>WHYT01017085.1:265522-291610 GCA_009806455.1 Tetrax tetrax | reverse complement strand
CCCTCACTGGAATTTCTTTAAGTTGTCAACATATCCCACTAGCCGCTGCCTGTGAAGCTCTTTGGACAGATTATTGCTGTTCTGCTGTCGTTAGCCCCTTCCCTGAGCCAGTGCAAACTCTGGCTTCTCTCCTATCCCCCCCAATCCAAAAAATAATCTTGCAAGTATGTAGTACTTGCACTGGCTGTGACCCTGAGTGATTAATGTCCTGCTTCTGGCAGCCCTGGCATCTCTGACCCCTCCACCATTGAAAGGAAAAGCTGGAGATATTCACGTGGAGTAGAGAGGTGAAGAAGCAAAATGCAGGAGTTGTGAATGCCAAAGTTGAGGTTTGTCCCTAAAGCACTGATGGTGGAGACAAGTGGAAGGAAATGAAAGCTTTTTGCATAGCATTTCTAAAACAGTTTTGATTATAGCTGCCTTACAGTGCATGTGTAACAAAATAAATGTGCTTACACAGCGAGCTTGGAAGGAATTTCAATGGAGCTTGTGAGACAAAGTGCTGAGACACCCTTGATGAAAATTCACATCTAGCTTCTGGAGGCTCCATTGAAAATCTTAGTCTTGTGGTCCTGGCTATGCACTTCTATTAAATCCATACTTTGGGGGAAAATGTGTTTTATATTTGGTGGAATCTGTGACACTATCTAATTTGCAATGTTTTTTACTTCTTTTTTTTTTGTGTGTTTTTGCACCTTCCCTTCTTTTAGAGGCCATGCCCCCACTGGAAAACCTAACTGTCTCTGATATTAACCCTTATGGGTTCACAGTGTCGTGGATGGCATCGGAGAATGCCTTTGACAGCTTTCTAGTAGTCGTGGTGGATTCTGGCAAGCTGCTGGACCCACAGGAGTTCCTCCTTACAGGAGCCCAGCGGCAACTGAAGCTTAAAGGCCTTATTACTGGCATTGGCTATGAGGTTATGCTTTATGGGTTTGCCAAGGGGCACCAAACAAAGCCCCTAAGCACTGTGGCTGTTACAGGTATTTTAATGTGAACAAATTGTTCTCTTCCACCCTTTCTTTCTTACTTTTCTTCTCACACGGAAGATGTTTCATGCAATCCGTTTGCAAAGCAAACCTTGGCTTTTGCATTCTTTTCTGCATCGTGGCTACACATAACTCCTCACGACTGATAGGTTCACCAGTGAAATTCTGTTCCTTTTAACTTGATGTTTCCCTTTTGTCCTTATGAGGGATCCTGTAGAGGCGCATGACGTGGGTTGAGGGGTTGAAGTTTCTGGTATGGTCATGCAGGTACTTCTAACTGAAGTCTTTAAAGAAAAATGGCTGCATGTGGGAGTTTGTCTTGTAAACAGCTGCTGGGCACATTAGCATTCTCCAGCTTGCTAAGTGTCAGGATCTTCAGGAAGAGTCATGGATTTCTTGCCCATGGCCTCCTTTCTTTCACTCTTTGTGTGGGTTCCACCCAAAGACCATCGAGTATGATCATTGCCACCCAAAAAGTTGGCCTCTCTCTCCAGAAAACCTTAGCTCATGTTTTCAGCCTCATCATAGCTGCTTTTTCCAGCAGCACTTGAGCTTTCTTAAAAAATAATTGCAAACTGAGTCTCTAACCCCATAATCACCAGGTCTTATCTGTATGATGCTGTCTATGCAGCAGTAAAGCTGGACGTTAGCTGATTGGAATTTCGTGAGAAAATAAATAGGAATGTTTTTCTGTGGAAGAAGTGCACTGGAGATGCTGTAAGATAGTAACTCCAGTAGCATTTCTGTGGGTAATGATGCCTGACCATACTGAGCTAAAGATATTTTGCAGGTAATTAATAGCTTGCAGCTCTTGGGATCCTCCTGAATGTGTTCTTTCACTAAGACAGTGGGTCTTGCCTTTGGATTTAAGTGTGCTGAATAAGGAATATGACTTTTCATGATTTCCCTTTGCTGCTTCAGCATTTGTTTACTATTGAAATAAAGGATTAATCTGATCAGAAGCATCATAGATGGCAGAAGTGCATGAAATAAGGGGTTTGCATGAAGAAAAAGACTCTTTCAAGTGGCTTCTGTGTTGTCCTCCTAACAGAGAGAGACTTGACGATATTACAGGCATGCCTGCAGTTCCGTAACAAGCTTGTTTGTGTCATACATAAAAGTTTCACGTAGGTGGAAAGGGAGAAATGCACATGAAGCTTACTGTTAGCATGTGTAACTTTGCATGTCGGAGGCAAACGGTGAATGTCCATGCAGTGGATTAGCTGTTAAAGAGTGAAAGTTTGAATGGGCCTGCACACACTCACATATATCTTCTCCAGTATGTGGATAATGCTAACAGTCTTTTTTTTTTTTTTTTTCCAATAGCTTACAGACTGTTTCCCTTTCTTTGAACTGTGGTTGGATTCTTGCAGTGTGCTATATCCAGGCAGGTCTCTAATGAACTGATTAAAAAATCATTTTTTTTTTCCCTACTGCTATCTTCTCCTTTTTTAGAAGCAGAACCCGAGGTCGACAACCTTCTGGTTTCAGATGCTACTCCAGATGGCTTCCGTCTGTCCTGGACTGCGGATGATGGGGTTTTCGACAGTTTTGTTCTAAAAATCAGGGATACCAAAAGGAAATCTGACCCGCTGGAACTGATAGTACCAGGCCATGAGCGCACCCAGGATATAACAGGGCTGAAAGAGGGTACTGAGTATGAAATTGAGCTCTATGGATTTAGCAGCGGACGACGTTCCCAACCTGTAAATGCAGTAGCAACCACAGGTATTGTCTTTGCATTAGGAAAAGTGTAACATGTTCCTGCCTGTTTCTTTCAGCATCTCTCCTTTTCACAGCCAGCTTGAGCTGTTACTGAGGTGTCTGGACTTTCAGACCGGATCCTGCATGTTCCTTAATCCACGTGGAATGGTTCAATGTGGTGTAGTTACTTATAATCAACCATCTCAGATTCCTGAGCTTCATCACTATCTATTTCATACCGTTTTATTTAATTACTTTCTTGATCTGGAACCAGGCAGCAGGGTCTAGCAATTTAAGCACTGGCTTTGAGGGCCAAGAAATATTGTCTCTGTATCAGCCTTTTAAAGTGATTTCCTGTAATTAATTAAATATCACCACTGCACAACCTCCCTAGAAAAGAGGTATGGCAACACGAATTCACCAGAGCTATTGAGGAGTTTATTTATGCCTTGATCAGCAAAGGACTAAGCACCATTAAATTAGTTGGATCTTACCAGGAGTAACATAATTCAAGATAAACTTGAGTTTCTTGCAGAAGCAAGCTTTGAACTCCCTCAGCAGAAGTTGCTGCATATTCTCATTCTTCTGTGTCAAAAATCCTGATGTAAATTAGCTTTGTGACTTACCCAGGTTAAGTAATCCAGAAGAAAAGATGTAGATATAGCTACCAATCCATGCCATTTTGGTATAAAAATACCAAGGCATTAATCCTCAATTGCAGCATGCCAGTTCCACAAAGCCGAAGGTCTTGCCTTTCATAGTCTCACATTAATGAAGAAACATTATGAACATAACTGCAAGTGTCTTCTTTCTGAAGCTAGCCTAAACCTATACATGTTTCTGAAAATCTCCACCAGAACAGAGCTTCTTTTTCTCTGTGCCAGCGAGATGGAAAATTTTGCTATTTGTAACTGGAATATTTTTTTCTTCTATTATTTTTCTATTAAAATATTTATATACTACTCAAGTAAAAAGTTCTCAAGGGTTAGGTTGAATTCCTTAGATTAATTTAAACAAAAAAGCTTCATAATTTGAAGCAATTCATTTTGGCATTTTTGAATACAGGTCCTCAATTTTTTTTTTCCACCAAAATCATGGTTTCATTTTGAAACATATTTAAATCTAAAGCAAATTAAGCAATGTCCTGTGAACCATATGCACTCTTTAAAAAATTTTGAGCTTGTTGATATGAAAACATAGTCATTTCAAATCAATCTAATTCCAGGAGGAAGGAAAAGAGAAGGGGACAGGTAAGTTCAGTGTGTGAGGAAGCCAACAGAAAACCATAAAAGAGGCATTTGCCCAGCTGTAGTGGTGTGCTCCAGACAACACAATAACTCAGTATTGAACAGCTTTTCCTGAAGTTGCACGCCTCATGATTCACCTCAATGTCTGTGGTGGCAGTTGTTAGGATGGAAAGACACATTTCTACCCAGCTCCACTGATTGCCATCACATCCCTTGAATAAACAATAAGGGCATGTATACACTCACCCAGACACTTACATGAAGCAGAACATGCATCCATCACAAGCCACCTTTCTCCAGGGTCATGCGGGTTGACTAATAATGGAGGGGGATGTTTAAAGTCAACTGCAGTTGTTAGCAGCATGTCCCCATTCTCACTGACTTCCAGGATATTTATGGTAAACCACTAAGAGTTATCATTTTCCTCGCTACTACATTCTTATTCCGTTCTTTCAGGAAGATTTAGCACATGTCACCTACTGAAGCCAATAGCCCAAAAGATGTTTGTCAGATGTAAATAGCCCATGGAGAATTGATAATAGTGCTGGAGCCACAAAAATCCAGCTAAATAATTCGTGCTGCGGGTTACACCACACTGGGTAGCTGGGCCACCAAGGCATCTAACTAATTTCTTTTTTAGGAGTTGATTATTAGACAAATGTGTATATTTACAGCATTTCCAGACTTGTTGCACATAAATATTCTGTCCCTGAAAAGTATAGCTCAGACAGGCTTATATTCAGCCTTACTTTACTGAGGCCTGTGAGCAAGGAACAAATTAACTAGAAAGCCTTCATCTTTAGTAGAGGAGATTGTAACTTAAGAGTTGGGAGTTGGAACAAAGCTAGCAGACAGACCAGCAAACCTCTACCAAACACTGCCATGGAGACGAAGACAGGAAAATAATCTAGATTGAAATTCCTTCTCTGTATTTATCACTCACAGCTTCCCCCTTCTTCCCTACCCGGGCGTGTACCCTTGTATACATAAACGCCGTCTGTAGGGATCAGGCCCTCGGCTGCTGCAGTCGGGGCAGTCCGGGGAGTCTGGTTCGAGCACTGCCAAGCAATCCTCTCTGAGGGTCTGACCTCTTCTCTCTGTACAGCAAACCACCTGCCTGTCAGGAGGAAAAAGGGGGAGGAAAGACCTTGCAGTGTTCACCTTTTGCTGCCTTGTCCTCCTCTGTGGTTTCCTTCCTTTCTCTTTCAAGAAGTCAGCAAGGCAGTTCATGTGGTGACAGCTGTGTGCTTTGGATGTGGAAAGGATGAACAGGGCAGGATTGGTGTTTGCCATTTTCTCCATGTAGCTTTTGTTGGTCCTGCAGCTGGTACCGTGCCTGAAGCTGAGATGACCTCCCTTGCTCTCATCACACCAGGAATGTGGTGTGAAACCGCTGGGCGTGGGAGTTGACAGTCAAGTCATATGTTCCCACATCCCTCACAAGTAGTTCTTCCTCCGTTATTTACTTGTGCGTACAAGTGAACAGCAATCATTTTCCCCCAAAGCTGCTGGGTTAAACGGTTATCCTCTTTGGGGTGATGGTGGTACCCACTCTCCCTGCCCTCTGCTTTTGTCTGTCATTCTATCCTCATCAATTCTTCTGTGATAGAAAACATTCATTATAAAATCCCTGTAGTGCAAGGCAGCATCATACAGACCTGCAGCGTCTAATTGAGTTGGCACATGGGAGTTTGCTGCTGCTCTCAGAGGGACAGTCAGTGTCTTTTGGAAATTCATCTGTGTAATGTCTGTTAAGGTGCAATTCAGCCCTCACTGAGGGACCACAACACAGCTGTGTGCCACTCAGTATCCTTGGTAGGAAGCGTGGGTCTCATGCTGCTACTTTCCTCTTCGTCTAATGGTGTTTTGCCACACTGTGACAGCATTTTTCATCTGAGAGCATCAGAAAACACTTCACATGCTCTTTGTGTGTGACAAATGCAACCTCGTGCTTCCTGTTGCTTAGGAGAAGAAAGCCAGTGAACATACTCTTACAGTCTGTTAGTAACGAAAGAACATTTTTTAGTAAAAAAATCTCCACAGAATTGCAGCTACTCAGGTATCATGGGTGCGTTAGTAACCTCACAGGAAAGTTCTTTGTCTCTCATACAGCTGATGGGGAATGATGCTGGAGGACAATGCTAATTACCTCTATCTGCCCAACAGATGAACTGAAGTTTTTTATGGGTGACAAGACAGAAGCATGCTGGCCATTTTTTATGCCTGCTTAATTTTTGCTTTCAGGTAGCTTGAGAAGATTGGTTCATTTTCTCCTTTTTAATTTCCCTGTGCTCAAAGGTACCATGCTCTTACGTCTCTGAGCCTCATTCCAGGACTGATGCTTGCTCTGATGGTCCGTTATACTTTCCTTGCCATGTTTGCTACCAGGGAAGTAGCTGCAGCTGGGGCAGTTGGGGATATGGAACTCTCACGTAGTCAAAGCTCCTCTTACTGCTGTTTGTTATGCAGTTCACGTGGTACAGAAAACAAGCATGAAGCCTGTGGAGGTGTGCACAACAGAGTCCAAGTGGAATGGATTGGGTACTTTATTTTCTGGAAAAGGCTGGAATTCCGCATGTGTATAAAAATGCAATGCTGGTCTGTATCTTTGGTCTCCAGAGTCATCACTAGCACTTTTCACCAGTCACTAAGGGCACCTACAACATGTAGCAGAATCAATGTGATTTTGAATTCTCTCTTTCCTGTGTTCTCTTTATGCTCTTCTGTTTCCTTCTGACTGTACCTAAATCAGTAGCAACTTTGTGTGCCATGCAGCTTTACTAACCCCACCTTGCTTTCTTCATAATCTTGAATTCTTTTCTTTCTTTCTTTGGCTTTTCCATGTGAGCAAGCCCCACAAATGCCACATGTCTACTGAGCTCCAGAGAAATAATTTACATTTCTCTTGAGAGCTCAGTTGTTTTTCTTTCCTTGCCTCCAGTTGATTTAGTGCATTGCTGCTAGAGCTTTGGAGACACATGGAACAAACAGCCCTCTGACTTCTTTCCTGCAGACACGTTCTTTCCACGCTATTTCAAGCACAGTCACTTTTTTCCTCCTCTTGCCCCCCTTCCCCTGCCCTCAGCCGGTCTCCACCACTCTTAATGTGGCTGATGTTTGGTATCTCTCCTCTTTGTCCTAATGGCCTATTCTGTGTGTGCTGTTTATTTTATTAACAGTGTCAGGGTTGTTTTGGTTACAGTCAAAAAAAGCAGATTGGAAGGGAGATGCTCAATGTAAACGTTGAAGTGGCAGGTCTCTTTACTATGTCTTTCCAGAAGCCCTTTCCGTGCCTGTTTTGCAGTAGCTTAATTAAGCCTTAAATTGGAATGTTTCAGATATTTGTTGCTTTGCATCTTAAGACTGGGTCATTTTGGCAAAACTTGGGCTTTGTTTGCTTAGCTTACTGATGTAATTTGTACGGGCAAATGTAGTGCTCAGGTTTATGCGGGGAAAGCCTGGGTGTATGACAAAGAGCTACAGTGGAACCACAAGTGCCTTCCTCATGATGATTGTACTGGTATGTCCTCTGGAGGGATGTGCTTGAATGTGCCTAAGAAAACTCATAGTCTCAGAGATTCCAAGAAGAAAATCTTATTGCTTCTAGTTTGAAGCCAACAGAAGTTACAGGCAGTCAGTGCCTGAGAGGATGGACTCTTGATGAACTCATGCAACTGAATCTCTATCTTTTTTAGCATCCTATAGTAGAAACTTTATGCTCAGGAAGAGAGATGTCTCCACTGCTAAGGGCTGTCATTGCTGTGTGTCACACGCAGGGCTCTGAGACTCAATGAAAAGTCAAAAAATCATCCAAGTGAAACTGGAGTGGAAAAAATTCTAAATACAGTGGCTCCTGGGTAATAGAATGGCATGCCTTTAAGTATTCCTCCATACTTTTCTATAACACTGAAATCTTTGTTATTTCTATGTACATGATATGTAGGTATATGTTTGGGGTATTTTTAAGCTGTGTACTACTGTAATATTACTGAAAAAGGAAAATTTAGACCGAATAGATTGTTGTTGTCAGTATGTAAAAAAACCCATTCACTGTCTGGTGCTCCCTGCATTGGTGTTGTTTAGGACAGAATATCGATAGCATCATCTCTTGGGACAGAGGGATAAGACAAGTCACTGTTCCAGCACAAATGACTGATAAACAAATTATTTACCTTTTCTTTCCATGTGGTGTGTTTGTTCTCTGTTCTCCACCGACAGTTATTGGATCTCCCAAGGGAATTTCTTTCTCTGATATCACCGAAAACTCTGCTACAGTCAGCTGGACATCCCCTCGCACCCGCGTGGAGAGCTTCCGGATCTCCTACGTCCCTGTCACAGGAGGTGAGTAACTGCGAGGAGGGACAGGGAGGAAGATGGTGAAAGGAGAGCAGAAAGGGTTTGTTGTGCTGATATCCATCTCTCAGTGCATCTCCAAGATGATCTTACACAGATCATCTCTTTTTTCCTCAAACTGCTGTGGGTGTGCATATGGTCCCAGTAGCCAACCTCTGTCTGAACATTGTCCCACATCCCATGGACAAGACTTGTAAGGCAGCTCAGAGCTAGATGCTGGAATGGTTGTACCCCTAATAGGGCCATGTTCACAAAAATCTCTGTTCCTGCCTTCTAAGTAAGGATTTATTTCCTAATGGTCTCATTATTTTGTAGGGACCGCATGAGCTAAGCATATTTTGGAGGATGGCCCTTGGAAATAATAATCATAATCCATGGTTATAATAGTCTTCCAAGGCAATGATTCTTCTTAGTATTCCCCAATGTTCTTTCACTCCATCCATTATATCTGTATTTTAGTGTTCAGCTTAAAAAACTTCCTATACTTAAAGAGATTTTTAGCGTAACTTAGGGACATCTCTGAAAGGAAACAGCTAAAGAGCAAACACTGCAGACGTCAGGACCATAAAAGACAGGCTATCGACTGAAACACGTGAAGATACAGGCCTTCAGACATTGTAGTCTGTAAGCACACATGCAACTTTAAATACATAGTGATCCCACAGAGGAAAAGGAGCAATCCACAATCATAAGGTTAGGCACTTGCCTAAGTGCTTTCCTGGAATAAACCCAGAATTTGAAACAAATGTGTGTCCTGAGTCCTCCGCCACACATGCAGCACCTCTTAAAATAATACATAGTGTATCTTTATTCAACATGGGATGGGTGAAGGAGAAACTTCCAGCCCTTACCTGAAACAAAGCAGATCTAAACTGCAAGTCCTGTCCTTGCACGTGTA
Source organism: Tetrax tetrax (assembly GCA_009806455.1). Classification (NCBI taxonomy): domain Eukaryota; kingdom Metazoa; phylum Chordata; class Aves; order Otidiformes; family Otididae; genus Tetrax; species Tetrax tetrax. The sequence continues at coordinate 282,419 of WHYT01017085.1, read as the reverse complement.
TGAACTTCCATGGAGAGGGTGCTGTGTTTTCACCTTATATCTCATTTGTAAAATTATAGTTTTCTCAACAGAAATATTTTTTTTTTCTTACTTTTAGCATACCACTAGGAATGAATACAAGCCAATGTCTTAGATACAGGTGTCCTGGCAGCAATGTTTTTTCCTGAGGCTGCCCTTTGATATTGGTCCTTGTAACTAACTGGGGAAAATTCACCTCCTCCTGTACAAGTATGTCCATGTCAGTGACAATGCCTTTCACTTGAAATGCGTCCTTCAAGCATTTACTGGAGTATTGTGTCACTAATCCCTCGGCATTTGGCTTCATCCTAGGTACTCCAAATGTTGTTACCGTTGATGGAAGCAAGACAAGGACCAAGTTGGTGAAGTTAGTCCCAGGTGTAGACTACTATGTTAGTATCATCTCCGTGAAAGGCTTTGAAGAAAGTGAACCCATCTCTGGCACTCTGAAAACAGGTAATATATAAAAAGGAAATAGCAGATTTTCAAATGTATTGTCTGTGCTGTAGGAGAGGCTCAGGAACTGGAGCTGAAGACCACCGAGATCCCATTTTTGCTGTCCACACACACTGCACGAAGTTTTTTGCCTACTCTTTCTTTGTGTCTTTGTATTTCAGATGAATACAGAACTTGTAAGTTTGATCAAGCTCCCATTAACCAAATGCTGAAGCAACTTCCAGTGAGACAGAGACAATTCATGTATTTACAGTCCTAATACCTCAGAAAAAAAAACCTAGAAGCTTAATTGATGCCATTTTACAGATGAGGGAGCAAAGGCCTAGCTCAACTGAGCAGTTCAGACCACTTTCTGTTATGGATAAAAACTCCTCATCTCCTAGGTTCCCAACCATGTTCCAAACATTAAAACATTCTCTCCCCTGGTTTTCTTCAATACTAAATATCCCTGCAGGAAACGAGGGTCCACTCTGCTCCTGCTGACCCCGCCCTGCAGTCGCATTCATTCATTGTTTTTTGCGGGGCTAACAAGTGTTCAGAGAACTGAGGCAAGGAACAAGATGATGAGTACTGGATAATAACGTGAAATTTATAGCCTGTTCCAGATATACTGGAGACAGATATCCATCCCAATTTAGGGAGAGCATAAAACTGTGTGCAAAATAGAGTCCCATGAGGAAGCAAGGCAGGACGTGTGGGGATTTGGGATGCTTGGCTGGCTGTTGGATTGGTTTGTTTTTAAAAATGTGGGGCAAGCTGGTGGAAGGTCACAGTGGCTATCAGTTGCCGTCACATTAGTTATTTTTCCCAGCTCCGTCTCCCGAGTTTGTTCCAAAAAGCAGTCCAGATTTGAGGGTGTTGAGAGAAATATGTCAGCTCTGACAGAGCCGTTAAGATTGATGATATCAAGACTGATCTGAGAACATAGTTGGTTATGTCTGCTCGAGTGTTGAATCTTTTCACACATTGACCTCCCTTTCCAGTGGAGGCATTTGACGTCTCTTTATAGGCACTGACGTCTTTTCTGCAGAGCTCCGCTATTCCAATGGGAATCATAAAAGCTGCATTGAGCAGCAGTGTTTGCGCATTTTATATTGTATATTTACAACAGAGCATTTCACAGAGCTGAGAATGTCTGTCAAATTCCTTCAGTCTGTTATTCTCTCTTTCAGCTCTGGACAGCCCGTCAGGCCTAGTCGTGGTGAACATCACAGACTCTGAGGCTCTGGCAACCTGGCAGCCAGCAATTGCTGCTGTGGATAATTATGTTGTCTCCTATGCTTCTGAGGACGGTAAGAAGAGTTGGTGATGGGTCAGGGAGCTGACAGCATTGCAGCTCTCAAGAGGTGCTCAGGCATGGGTGCAGCAGTGTCACTCCAGGAGAACGGGAGGGGCTGTTATTTGAAGGAGATGCCTCACCAAAAGCATTTTAAAAATTCTAATTTTAGTTAAGCATTCCCGATTCAGACATGAACACAGATAACTGATATTCTTGAGAAGACGAAACGGTGTTATAATTCATATGAACACTAGAGAGTGCTAATACTTTTAGAGAGAGAACTGGTGTTAATTCACATTCAGCATAGGTGTAAGCACAGAGATGGGCTCTGGACTTTTCCTATTTTGCTCTTGTAAAAAAAATAATAAATCCCTAAGTGGAGCAATGGAGTTGAATATATCATGACATGCCAAGACCTGTTACCTTCTCTGTTTTCTTCTTAGAACCAGAAGTCACTCAGAGGGTCTCAGGAAACACTGTGGAGTATGACCTGAAGGGCCTTCGACCTGCAACTGAGTATACGCTGAGCGTTCATGCGCTGAAGGACACGCAGAAGAGTGAGACCCTCTCCACCCAGTTTACTACAGGTGCTGCGTCCCACCTCATTATGGGGAGAGCTGCCATCTTTTCTAGTCCCAGCTGGCTTACATTTCTCTGATACCATAAAGTCAGCCATGACATTGTGCCTTTTTAACTAGAAACCTGGATGTTGATAGTATTTGCGCCAACTTTTTTCTGGTTGAAGGCTAGCGTGACTGATCCAGAAGATTTCCAGTCACCAATTCTACAGATTCTCACACAAAGCAGGAGCTCTTATTTTGGGGTCTGATGATGGGGTACCAATACTGAAGGTATCCAGTTGGTTTCATACTTACAGCTTTCCACGAGCATCATTGAAATCATGGAAGTTTTTCATTTTCCTGACTGGCATTAACTAGAGAGCCAAGAGCTGAACCATGCAAATTCAGTGTTATAATAACAGTGGAGAAGGGAAGCTGTAGCCAGACCAAGTATGAAAAGTTTTCCCATTCAAAAGAGGCATCACTGGAACTAAAGTTTTCCTTCCTGGGAATATGTAAATACCAATCTGTCTTCTTGTGTGAAATAATGAAAGGCATAATTTATTTTCAAAAGACATTTCAGTGCAACTGCGTATAAACTAAAGTGCCAGAGACAAGCAAATATTTTAACTTAGATAAAGAAAATACCCTTACTTTAAAATTTCCAATGGGAAAATTACTTTTTAAGCACAAAGTTTAGGTTGAAATATTTTTTTATTTCCAGTTTCTAGGAAGAAAAAGTTTGCTTTCCTGGCCTGTTTTAATATACTGCCCATAAGATATCCTGTGTACTAAACTCCATATAGACGTGATTGTAATTCATCTGTTGTCTTCTTCAGGACTGGATGCTCCAAGAGATTTAAGTGCCACTGAGGTTCAGTCAGAAACAGCTCTGATAACCTGGACACCTCCACGTGCTCCTGTCACTGGTTATCTCCTGATCTATGAGTCCGTTGATGGCCAAGTCAAGGTATAGCACTGTAACCAAACCGGAAGGGCTGTGCCTCACAACCGGGCAGTAGAGATGCTCTGAAGTGTCCAGCAATGGAACATAATCATATGCTTTAAGTTAAACATGGTAAAATATTATGTTCCTGTTTCAGAGCTAGCTTGAACACAAATGCATTTAAAACCTGCTTAAGTACTTTCCTATATTATATGCTGAAACAGAAGCTCAATTCCAGCTTAAATTTTGACAGTCATCTCTCCACCATATGGATAAAAGCACAAGCAATCTTCTTCCCTCATTCCAAACCTCTACCATGGAACAAACTCACACACACCAAAGAACGGCATTCCCCTTCCTAAACTCAGGAGAGTCCATCCCTGTGCAAGTGAGGTGCCTAAGGCAGGATGAATTGCCGTTGAAAGTGCCTCCTGCTCTCCAATAATTTTATTATGTTCCTACATAACTAGATTACATTAGATGCTTGAACATGAATGAGGTGAATCCCAGCGAAAATGACAGATAATTTTGGATGCCCAGCCTGGTACATTGGAAGGGGTTCGGATTTTCAAGAAGGCAAATTCCCTAAGCATACTGAAAATCAGTCTTTTAAAATTACAGAAAAACAGCCTTTCAAAGACTGGGCTATGATATTTCCTTGTCCTAAAGAGTGATTCTTCTGATTTTTTTATGAGTTTCATAGAGACTTCTATACAATGTGTATGTTCAAGGCATGTAAACATTTATGCTGACTTACTTTTAAACCACACAGCTTATACATTATGATGGTAAACATTCATTTCCAGGCAACTTTTCTCCAACTTCTGAAGAAAGTTAGCTTGATAAAAATCTTAGAGGAATAGAAATTTTGTATTAAATAATTTAGATGGTCAAAAATACCATAAATAATTACCACAAAAAAAAAAAAAAAAGAAGTAACAAGCTAAAATATGTAACGGTTCTGGTCATTATGATTTTCTCACTGAGATTTCCCTGTATTATTTCTCCTCCCCATAGGAAGTCATCCTAAACCCCGAGACAACTTCCTACAGCCTGACAGAGCTGAGCCCATCTACCCAGTACACGGTGAAACTCCAGGCGCTGAACAGATCCCTGAGGAGCAAAACAATCCAGACTATTTTCACCACAAGTAAGGACTTCAGAGCATGTGAAATACCATATAAGTTCCTGGTCTGAGGACAGAGCTGCTCTCTGCAGTTAGCAGACACGGACCTAATGGAATATTTTAAATCCAGTTGTCAGTATGCACTCATTTTCTTGCAGTGTCAGTGCAAATGTCCCTATTGCCCCTGAGCTGTAGTGTCATCTGCTTTCCTCAGACTGACAGGATAAAATTCTTTTCTTTATATCCATCCACGTCACCTCTATAGTCCTCTCTCTGATAAAACATCCTGCCTTTCCCATGTAAAATATTCAAAGGAACATTACTGTTTAAAATCCAAACTGATTCCAGCAAGCTGTTAAAATAAATCAATGTTTTACGTTGAAATGAAGAAAACCACGCGCATACACACAAATCAGTTAAGTAGTCCAGGGATCTTTTTTATGTAGGATAGCAATTCCAAGCCTGTTCCCAGGCTCTGTACCCGGCTGTGCCATTGACCCACAACAGATTTTCATAAGTCATCTGTATTCAACAGGTTCCTTGTAATTGTCAATTTCTTACGGACTGCTTTGTCTTTTTTTTTTTTTTTTTTTTTCTATATGCAGCTGGTCTTCTCTATCCTTACCCTAAAGACTGCTCCCAGGCTCTCCTGAATGGAGAAACCAGCTCTGGGCTCTACACAATTTACCTGAATGGGGACAAGGCTCAGCCTCTGCAAGTCTTCTGCGACATGGACAAGGACGGGGGCGGATGGATTGTGAGTAAGAGGGATGGGAATCACACCACCCTCACACACATCTGTCGGTGCTTAAGAGCAGGAGTAGCAGATCCCATCCTGCTCATCTATGACATCCCTCATGGTGCTCTATTATCACAGCAGGGCTGACTTGTCTATAAATTTGGTGAATTTTTTCTCGAGTGGGACACCTAGGTGCCTAGAACAAGGTGACCAGCTCTTTCTGTAATCGCGGGAGAGAGAGATGTCTCCAAAGGATGGGTCACATCCGTGGTTTCAGCACCTAAGAAAAGCACTGGTCTCTCCATTGGCTGTAGGGGGTGCTGAAATGCCCATCTTAGGTGGGATATGTACCTTCTAAATAGCTAATTAGGGGAGAGGAGGGGAGTTTGACTATTTGAATGAGAGAGACAGTGAAGGAGGTTAAAGAACAGGCCACAGAAAACGTTTTTTCAGCAGCTACATGGCATGGTGGTTGGCTGGGCTCCTCAGGCCATTCTACAAAGGACACATCCCACCCAGACAACAAATGAATAGCAATAAAAACGCCAGCTCTCTGTACTGATGTCCTGAAATCTGAATGTGTTAGAGGGACCCAGGGCACAGAAGGGAAGAAGGAGCTGGAGAAATGCATGGCTAGGAGACCAGAGGATGTAGAAAGTCTTGGCTGAGAAATACGGAACTGCAAGGGGCTGTTAAGAAAGCAGAGAGCAGGAACTAAAAGCCCACATCACTTAAAAAAAGCAAGGAGCATTCAACAGAGCTGGTACAATTCAGTGGTTAAAGTGAGATTACTGCTTTGGGTGGGAAGGGCAGGGGAGCAGCAATGCCAGCCTCTGCTTTTGTAAAAGCCCATTGCTAGTGCCCTTCCTGTCAAAGGCGGTCTGTGGGTAACACTTCTTGCACGTGGTGCTTGCAGGTGTTCCTGAGGCGCCAAAATGGAAAGGAAGACTTCTACAAGAACTGGAAGACTTATGTGGCTGGTTTTGGAGATCCTAAGGATGAATTCTGGATAGGTAAGTGGCAAGGATTTGCCTTTTTTAAAAAGGAAAACACAAAGCCCAAAAGACTAGGAGCCACTTTGAAGCCTCCATTTAGTTGGCAAGAGTATTTGTAAACAGGAATGTAATCTGTGCGAAGGAGGCCAGGGACAGCATGCTTCGAGGGAGACTGGAATTGCCAGTCCCTCCAGTTGCAATTCATAGATGTCATGCTTGTTGGGTCACCAAATGTACCAAACCAGTGCTCACTGGTGCTCTGTGAGAAGCGAGGTGGTAACCTGAGAAGCAACTGCAAACCACCTTCTTCCTGTACTCCTAGGACACCTCCAACCACAAAAGCAAAGAGGGGAAAATAGAAGTAAAAAGTTTATTTTCAAAGGCTGTGCTACGTTTTATTTGATTGTAAATGAAAGACAATAATGACGACAGAGCACAGCTTTGATTGCTTTTCCCAAAGGGCTACCTGCTACTGTGATTTGAAGGGAAAAGCTCTCTCAATCAGCCTGGTTTTATTGGTTTGGTTTTGTGCTAATGTTACCCTGCAGCTGAAATAGTTCACTTTCCTCACCAGTGTTTATGCCCTGGTGTATCCATACATGCCAGTATGACCTTTACGGTAGGCAAATAAACATGGGGAGACAAACAGATTGTTTATTCATTTCCACAGGTCTGGAGAACCTCCACAAAATCACTTCTCAGGGCCAGTATGAGCTGCGCGTGGATCTGCGGGACAAAGGTGAGACAGCTTACGCCGTCTACGACAGGTTCGGCGTTGGAGACGCGAAGACCAGATACCGGCTAAGAGTGGATGGGTACAGTGGCACGGCAGGTGAGATGAAATGTTTTTTTTTCTTCTGATTTGCAATCTCCTCCCAGTTAGCTCAAGGTAACGGTGTGTGAATGTTGCAGGTCGTCATCGCAGCAGGCACCTCTCGTATGTCAGGTGTTGGAAAATATGAACATACCAATATATTTTATGTTTCCGTTTTAAATCCTCCAGTCATTTAGGTGCCACATTTTATGGCATGCTTATGACAGAATATACACAAGTACATCAAACAGCCACATATCTCATTTGGCCAGTGCTTAACTGTCACTCATACAGTTCATAATACCTTGGCACAGCCTCATCTCTTGTCAGTGGAACATGCAGCAGAGTCCTGCTGTACCATGATTTATCATTTTGCTGAACAAATCATCCACCTTTTGTAATCATGCTGGGGCAAACCCTGCAGCCCTTATTGAGTCCTCTTCCGGGCTTCAGAGGAATAAGAGAGAAATCCAGCTCCACAGAGTGTCTTAAAAGGGGACAGCTTTCATGTTGCAAGGTGCATAAAATGGACCGCAGAGATGTGTGTGTGTGGACTCTGCCCTGTGACCATCACATGAACTTTACGCACAGCCGACAGGTATGTGGAGATGCAACAGGAGTAGAATTAATAGCTATTTAAGGCAAAAACACTGATGCAGAGCAGTAGTAGCTGTTACAGCTAGTAGGATTCAATCCTACTCCTTTCTCTTCTTAAGCATTCGGGTCTAAGATTAATGGAGAAGCAATGCAGATCCTGAGGCATGAGTGCGAGCTCTGCTTCAGGCATACACTGAAGGCTGCTCCTGTTGCACCCAAGTGTAAATGGGCACCCAGCTCCTGGGAGTGGGAGGGCAGCAGTACACAGATGTCTCTCTGTCTGTGTTTCCAGCTGATTAAGATGTGTGGCTTTGCTGCATGGACCAGCTAAGTGTGAAGACTCCTTTGGTCCCGACTCATTTCTTGTGGAGGTCCCTTTGGACTTGGTTTGTCCATATTGCCTCCTGTTCAGGGCCAAAATCCAGCTTTCAGCAAGGAGTGCAGGAATTGAACTGCATGAAAAAAAAATCACTTAATAAACTGGGGATTACAGGCCACCTGGAAAAATATTTTGACTTGCCTCCAACAACAAAAATGGTGTACTTCCTTCTGTAATAAAACAAGTCAATTTCTGAAAACAGATACACAGCCAGGTGTTACAATACAAACATTTTCTGCAGAAAGGTCACTCCCATTAATCTAAACTAGGCAAACCACTGACTTTGCTCTTTCTTTTGTCTCCTCCATCCAGGTGACTCCATGACATACCACAACGGAAGATCCTTCTCCACCTTTGACAAGGACAACGATTCTGCCATCACCAACTGTGCTTTGTCATACAAGGGTGCATTCTGGTACAAGAATTGTCACCGAGTCAATCTGATGGGCAGATATGGTGACAACAGCCACAGTCAGGTGAGCTGGGTGGTTGAAGGCTTCCATAATACATTAGAAGAAGGAGAATTGCAATTATGGATCTGTCTGGTGGTTCAGCTAGCCAGACATCAGACCACCAACAAAGCCCGCTCTCCAGATCAGAGGATCGTAGGGAAAGATATGGGCAGTTGCTCACAAAACAAGAATTTAATGTCAGCTGGTGAAATATTTGTATGATTTTCGAAGGGAATATCTCAAGTGTGCAGGGAACAATTGTAGTTTTCAACATGTGAAACAAAATGGTCTTCCTGCCATGACAGCCAGGCCAAGAGTGACAGCTCTGGGGGACAGCATGGGAGTTGTGCTTGCTGGTGGCCAGAGCCCTGTGCTTCCCAAAGCCCCCCTACTTTGTTGTGTCTCTGTTCCCAAGTTAGAAAACAGCCTGGAAGCTGAAACAAGAGCAGTAAAGGCTGACGACAGGAGAAGAGGTGAATGTGTGACCTCTCACTCTTTGTCTTTGCAGGGTGTTAACTGGTTCCACTGGAAGGGCCACGAATATTCCATCCAGTTTGCGGAGATGAAGTTGAGACCCTCCAGCTTCCGAAATCTGGAAGGAAGACGAAAGCGAGCGTAAAGCCCCATAGGTGGTGAAGGGGCTACGGGCAGGGTGATGGGGGGGAGGGATGTAGAGTGAGGGTGTGGGGGGATCCTCTGGCATCACTGGGGTGGTGGGGTGTGAGGAGTTGGTAATCGTACCAAAGCATCGGAGACCCTTGGCCCAACAGAGGCTTCTGCAGTAGTCCAAACAACAAGCCTTAAGTGTCCCAGCGTTTTCAGCAGAGCAGCTCTGGCTGCCCATCAGTAATGTCCTCCACACCAAAGACAACGATCTCAAGGGTTGTGTGTTGTTTTGCTAATTTTTATTTTCTCAGAAAGCCTCTGGGATAAAGTTCTTCCACAGTCTGACTATCTCTTGGGTGGCCCAGGGTAGGGGAGGGAGAACAGCTTTGTACATTGGTAGTTTGTTTTAGAACCAGCCATGTTTTACACACAGAAATGTGTATGATTAATTATCATTATTATTATTATTAGTTATAATTGAAATTATTTGGTCATTGAAAAGCTTTTTTTATATATACCACAGAGAAAGAAGGGACGGGAAGGGGAAAGCAGTATGTTTTTAAACTTAAGCATAAGATTAATATTATTAATATAATGACAAAGTAATAATAATAATGATGATGATAATAATAAGCTAAGTTTTTGTCATGTTTAAGAGAACCATGCTTTCGGAAACACAGCAGGACAGTGTCTGATTGTAAATTTTTTTTTATAAATAAAAGCACAATTACTTTTAAATAAATTTCTACCTTTTTTCATACATGCTGAGTTTGTGCATGTCCAGGGTCTGTTTACTTAGAGGGGGAAGTAAAAGAAAGGCTGAATGATCAGGCTGCTGAGCCCCTACTGAAAACTCTTTCTTTGTCAGTGATTGGATGTAAGTATTCTGCTGGGTTTGTTACAGTGAAACTCCCATAAAGATTTGGTTTCTTTTAGAACATATTTCTTTTTTTTTCCCTGCCCAAAAGCTTCTTACCTGTTTTTCTAAGTGTACTGACCAACGCTTGCTCCATCTAGGTGGGAACAACTAACAAAAAAATACAAAGGAAATACAGAGCTGTTGTTAGGTACCACGGGTGACTTTGAACACTTGTGTAAATAAAGGGCTCTCTTTTTGCTAGGAAAGAAACCTGTGTGTAGTTCCTCTGTATCATACTCTTCCATCAAAGACAATAAAAAGATCTTTTGTTTTAATCCAGTCTCTCTGCCCTACTTCAAGGTTGCCTTTTGTAAACAGAGCAAATGTTTCTGCCTCCTCCTTGGCGATTGCTGGGAGGTGGCTGGGAAAGACGATGCTTCCAGTCAGAGCGAACATGATCGGCTCTGTGAATAAGCCCGTGAAGTGCCAGCGATTGGGTAAGGTCAGACATTGTTGATTTGACACAAAGTGTAAAAAATGCACCTGCATGGGTTGTATCACAAAAAAAACCCAACTTCAGTATCAGGAGGGAGGAAAGGAAGAAGGGAAGGAATCACTTCCCTTCATCCTTAGGTCCTGTCTTCCTAATTTATTTTTTCTTCTTTTAATATTGATACTATTTTTAATTGCAATCTTTCGATTATTGCATTTCTGTCTTCAGCTGAGCGTTAACCCTTGGGAATTGTTACATCCCAGGACCATCTTGTTCACAGTTTTGACTGAAACTTTGGCATCACCCCAGAGGGGAGTGCCTGGTGGGGACCCCCCATGCTGGGGTGTGCGCTGGAACCAGCTTCACTGAGAGGGAGCCGTGCGACAGCAGGAACTGCTGTATGGAGATGCAGAAGGTGCTGCACACAGGAGCATCAAAGCCTGTTGCTGTGCTTTATTAATAGTCAGTCTCAGCAACAACATCTCAGAAATGTCCCATTTCTGCAGGTATTTCTAATGCATCTCCCAGGAACCACCCCGCACAGCGCTAAGCAGACTTTAGGATCACAGAGTAGGAGAGTGCACAGGGATGGTGCAGAGAATTTACCGGCTGGGAACAGGCAATGCCTGACTGGGGCAATGGGAGACGTTCCTAAGGGAGTTAGTAGAAGACGGGAGGCCTTCTCTTCATACAGTTGCTATTCCAGCATCTCTTGGCAGCCCTGCTCGCTCTCCTCATCCGTTTTAAGCCTGGCTACCAGCAGATGGCACGCAGAGTCCGTCCGTCTCGCTCTGTGCCCACTCTGTTTGGCAGCACTTGGACATCCTGCGGGTATCCAGCCTTGGCCCGCACGCTGCCGTTCTTCCCTGGTGACGTCCGGCACGCCGAGCTCCCTAGCTGCTGGTGGTGTCTCTGCAGCAGTGGTCTCCGTTAGGAAAACTAACTGCATGTGGTAAAGCAGGAACTTTGCAAGGACACCCATAAGAAAAAGTTTAATTTTGGCTTGTAGGAGCTAGGTCGCAGCCAAAGCACACATCAAAGAGGAACTCCTATTTACTTCATGAATATTATTTCACATACTTTGAATTTATTTCTTTCTCCCCCCTCCAGTTGAAATTATACTGGTGAATATTGTTTGATTTGGTCTTCTTTGACCTTCCAGAGCACTGGCAAGGGTCTGAGCTGCAGCACTATATTAAATTAATTCTCTGTAATTAATAGCCCTTCTTTGGGGTTTGTCAGAGCAGATGACTGGCAGTATAAAAGAGAGCAAATCCAGTAATGAAGAAATATGCTTCCCTCTCAAGATGCTTTTCACATTACTAGGAAATGGCACTAAATCTGTATAACTGGGGACTTGAAAACTCTCGCAGTCTGTTTGCAGACATTCAGAGGAAGAAGTGACATTTATTAAATTATTTCCACATTTCTAGTAACATCAAAAAGCTGACTGTATCTGGCTGTGATGTCATTTAGCTTGGCAGATCCAAACTGGGCTGCTGGAGACCGGCTCAGATTTGTATCTCGCTCCAGAAATGACGCGAACACGCTGCACAGAAGAAAGATGATATTTCCTGTAATTACTCACTGACAGATGCCCTGGTTGGTATTTTTCATGATTACTACTGCAAGAGAGAAACTGGCATATCCTTGAAGTAACGCATGCCAAAACTCTCTTCAGAGCTGACACAAGCTTCTCTGGGTGCCAAGCCGCTCCACCAGCGGCCGTTGTGAGGGATATTTGCTTCTGGCTTTTCTCTCCCCCTCTCCTGATTGTCACTTGTGAGAATAGCTTAAACACATCCTCAGTTTCTATATCTGTTTATAAACTTACAAAAGGTGCACCAAATTGCTGCCTGGTTGGTTTATCAGCTTAAAAACTGTAAGCCACTTTACTGCTGATGGTACTACTGAAGGTGACAAAGTGGTTTAGGAGCCTCAAGGGGGCAGAAGAGGAAGGGCTTCAAAAATACTTAGGCAGCAAGACTCAAGGTCTCAGAGGCACTGAAGGAGATATTTGGGGAAGTGAGTGGGATTTATGGGCTTAGGACTGTATCCCTCAGGGATATTTTTGAGCCATGTGGAAGGCAATGCATCTTTTCCAGTGCCGCTGCACCTATCCTCCCTGCTTCAGTCCATGTGCGTGCCCGGCCCTGCAGAGACCACATTGCAGTCCTAGCAAGGCCTCAGACTGGGATTTCTTACTTAAGTTTGGGTAAGGTAAGTGCCTTAAGCCAGCTGGGCGAAAGATATCTGGATAGGTAATTTTGGGGGGACTGAGGGTTAAGCTCATGGCAGCTTTTAGCTTACTAAATCCTCTGGCTTTCTGTGGAACTCAGACTACTAAACAACGAGGTTTTTTTCTGAATCGAGGCATGAGTGTGCAGCCACAATGACTGAGTGGCTGGAGCACTCGTGTGATGTGGGAGATGATAGAGATTTTAAATCCATCTGCCTGAACCAGAGTAAGACCTTGATGCCAGCTCAGTCTGAGCCCAGGAGAGCACCCCGCTCTGCTGCACCATCTCTGGGTGCAGCTCCCTTACCTCTTCTCCTGATGCTGTTCCATTTTGTTCATTAGTCAAGGGAGTTAATCTCACCTATTGCTGGGCTAAACGCAACCACAAAACCAGGGCATCTTACCCGAGCCTGCGTTAGTGAATGACTACCCCAATCTATTGCAGTGATCTGTAAGAGAAGACCTTCTAGCAGAAAGGAAAGAACAGAAATGTTTAGGCATCATCAATAAGCAGCAGCTTGATCCTCCACCCAGAAAACAGCAAGGTGATGACTTCAGCCTCACAGGTACCTTGCCACTTCATACTTCTGCCTTTCAGGGTTGTGGACCGGATGACACGGGCCTCTGGAGTAAAGCTGGGATTGCTGAGACGGCGCTTGGCTGGGTGCTGCTGGTTCTCTGCACCGGCCAGGAGCTACAGGTGGACTGGAAGTAATGAGCAGATATGAGACTTTCATATAATGTGACAAATACAGGATCTTAACAAAATGATCAGGCAAAATGATAAAATATATTTTATGGGAAGCACGGGAAAAAATCTTTATAAAATTAAAAAAAAAAATAAGACATGAAACCTTCATCAGCTGTAGAATTCCAGGTGGGGATATCCCCTGTTTAGGACTGCCATCTCATTTTCTTTGAAAAAAAGTCTGCTCAGAAACCCTCCCAACTCCAGTCTTTGTTCATGTGCCTTTTTCTTGAGTATTTCCCCAGGTAAAGAAATCTCAGCCTGCAGTGCCGTAGCAGCGTTGTGTGGGTACAACGTATGTTTGTCTTGATAAACAAGGTGTGGTTTGTCACCAGGAGACTGCAAGCAAATATCAGCAAAAGCTGCACATATGATCTTTGTTCTTGGTAGGCTGAGAGCCTCACTGTCAAAAAACACATCTTAATCAAACCTTCAATCTAGAGAATAACATGACCTCTCTGCGGTGGAGAAGCAGCTGGTTTAGGTGAGAAGGAAAGAGAGTTCTCAGAAAAAAAAAAAGAAAAGACTCTGTAAGAGCAGCTCTGGCTTTCTGGGTCATCCTCAGCTGCTCGCAAGCTGTTTCTGGCTCCAGCCCAAGAAGTTTAGGAGCAGCAACACAACCCTGATGATTGTACAGCAAAGAGGGTTTCACTTGACTAGCAGCCTTGCTGAGGAATTTCCACAGGGTTGAGAATGAGTCTCCATCCGGGCCTGTATCAATCATGTTCCTTCTGCAAAATGAATCAGTCCTATTTCATTTTGCAGTGGAAATGACATCCTGAGTGCAGGATGGAGCAGGAAAATATAACAACATGCAAGCATTTCAACACCTCTGTAATTTAAAGGAAAGTTTTCTAGAGGTAGGAGTTGGAAAAGAAAGGCAGAGGAAGATATTGCATTGTAGTTAAACAAAAAAAAAAGCTGGTGTTCTACCTGAGTATACAATGTCTGTCTTTCATCCCTTCTACTCCTACATCTAGACACATGCACACTGAAGAACCCACTTCAGTTTCAGTCACTTGTAAATGTGGGAACTCATCATCTCAGTGAGATGGTATCTGCGGAGTTACTCACTTTTAGGTGACATTGAGGATAAGGGATTTTGGGGGTAAAAGTCCCTCTGCAGGACCTCAGAAATTGCCAAAGTTTGGCCTGAGCTTGCCAAAGGGGTCTTGCCATAAGGGAGGCCCAAGTCGCATTCCTTATTGATGATGTTTTACTCCCCCAACTTGGTTTCTCTTGGTTTTTGGGGGTTGGACTAGATGACCTTTGAAGGTCCCTTCCAACCCTAACCATTCTATGATTCTATGAAACTGCGGAGAGGAACAGAAGAGATGATAGACTCAAAATGGCAGTGATGGCTATGCCATATGGAGAGGAACTGGCAAACTGCCTCCCCATCCCCTGTACCCCCAGTGCAGCTCCCAAGAGCCAGCCTCACACTTTTCAGTCTCTGGAGATGGAGAGGAGCCTCCAAAGACCATGCACTTTTTTTTTTTTTTTTTTGAGGTACAACGTGCAATGTAACCAACAGCTGCTGTTTTTCAGGACTCCCTGTGCTTGGATTGCTGCTGGGAAAAATTCAAGCTGTGTACGTCCTGCCTGCCATGCACGGGCAAAACCACTTCAAAGCTTTCTTGTTGCGAGATAGCATCTCTGCCTGAAACCATCGAGGAGACATGGGTGGTGATGAAGTCAAAGGGCCTGATGATTTTACTCCTTCACCTCTTTGTCAGGTACTTTCCTCAGAGGAAATCATTCAGCTTCCTGTGTTTTTACAGTAAATTCTATGCTGCAAAGAGGAAAGAGAGAAAGAGACCAAGACCGATAGACAGATTAGGAGGGAAAAAACGAACACACGGCTGGTTTCAGTACAGATAATCCCTTTCATTGCCACTTCAGTGGCTCCCTTTGCAGAAGGCATTCCCCTTCTTTGTAGTTGCACAGAAAGGGTTAAAAACAACAGCTAACCTGAAATTTTGTCCACTGCTTAAACTGAAACTACTTTCAGGACTGAAAGTGCTCATTTCCTTTCCACCCTGCCCCTGCCTCTTTGCTTTTACTTTACTTAGTGCCTTGTCCTTCTGTCTCTGTAACAGGCTGTCCTCCTTCACGGATTACCCACCAGCTGGGACAGGTCACTAATTACCCACCAGCTGGGACAGGTTACCCAAATTGGCCCAAGGGCTGTTCCAGCCCATGTGACTCATGCTCAGGGTATAAAGTGGGGATGGGGCTGAGGGGCTGGTTTTGCTTCTCAGGAGGGAGCTGGGCATCAGGATCCACAGTGAGCTATTGTACTGTAAATTACATGTTATAGTTTATTCTGTTATTGTTTTTGTTTTCAATCTCTGTTTTGTTTTCCTCTGTCGCTGTCTTAAACTGTTTTTATCTCAGCCCAGGAGTTTTGCCTTCTTTCTTTCTGGATTCTCCTCATCCCACTAAGGGTGAGGAGTGAGTGAGCAACTGTGGTGTGTTAGCTGCTGAGTGGGGCTAAAGCACAACACAGGCAAAGAGAGAGAAGAAATACTTTGAAACAGACTGTTTCTTGTCGAAGTGAAAGGAAAAAAATCCTAGCTATGTCCCTAGAGAGCCCAACCATTCAGATTTATTCTCAAAGATAATATCCACTTTTTAAGCAAACCAATTGTAAAAGTCTCAACTTTAGCAAGAGTTTGGACTTTTTTATTAAGATGTTCTAGATTTCCATGTAAATAGGATGCTGCTTGCGAAGAAGGCACTCAGCCAAATAAAATATCTTCCCTAGAAAAAAGTTTGAAGGGAATTTTTGAAGTAGCCTGCACAAAGAGGTTTCAAGACTGCTATGACAGACCCAAGAAGTATAAGTGACTGAGACAAACCAGAAAAAAAAAAATCCATCATATTCTGAGTATGCGGACACTTAAACCATTTGACTTTTCCTTAAAAATAAATAGTAAAAATAAGCCTAGGCCCCTGAGATGTCCATTTTGTATGTTTTAAGTACAAGCTCTGTACATACTCTATCTTATAGTGTCCAGAATACGTGGAAATAACACACCCCACTGCAGTACTGGCACATCAGCCAAATTAATTGCAGATGCTTTTCTTGATAAGAAGTTCACCAGACCAATGAGACAGGTGGCAGCCTCCCACCAGCCCAAGGAAGTCTCTGAAGCCTGAATGTGAACGTGCCCCAGCCATGGCTGTACTTGGGGGTGTGGATACCTGAGGGGACCTTGAGGAGGACACCCTGATTTCACATTTGTGATCATCTGACCAGCCTGATCTCTGCTTTCCAGAAGGCTTTCCAAGTGCTCACAGCTCCAGCCACTGCTCTGAACTCTTCTCGCTGAAATGGGTTATGGGCTCGCAGGTACCAGAATTTCAGTTCCCTGGAGCAAAAACCTCAGTTCTAAGCCCTGCTTCACCCCGAGCCATCTCCCCTGTCCCAAACCCTTGCCATCTCACTTGGCTATGGAGATGAAAAACAGCTTGCTCTTTTTTTTTTTTTTTTTGTGGAACTAAGAGCCCCTTGCTAAGTGGCCATGTAGAGATTTAAAACCTGCACTGAGAGTCTGATTTGATGTCAGTTTAGTCCTGAGATAGGTA
>WHYT01017085.1:158470-249637 GCA_009806455.1 Tetrax tetrax | reverse complement strand
GCCAAAATTTTAAATTATAAAAAAAAAAAAAAAAAAAAAAAAAAAAAAAAAAAAGAGGTAAAATGTCTCAAAGGTGGCCTATAGAAAATTCCCCTTGGTGTGGAGAATTGCTGTCTCAGTGACTGGTTTGAATCAGAAAAAAGGTCCCCAAACCAACAATTTCCCTGCTGAAATAAGGCACAGTCACCAGTGACTGTCTGCCGCTCTGCTGGAGCACTCACCAGAGGAGCTGCCCAGCCTCTGCCTGTCTCCATTCCCAGTGGCAGTGGCCTGCAAGGATGGGCACCTGCTCCTTGTGCCCGGGTCCCGTGAAGCCTGGCCAAGCTGTCCCCTCGGGGTGCCTCTCCCCGCTGCTGTTCACTCTGCTCCAAAGTAGAGGGGTGAGCAGCAGCGGTGGGGCTGGGTCTTCCCCGCTCCTCCGAGCCATGTACCACATCCTCTGCCTACATAGTGACTCACCGGTTACACCGTCCAGCGTCTGTGCATCGTCCTGGCATCAGCTCAGGGCACACAGCCTCTGCTGTCCCCACTGCGCTGCCTTCATCCCCATTCACCTCTGTTCCTCTTCAGCCCCCCAGTCATATGTGTAAGCATCCTGTCCAACTCTGGACTGTATCCATACAGTCTCTTCATCCTTGGTTTGCCCCCACACTCCTACCTTGACGCTCATCCCCATGGCTGTCCCATCACCCCAGCTCCCTCCTCCCGCCCTCTGCCGCTGTCTCAAACGCTGCACCAAGGGCAGAAGCTACTCCCCCGCTAGCAAGGCAGCTCAGTCTCTTGTTGATTTAAGAGTGCAGCAGGTCATCTGTGTTGTGTGGCTGTATTGTGAGTAGTCACAACCCTTTGGTGGCCCTACACTCCTTTTCCAGGGAAGCCCAGTGCTCTTGACAATGTTCCCAAGTGAAATTTAGTGGTGGCAGAATCAGGGAGCCCCAGCTGTGGCCCATGTCACGGTAGACTTGTCTTCTTAAAGAGCATCCTTTCCATTCCCACAAACTTTCAGCCACCCAGTCCCCCACCTACTCTGCTACAGCTCCTTACTTCTCCTCCAGCTCTTCCTATATTCCACCTACCTTGCCTGTCTGCTAGTCCCTGACCCCTCTCCCATGTCTTTATGCAGCATCATCCAATCCATATTGCATTGAGGTCACTTCAGGAAGCAGACTGATCAATTTTCAAAGTGTTATGAAATTTTTTTTTACGCTGAGGGTGGTGGAGCACTGTCCCAGGTTGCCCAGAGAGGCGGTGGATGCCCCATCCCTGGAAACATTCCAGGCCAGGCTGGACGGGGCTCTGAGCAACCTGATCTGGTTGGAGATGTTCCTCCTTCTTGCAGAGGGGTTGGACTGGATGGGCTTGAAAGGTCCCTTCCCACACAAACCAGTCTGTGATTCTATGAAATTGATTAGATTGGCAGTAAGAACTACTGACAGAGTTCTGACAGAGTTTGCTATCACTGGAGAACCACTGGTCACGCAAATATTTCATCAGGAACTAGCCTTTGTCCGTGGGTTGTTATGTTGCAGTTAAAGAATAACTTCTATTCAGAAAAAAAAATAAATCCTAGAAATGCATCACAAAGCAAAAGTCCCTTTCTCAGCCACCAAAGTGTAGCAAACAGAAATCAAAGGGCTTAATTTTTCCCATAGTTTCAAGCTGAATAAATACATTGAATAAATAAAATAAGTGAAGTGTTCCAAAACAAAACGTCATTTTAACAGAAAAAAAACAACCACTCTGTTCCCAAAATGCTGAACTTACATCTTTTGAGTTTATTAAAATATAAGGGTTTTTTTTTTTTTAATTTTCTGAAAAGTTTTATCAGTTTTACTTTTACGAAGAAAGATTTTGCTCTTAACAAACCAGTACTTTCGTGGAGGATGGGGAGGGGATCCACTGCAATTATTTCCAACTGGTGGCACGCCTTTTTGGACTTGAACTCAGGAGCCCATAGCCCCAGCGTGGGAGCTGACACAGACCTGCTGCATGACTGTCACATGTCACCACTTTCAGGCCAGAGCTACCCTGGTAGTTAAGGTTGCCCTCAAGGTCACTCTAAAGCCTGCAGTGGCCAGATGTGTCCACAGTAAACCCCAAATACACCATGGCACCCATAGGATTAAGGTTTCCTTGGGTTTGGTGATCCTACCAGCACGTATCTGCCAGCTGTCACTTGCTGAGACTCTCCCCCAAGCCTGGAGCCCACCTGGGTGTGCAGAAACACCTGCGGGTGCCCTAGGAGCCCCATCTCCAGAGTTCCTGCTCCTGCTGGTCCTCCCTTACTCTCTCCCCAAGGCTCCTTGCAGGATGCATCCTCCAAGGACCAGCACTGAAGGGCTTTGCTACCCACCCCGGGATGCTCCAAGCAAGGGCAGCTCTTGCACGTCGTGCTGGAAGACAGAACCTTAAAGAGCAGATAACCTGTGCTCCGCGCTTTTGCTTCCTATCAGAGTTTGTATCGCCTGTTCAGACTGCAGACTCACAAGACTGCTGTGCAATATGTTTGTACAGCAACCAATACCGCATGTTTCCATTACTGGCTGTCACCGCAACACGAGCAAGGCTTCATCAAGGCTGAAAAGCTTTCTTAAACAAGCATGCTGATAACCCCGTCTAGCTGCTTATCGATGCTTTTATGTCTGGTTGGGAGTTTTTAGACTTTGAGGTCTTTGTGTCTCTGCCTAAGTTATCTTTTGTTAAGAAAAATGCTTATAGGAATATAGATCGTATCGCAAAGCAACAACAATCACAGCCAGAGATTAGCGGTTGGGCTGTGCTGTCCCTCCATCATCACAGACGGGCGAGGGACCTATATTTGGTTTGTGGCTAGCCCCTTACCTGGTACGTCGCAGCCTCAGCCCCTGCCCGCCCGTTCTTCATATTGACTAATAATAACAACAACTCCTTTGCGAGCTGTTTACCACCCACATATATCTACCCCCAAAAAACCCCAGAGGAAATAACATGAGGTAACATGCTTTTTCTATTTATAAACAGAAAAAGATGATTCCCAGTAATAAAAGAGATAGATAGATGTTTATCTGCTACGGCAGAAATGTTGAGTCGATTTTTTGAAATTCCAAACATGAAGTTTCCTTTGCTTGTGTCAAAGCTGTTTCATCTTCTCTCACAACCTACACTACCACCTCCTCTTTCTCTCTTTCTCACTCTCTGAGCAAGGCTGGATGGCTGCGCTCAGAGAGCGGTGGTCAACAGCTCAATATCCAAGTGGAGACCGGTCACCAGTGGCGTTCCTCAGGGGTCCGTATTGGGCCCAGCCCTGTTCAACGTCTTTGTTGGTGACAGGGACAGTGGGATAGAGTGCACCCTCAGCAAGCTCGCCGGTGACACCAATTTGTGTGGTGCCATTGACACGCTGGAGGGAAGGGATGCCATCCAGAGGGACCTGGACAGGCTGGAGAGGTGGGCCTGTGCCAACCTCATGAAGTTCAACCAGGCCAAGTGTAAAGGCATTAGCAGGTCCTTCTGCTCAGGGCTAGATTCAAAAGTGTCTCTTTCCAAAGCATCCACGGAAGACACAGGCAAGTTCAGCGCATGCATTGCTCGCTTTCCTTGCAGAGCGGTCATTCAGGCCCCCTCCATCCTCTTCCCTTGGACTTTTGGCCTAAGAAACTCAAGGCAAAGTCATTACCATCTCATCTAAAATTATCCTCCTCTTTCAAGGGCTGCTGACAGATGGCGAGGCCGTATGCTTGCACAGCTCCCACCTGGGTGAGCGTGTCACTCTCCTCCTGAAGTTGCTGGGAAAGTGGGACACAGAGAGTGACATGGCACCGGTCAGGCCAGACAGTAATGGCAGAGCCCAAACGTGAATCCAGATTTCCTTTCAGCCTGGGTTTTACCCACAGGCCAATCCCCTCTAGAAAAGGGCTGAACCAAACCAAACCGAGCCAACTTGTCAAGACACATCCTGAAACTGCCTAATTACCTTTAACTGTGTCCACAGAGAAAAGGGGGTATTTTTGCATTTGAGTGGGTGCCTCTAACTTTCAATTGTTTACTGTGCTTTTTTTCATTCGAAGCACTGTTTGAAGCTGCAGTCTGCAGTTTGGCATCCTGCGTGTTCTGAGAAACACTCTGCTACAGATTTTCCCTGCTGAACAGTTGCAGTGACAGAAGCAAGCAAATGATCAGGGTCTAGAAAATGCTTTTAATGAGAGAAATTTGAGCAATTCCATTTATTTATTTAATCAAAGTAAGGAATGAAGAAAATTTGAACCTGGGTCCATGTGAATTTAAGCCAAAAAAAGGAAAGTTCTGGCCAGTGAAATGAGAGTTAATGACAGATAAGGTGAAAGAAAACCCCAAAGCTTTCCTCTTTCTTATCTTTCTGCCTGACTCTCTGTCAATCCAATGGGATAGAGAAGCAAATCCATGAGACTAAAGTTAATTAAACACTGGCATGACTCCTCAAAGGAAATGGCAGGTCCATCATGACTTGAAGTCTTTGAAATGAAAGCTACCTGTCTTTTAAAACAAAATCTTCCAGTCTAGTTGAGTTTCCTGGTCAATAAGGTAATTTCCAAGGAATTCAGCAGGAGAATTAGTACTGATGTACTTTGGATTACAGAATTGGCTCAGTAGGTGAGAAACAGCCTTCAGAAAAGCATCTGGCAAAAATACACACATTTGCTTATGTATCATTAAAAATGCGTCATATTTCAAGATAAATTTTTTACAGTATAGTATATCTCTAGTACTGCCCATCCTTCGTCTCAATCCTATTTTCGTTTATCTGCTGTTTGACTGTAGATGACTTCAAGGCTGAAGATATCTCTTCCATGCACGACCCTTGCTGCACCACACTCACTTGCGTGTGAGTAGCCTGAGCTTGATGAGTTCCCTGGCCTGACTCAGAAATGGTCCAAGTTTTATTCTCTACTGGAAGAAGCTGTTGTTACTCAGTAACAGAGAACAACACTAGAATCTTAGTATTTTCCCAGTCTTTTTACACCCTGATACACAAAAGATGAAGACTTGTCTATGCCAACTCTGCACCATCCATAGATTTCCCACCATGACAAAGAGAATCCTTGATTTCTGTCATCCAGGTATGTATTCAAGGATGAAACTACACTGATAAGACCAATACAAGGGCCAAAACCAAGTCCAAAGCTCAGGGGCCAAGAAGGGCCAATAAACCAATCTATTTTCACTTAAAAAGAACTCAAGGTTCACACAGTGCAGAGAACTCTTTGCAACCAGGCATCTGATAGCAAAGACTTGCATTGTCAACCATTACATTCCCAGTATAGATAGCATTTCAAAGTGCTTAATCTTCATGCTTATTTTTTTTCAGAGTCCATGAAACTTTCATAATGAAACCCCAGAAAACTAGGTGAAACGTTTGGTTTGGTCTGGAAACCATGAGCAATTCTGTGGTTTTGCTTAGGTTTGTACTGAAACTAGTCCAAACTAGGTAGTTTCTTCTAGCTGAGTTTTACCTAAAGATTTTGAATTCATTCATACCTGAAACTGAGAGTGAAATTTAGGGGGCATGAACCCACATAGTCTAAAAGAACAAAAAAAGGGTTTGCATGAAACCGCAGGTCAGGTTTGCTAACTGAGTTTAGCACCACTTCGAGCTGCTCTGAGTGGCATTTGCTGCCGACTCACGGAACCATGGCTGCTCTTTGGTGGACCCCACGACTCTTCGGCTGCTTGTGACCTGTCAAGTTGCAGTGGGAACACACAGGTGCCCAAGCGTTGCTGTTTTCATAGCGGCACCTTCGAATGTATGGCTGAGCCTCACCTGGTGGCATTCCTTCTGCTTTGCTAGAAGTCCACATATTGGCTTTCAGGCTTCCAGTATGGAAAAGACTGGGGAAAAAGTATGGACAAGCAGTATTGCTGGAAAATCACTTGCTATTTGGTACAGTGGTTCGTGTTGATGGGTTTTCTTGATTGTCCTTCCAGCATCTCAGTGTCCAGCTCTTCTGGGCAGGGTGAAAAAGCTGGTTTTCCATCAGCAAAGCTTGCTGTGTGCTGTATGCCCAAGGAAGTACTGAGATATTTGCATAAAGGCATCAAAGAAAGAAAGAAAGGAGTTTGGAGGAGAGGGGAAATTCAAGAACAGACAAGATTACATTATTCAGCATAAGCCTGCATAAATTGAGACTGACATTGCTAAAGTTCCTGGGTTACATTAATTCAAGAGAAGCTGAAGTAGAAATTATATGAATACCAATGGAAATGCACAGAGCTTTTGTACGCTGTGGTTGGAATCAAAGACAGAAACAGCAAATTTGATTCCATGGAGGGCAAACAAAACAGAATCCATATGTCCTTCTTGTGGATAAGAAACACAGCTTTAATAAAAGCTTTGGGTGTCTTTAGGATAACTGTTCTAGTGAAAATACTGGCAGATGCAGCATTTTGCCTGACGTTTACCTTTGAAGGGATAAAGAAAAACTGTCATTCAAAGCAGAATATTTTGATTTTGCTTTTTCATTTTCCTGTGACTTATACATTTCCTATGGCTTACTTAAATGAGCAGCCAGTTCTCGCAGAGGTGATCATACCCTGGCAGTCCCAGCTCTAGTGTGACACAGTCACACCTCAATTTCCTTATCCTGCTGTTACTGCTCCTCCCTAGATGCACCCGACTGAGATAGCTCTCAATCCCTGGGTCGTCCCTGCTTGATGATGGCCTTTTATCATTTCCTTCCTGAACATGGTGCATTATGCTTATTTGGTGGCTGCCACCTTCGACAGGGTGATGTCAACAGGCGAGTGTGATTTTTCACGATAACCACAATGATTAACTTCCCAGCCCTCTGCCTGCTAATGAGGCTCATGTTCCTAAATCACAAGGAGCCCTCAGTCA
Organism: Tetrax tetrax; assembly: GCA_009806455.1. Taxonomy (NCBI): domain Eukaryota; kingdom Metazoa; phylum Chordata; class Aves; order Otidiformes; family Otididae; genus Tetrax; species Tetrax tetrax. The sequence goes on along the minus strand of WHYT01017085.1, from coordinate 242,787 downwards.
TTTTTCCTGCCTTTAGCTATCTGAAAGATACCTAGACCAAGAAACTTGTCTAGGCTGTTTCTATAATCCCTCCATGACATGAGTTGGGGACACAAACACTACCGAACTGATTCACCTCACCTAACTCAATTACTTTAAGCCAGGAATAATCACTTACCAAGAAAGCACCTTACACCAAAAATCAGCCTGGAGAGTTGAGAAGCATTTCATCCAACGCATTAATGAAAATCTTGCTCCTTGTCAATGAGTGGAGCTTGTGAGAAACCAAGCAACTCTGAAAATTCACTGCAGAAAAATGCTCATCCAGAGTTGTAAATTAGCACAACTGTAAATTAACATAATTGTAAATGGCATAGGGCTGGGATCTGAACGGCTCTGTTTAGAGACGTTGATTGCAGTCAGGTGCTACACTGCTCCAAGGAGGGAACTTGCAGCTTTTCTTATGGTGTTTTTTGTCTTTAACTATAGTTATGGGAAACTAGAGAGCAGCTACAGCTTGCAGGTGTCCCAGGCCCAAGCTCATAACCAAGACCTACCAGCAGCTTCAAGCTGACCTTGTGCTTGTGCTGTGAATAACAAGCTCCAGAAGACTTTCACCATTTAAGGTGTCTTCAAACATTGTTCTTGCCACATCCTTAGGATTTCTACCAATCCCACACCTGAAGAGAAAGCCCCTGACTCCCGGAAGAGATAGGGTTTATTTCCTTCTTTTACCATTGATTTTGTGTGTGAATTTTGACAGATCACTGAAGTTAAGGTGCCCTTGGCTGCAGCTTTTCTGTGTGTGCTCAGGGTCCCCAGCCATGTCACATCAACTCTTCAGGGAGCCTTTCTGGGCACCAACACCTGAAGAGCATCCCCACTCTCAAGTGCAGAGCTGCATTTAATCACTGAGGCCATGTAGAGGCCATGTAGAGGCACTTCACTACTAGAAGTGAAACGCCAGCATTGACCCACTTTAAACAGGTCTTGTGAGGATAAACCCATCTCAGGCTGTGCGGTGACCCAAGGTAGCTCTGGTACCCAAGGCAGATAGCTCTGCGACATATCCTACGGTGGAAATTCTGCAAGCCTTTTCCTTCCTTGCACTACACGGGTAGAAAAAATAAACAACTTCACAGTTTTTTCCCTGAGAAGGAGAGTGATGAAGTTTCATTATTTTGAGCAAGGTGAACTACTGAAGCCTTTCAACTTGCCAGAATTATAAATACACTTTCATCCTACATTCCTGCTCTTCCTGTGATATATACTGCTTTTCAAGCTAGTTGTGACTTTGGCTTTTTGCTCGTTCTCATTTTATTTCCCAATAGGGTTTAGTGTACAAATGACACCTGAGCAGACTGTGTATTTCCCTCTTTATAAGACACAGGGAGATTTAGTAGCTGTCAAATGTAGAATGCTGTATTTCGTGGGGTCTTTATTTCTAATCTGGATACATTACACCGCCAGCTAAATTCAGTCATGATGTAATTCTGTTCTTCTAGTGAAGTTTAACCAGAGATGATGTGATACTTATGAAGGTTTCATTATTTTCCATCTGACCTCGAGATCACTCATCTCTCTTCAAGCAAAAACTTTCAACACACTTCTAATGCACGGGGAACACAAGTAATAGCTTTTGATGTAAATCAGGCTAACTAGTCTTTAGTTCAGGATTCCACTTCATACCATGGCCAATTACTAAAAGTTTCATATTCACACAGAGGAAAATTCATATTATTACAGCCTAACATTTCCAGAGCAATGCCTTTTCTAACCTAGACTCTGCTATCTATGTCTCCAAAGACACCTGAGTTCCCCTTTCTATCTAAGAGGCGCTGTCATCATTTCTAAACCCAACGTCTATCTGCATCCGCTGATGTCTACACGCCTCACGTTCTTCCTTAGGTGGGGCGGGAGTGCCACACGTAGATGCAAAACACCGCTCGAGTCTGATCCTGTCCTACAACTCAGACTCCACCTGATGTTTCTTTGCCCAGCTCTTCAGCATTATGTAAAATGCTGTAAAACTGTATTCCCTTTTCCTGAATAGCATGTTAGGTAGTATGATCTAAAAGCCCTAAAAATCTGTGAATCTCTTGTGCACATTGAGTGTATGTTCCTATGATGCCTTGATCGCAGTGTGCATTTCTCTGCCAGCCCTGGGTACATCTGGATACGGCTGGTTTCAGTGCCTCTTCCCCTCATACAACACATGGCCAAAGTGTCTTGTCTGCAGGCCTCACCCAAAGTCCAGCACAATGAAACGGAGCCGTTCCCTTCATTTCTGTGGCTTTTAGTGCTTGTGGTTATTCTTCTGGCCACCAAAGTCCATTTATTAGAACTTCTTCCTGCTGACCCAAAACCACCATATGATTTGCTTGGGCCAAGATTTTCAGGTGTGTCCAGAGACTTTAAGAGCCGTACTCAGACCAGAAAGTTTAAATGTCCTTTTTTTTTTTTCTCTCTCTTAATGTACTTCAAAGTGATAAGGTCCTCTTTCTTTCGAATTTAGCCCCCAGAGGAGGTGCCAGAGTCTGGCTTATTTTTTTTTTTTTTTTATGCTGCTTGAATCACACAGAAATTCCCTGATTTTCAGGAAATGAGAACCATGCTGGAAATGAAGATCCTTCCAGTGTTTTGTAACCGCGTAACTGGAATTTCAGGTATCTGAAATCTCTAGACATGCTTGCAAATCACATTCTAAATAACTCTGCTTTTTAAAAAAAAATTAAGCTATTTTATTAATTATCCCATTTCTTCTAACTTTGTCATTCATGTGTTATCTTCCTCACCTTACTCCCAAGTCACTAATCAGAATACAGAGGGATTTCGTACCCAGAAAAGAGCTTTTCCACTTGGATTGACTCTTACCGGCAAATGCTGCTGAAAGATACCAAAGGTTTTCCAGCAAAGTGGGCAGCTCGCTTCACTGGGAGGATGCTACATGGGAAGAAGTGTTACTGTTTGGGCAGCCAGCAGCTCCTACTGAGCAAACGCACACTCTGACAAATCTGTGGAAGTTACTGCACTTTTATAACTGTCCCATTTGTACTGCTATATTATTGCATTTTATTATCTATCCTAATGCCTCCAGTTTTTACCTGTACTTCTAAAGAGATGGATGGCGCCTATCACCAACAGTATAAAAAGGTGTTTTTTCCCCTATAGCCAATTTTCAGCTAATTTCATATACTTATTTTTCTATTGCCTTACCTGGCGGAGTGATATAATTCTTTTGAACAAGGAAGAGAGTTGCACAGCATGGATAAACACTACGTGGCTTCCCAAGGAGATAATACTACGCAATGGCAGCTCTAATCTTTCTTTTTTTTTTTTTTTTCTCTTATTTTCCTCCTGTCTGGTGTCTATTTTTATTCAGTAATTCTATTTGAGAAATTAAATGAAGAAAAGAACATTGCTATTCCTGGAAACCTTCCAATGTTTCAGGAGCAGAAGGCTTGGATGCACAGCATCTCCCTCAGAAGACAGTTTTATGGTGACAGCCAACAATATCATCACAACAGGGTTAGGAGTGTGATATTGGAGTGTCATTTACTTCATTCTGTGACCAGCCTTTGGACCAGGATCACATGAATAGGCACTGATTCTAGTAAATATAATTAAAAAAAAACAACCAACAACAAAACATAACTTTGCCAGCCCTGACCTAGGCACCCATGTCCCTTGGCTTGGGCTGAGATGTGGAGTGCAAACATAATGCTGAAGTGCAATATGAGAGACTGATTCATCGGAGGAAACTTAAAAACCTCTGACAACAAGGTGATTCATACCTTGAGTGCTTATGGTGTTCTGCAGTAACCTCAAATTACTGATTTTGCATTTCCATGTCAACTGATTTACAAGTCCCCACATGTGCTCACATGTTTCTATGTGTGCACTCAGGTACAACTCAGCTGAAGTTAAATAACTTGATATTTAATGGGGTCTCTCTTTGAAGATAAGAAGCCAAATAGCATCTTTGCTATCTAAGATCCTTAATTAGAGGGTACTAAGAATCACTCAGGATAATTAAATATACATTACGGTGCGTCTTCTCTTAGCTGTCTTAGATCTTGAAAAGCTAAGGATGAGGTTCTGGTAGGAAATTACTTGGGTGTAAGCATGAATGATGGTTTTGATGACCCTTCAGTCAGCGGTGAATTTCCATTGACCACATGGATGGGTTTTCAGTTCTCAGCAAGTTTATTTCCTTTCAGCAGATGAATAGATAAATAAATATTAACAAGGGGCTGGGATATTTTGTATCACTTTGTATCACTTGCAAACTTTACCAAGAAATAATTAGAACTGCTAGCTTTGTGGTTCTCTTGTTTTCTCCGTCTTTTACGCAAAGCTCTTTGCTGCAGAGGACGCATCACGTGCCGATGCAAATACAGGACAAGCAGCTGCTATGTAGCCTCTTGAACCGGAGCTTGTGAGAATTGATGCAACAGTGGGCAGAACGTGTGAAAGCAGTGAACTGTGCTCTGGAAATCAGGCATAATCAGAGAGATAGTGCGACAGGGTTTGTCAAGTGACGCTGTTAGGAACTGGAGAGGAACAGAACATTGCACTAAAGTTACGTTTGAAAGTGCATCACCACCTACAAGACAGGATATACAGCCACGGTACCCCAAGAACCCCTATTTAACAGGGACTACAGTGGTTTATTTACTGCCAAAGACAAAGCTAGAGAAATCTCCACTCATCCTGCAGCGTTACGTCATTTAAAATTCACTGGCTGCCTTAACTGTACAGTTGTCTTGGCTGAGCAGTATTTCACTTCTACATTTCAAGGTATTTCACCCATCACTCTGCGTGAGTGGATGCTCTGTGCTCCTATATATTGTTATACAGTTGGAGATGTCCCTGCTCCTTGCAGGGGTGTTGGACTAGATGACCTTTAAAGGTCCCTTCCAATTCAAACCATTCTGTGACTCTATGACTCTATGATTATGTGACCTTCTCAGCAGATTTCAGCATTGCCAACTCACTAAACTCTGTGGGTTTCCAGTGCTGTACTAGTGGGCTAAACAAATTTAGCTTAGAAATTAATAGGCCAAATTAAATCTGGATTGCACTTGTTTACACGTGGGCTGAATTTGTCCTGTTTTCCCTCACTGGCCTTCACTGACCTCTTTTTATTTTGTAGTCATCACCACTACAATATCTGGTTGTCCCCTTATAAGTGAGTTTAGCACAAGTGTTTTACAGTTTGAAGAGCTGACCATGAACACCCATGTGCAACCACAGAAGCCTACAAGCTCACAGAGGACTGTGCCCTCATGACACCAAGCACGATGTGACATCCTTAAAACTACACCACTATTATTCCCTCAAAAATCATCTTTCTTGCTGAGGTGTGTGTCTGCTCAGCCATGAGCAAGAGATGTTGAGTGCTGTCAGTCACTGAAAGATCTTTGGATTTTCCTGCATTTCAAAATTGTCACATTGTTAAGGAGGGTTGGGGAGCAATGTCGGCATTAGGGGACCTCGATGTTCTGCTTCCCTAAAGGTGGGATTTCTGCTCTGCAGGACTGATTGCTTTAAGGGGTCAAATGAACTTTCATTGGCAAAACAGTGTAACACCTTCCCTTGCAAATCAAGATTAATTTCCAGTACAAACCAAGGTGAGTGAGAACCACTGCTGCTAATGGCTGTCCAAGGTTTTGCCCTCACCAGTTAGGACCCAGCAGGTGAGGATCCATCACATCCCACTTATCAGCCCTGAGCAACAGATTTCCTGAGGAAGCCCCAGCTGTGTTACACTATTGTCTCATCCTTAAGGAGAGGAGGCTGCTTCCCTTTGTCTCTGGTTAAAATAGAGTGTGCCTGTTTCCAAGGCGATAAGACATACTCTGAAAAACACAATTTTGGAAATCTATGGAATCTATGGAATCTTTTGTAGTGCTGTGCTCTAGTGATTTAATTAAAAGATGGTGGTAATAACAAACCCTTTAATGTCAGGGGTGTAAAGAAGAATTGGATTAAAATAGAAAGGCATTACCTCTGGTTTGGGTGTCCCACAAGCCCAAATCAGAGGAAACTAGAGAATTAAACCCAATAAATAACTCTACCTGCTTTTTGGGTTCTGATATTGCTCTCCACTGAAGGAAAGATGTTGAGTTAGAGGACTGATAAGATCCTGTTCCACCTCTCTGACGTCCTTTTATCACCGAACTGGGAATAGCTGAGACAAGCAATACTCCTAGTCATTTTGATCATGTAACAGAAATTAAGTGGCTTGCACTGACATGAATCCAAAGAGGACACACATCTAACTGTGAAAATTTTCAGAAGCACCCAAGTGTCTTCCAAGCTGGACTCTCCAGAAAGCAAAGAGTCATCTCACATAAAAAACACAGGCTTAGGAATGGCTGGTCCTTTCACACTGGAATGAAGTAGGAATATTTCCAGTTGAAGAAATCTCATTTAGGTTCCATGAGAAATCTCATGGCTGGGTGATGGTCCCAGGCGAGGACAGAGGAGAAGCTTGTGGACAGGACACATACGAGCATCAATTCACCAGCTGCAAATAAGCCAGGGCAGGAAGGTGAACACAGACATCCTCTGTGGGCACCTCCTACCATCACGCTTTCTGCAGCTTCGGTGTGCTCACTTTCTGTCTATGCCTCTGCCTAGAACTTGCATCCTGCATCAAACATGTCTTCCTGACACATATCTATGAAACATTTCAACGAACACATCACCCAACATCTCCAGACCTTCACAGACAGGAGCTACAGTCACCAAACTCAAAGCCTAGGTCTCCTCTAAAGGCAGAGCTCTGGAGATCGCAGCTCTAGGACGTTACGGGGAATAAGAAGAGGTTGCTCTGTGCAGCAGGAAGGCAGAGCTCTGGGGTAATTCACTGTACCAAACTGCAGCTGCACCGAGTATAAAATGAAACAGAATTTGCGTAGCTCTCCGTTTCAGAGAAAGCCAGTGACAGGGGGCGGGGGACGACTGATCTTGGTAACTATTCACCTTCTGACATCAGAAACCTCCAATGCAGCATACAAGACTGCCATCGCGAAATCCCTGATCGAGAACATGAAGCTCCTTCCCCTCTTCACAGCTGCGTCCTGCTTCACGCCCCCAGGTCCCTCTTTCTTTGTACTACGAGTGATGAAGTTTTTTTTCCAGATCACATGAGCCAGGATGAAGGGGGAAAATCCTGCCAGGAACAGAGATGGGCTGCAACTCGAACCTGATCAAGGGGAGATACAGAGCAGTACTCTGAGAGCTATATAAGAATGTGCTCAGCACAAGAGCAAACACTTTCTCAGGTGAAGGACTCTCCCGAATCAGCCATGCGTGTGAATGAAGACAGCGTTTCAAGGAGGCTTGGAGCCACTAACAAAATATGTTTGTATTTTATCATCGCTACCCTTGTTGCATTGCTCGTCTTTGCGTTAGTCACCATCATGGTCTTAGTCATTCAGAGGACGGTAAGCAATTTCTTACTTTTTTTCATTGGCTTATTGTTCTTTATTTTTTTTTAATCTAAAGCTTTCAAAATATTATCCTGTGGCTGGAAAATCAGTCGCTACCTACAGTTATAAATACACACACATGAATTAGGGAAGAGAAAGATGATATAAAAAGGGAGAGAAAAGAACTTGCAGAAAAAGCAGACCTTTCTCCATGGACAGCCTTGACTTCTAGCATGCTATTTTGACTCTGTAAATGAAAGTGGAAAGCTCATAATCCAGGGTGTAAGCCTCTCTCTTCCTACCTAGTTAAGAGAAGTGGAGAGAAGCTAGATCAGTGCCTCAGTGTCTGCTACCTGGTTTTATGTGTCTCCTGTCACTTCTACAAAGAGTGACCACTGTCCAAGATGATCTGGTCTGGTACTTTCTACATGTGTTCCTCTGAAATATTGATAAATTTTAGTAATCGACATAACACAAGACACTTGATGTGTGATACTGTGTGGTGCTGTCTGCTGGGATGCTCCATGATGTGGTGAAACAGAGTTTTCTTGAACTACCCAGAGCAATGGGTGGAGGCAACGTAACTCACTGGCCCTCTTGTTTTTGTCAGTCCTGTGTGATTTTTTATGCAAAAGTAGAGTTATAGCAAGGATGACTGAAGGATAGAAGTGAGGCAAAGTCTGACAAAAGCAATCGTTCTCTGCCTACAGACATTTTTTCTTCTTAAAATAAAGAGGATTGCTCTCAAGTGGATGTGTGGTTGAACAGGGAATCAGTGAGACAGTTACAGCCAGGGCAGAGACACAAGTCGTGGTGATATAAAAAGTGCATTTCTAATCTTACCAGGAACATTGCCATGAACTTTACTAGGGTAAAATGACAGGTTGAAGTTCTATAGACTTTGAAATCTTATTGCAAAAATCTAAGTACTGAAGTACCTCCACTACTATTTATAGAATGAAAGCGTCAGTGTGGGCCTGCTGGAGGAAGTTGGCCATGGAAAAAAAAAAAAGATCTTTCAGCTCAATATTTTCTCTTACTAAATTTACCCTGTGCAATTTGTGGTCGGTGTATGCACATTACCCAGAATTTAAACCATGCAGGCTTGACTGATACATCTCTAAGTTGTACCAGAGAGGAGTCATTTACCTGAAATCAACGTTCTTCCAAAAGAGAAGCAGTTTGGGCATAGTTAGAATGAGACATGGGGGTTTTCAGGTGATAGAGTGGGACATTAAGGGAGATCTTTAAAATAACAGCCTGGGTAATTACAGAATTGCCACAGCTTTCCTATATAATGAGGCTTTGATTTGTACTTACTATGAAAGTGAGCATTAAATTACCTCTCCATCAGGATAAATGCAGCTACAGTAGTTGCCAGAGGAACAGTATTACTGAAAGAGTCAAGGTTTTCATTTCAAAGAGTAATGACATTATTGTAGCTGCTTTGGAAATGAGCTTGGCTGAAGGAGAAAGTAGGAAGCTGAGGTGTGTGAGAAACACAAATAAAATCAAGCAGCAATTTTACGCTGTAAGAGAAATTTGGCAACAAAAGTGCAACTTCTGTTCTGGTTCTCAGAGACCTGAAAGACCTCCAGTTCAGAAGCAGCATAGCCATTCTCTATGCATGACCGGTCTTGAATTTCCAGGCTAGGAAACAAGTGTTGATCCAGTGAGATATGTTCCTTGAGAAAATGCAGGTCATGTTGCAAAAAACAATTTAGCTCATGGTCACACTGTCAGCGCAGGGCTAGGCACATGCTCCTTTGGGAAACTCGGTTGTGGCTGGGCTGAGCATCTTGCAGTATTGACTTCAGGACAGGAGGTCTGGGGAGTTCTTGTACTTGGAGCCCTGGGGCTATTGTGTCCTGTTGCTGTAGGGAGTAGAGTGTCATCAGTTGGCTTACTTATTTTCTTTGTAACTTCCCAAGAGAGGATCAACATTTTGTGGGATTAGCCTCTTGGGATGATCTGGTTTTCTCTCCAGATATTGTCAGCTGGATTATGTGAGTGATCCTTGATCACAGGAGCAATGGTGGCAACTTCATGTCCTCCCTGTGCTGAGCTGAGATTCAAACTTTTATTTTCCTCTGTCCAAAGGAGTGGTAGAGGGCCTTAGGGACGATGTGACCCATGTCTCAGGTAACACTGCATTAAAAGGAGCCTTCTGGTGGCAAGCAGGTCACACAGTCCCTTACCCCCATTGAGGACATGAAAGTTGGCTGCTTGTCTTCCTTTTCATGAATTTGCACCTGCCAAGTTTAAGATGAAGGAAAACACACTGGAAAGGGAAAATCAAACTGTGCAGAAATGAGGCATTTGCGTCACCCAAAATCTAGGTGCTCTGCAAAAGGGAAATACAACATGAAAGACCAAACCAAAAAAAGCAGCTGTGATTCCAAAGCTGCTTCTCTGAATCTAACAGCACCTCTAATATACACTACCTCCCCTACCCCCTGCATTTTCCAAAATCACAAGAAATTTCCTTCACGCCTTGTTTTCAAGAAAGGTGGCACAGAACTTTAGTGTTAGGCCTGGAAAGTGTCATTTTTTGAAACTAAACTATGTTTTTTTTGAACTAACTACATGGAGTGCTAAAGTTAGTTCATTTCTTCAGCTTTCAGCTGCAGAAAGAAACCATTGGCTTCAGGCCATTCACTTGTCTCAATCTTTCACAAGGGACTTTATTTTTCTCTGGAATAAGAATGGCTGCTGTGTGGTGGTCTGTAGCCTTCATTTTTCTTCTTAATACCGTCATAGGAATGCTAAAACCTCCACCATTCACCCACTGCATTTCACTGCTGCTGGTTATGTGTATATCTACATATCTACGTAGATATTTATGTAAATAGAGATATACATGTAAAACCAGTGAAAGAGTATGGGGCAGAGAGGCCTAGACAAACGTCATTTTGGGACGCACAGACCCTAGCAAATCTGATGCTGTCCTGCAAGGTATGCTGTATCCACCTAGGCCACCTCCCTCTGTTGAACAAATTCTGGGTGAGTGTCCCACGGCCGTAACCAGGGATGGTCCCTCACCACTCTGGATTTTGTAGACTTCATATTTTTAATTTCCAACCTACGCGGGCAAATCTTTTCAGCTGAGTTAAGGCTCCAGTGTGGCAAATGGTAAGAGTCAGTGCAGGTATTTATATTTGCTGATCTGGTCTTCAAGGCTGCTGGAGTGAAAAATGTAAAACCCCTTTAGCAATGGGACTACTGTAACCAGAAATAACTTCTACAGCACCTAGCGTCTTCCTGCACTGTCTGTTTGGCAATTTATATCTCCGAAAAAATAATCGTGCCACGAACTGCCCCAGTCGGTGCCTCTTGGCCCCCTCTGGTGGACAACCCTGACAATAAAATAAAATAAAACAAAACAAAACAAAACAAAACAAAACAAAACAAAATTGCCCCTGAAAGCAGATTTCCCACTAGCTGAACACCACAGGAAAACCAGAGGCATTTTAGAAGAAAAGTGCGCTGTCCCAACACTTGCCATCGGAATTCTGTACGGTAACAGCCACCTGCTATCTAGAGGTGCCACTTTAATAGGTTTTGTTAGTACTGGAAAAACTGAATTTCACACAGGGCTATGTTTCCTGTGATGCTCATTATCAGATCAGCTGTGGGGACGGCTCTCCGCTTTCTGGAGTTTTCGTGTCTCATTTCTCCCTTGGCAGCTCAAGGCCACCTACCTGCAGTGCCGCTGCCTGCTGGCAACGAGGGCTCGAGGCTGAGCAGAAACACGAGAGAGCCTTGAGGCTGCTCTTTCAAATTGCAAAACTTCCTTCGAGGACAGCAGCCTTCAGATTCAGAGATCTCTGGCTAAATGAACATCCTCAGTTCTGTCACAGGACATTAGGCCAACCCTCTAGCAGCACCAGGTTTGCTCAGCTTGGGAAAATTCATTGTAAAATGATTAAGGGAAAGAAGAAAGAAATGACTTTCACTACCACCTGATTATCATTTTCTCTAATGAAGCAAACTCAAATTATTGTGCTTGCTGAGTAAAGGCTGAGATCCTTCACCAGCAGCAGCCAGATCATTCCAGATGGGGTGAAATTCATTGTCATGACTTCTTCCTGAGCTGGCACTGGAGAATTTAATCTCTTTGGGCCTTGCATGCTTCTTTGCATTCCAAATTACAGCATTACATACAATATTCTTGCTGTTAGCAAAAAAAGGAGTAATGCCAGTAATATTTCAAAGCAAGCTCTAAAGTTTCATTTGAATATCTACTCAACTGTCGCTAAAATAAATTGCGTTAGTATCTGCTGTTTTTTTCACCCACTGGGAGACTCCCCAGGTGAGAACCCAATACACCAGTACATTTGAATTTTGTTTCTGTTGCCCTGACCACAAAGTAAGCTGTGAGGCATCAGCAGTCTCCTGCATGCCAGCTCCGAGGGAAGGCTGCAAGGTGAACAGCTCACTGATGATAACGTCTCAGTCGCTTTGCCAAAGACATCTCTGCAGGCAGTGGTGGATCTGCTGTCTGATTTCATTTGGTGTAATCTAGCTAGGGACTCAGCATCCCCTTTCTCTCATGCAAAAATGCCTTGAATCCTCTGCAGAGGGCAGAAATGCTCATATATTGCATTGAAAAGTAATGCTTCCCCACGCCCTGAGTGCAGTGAGGGGGACAGCCCAGTGCAAGGGGTCAAGACAGGAGAAGAGAGGCTCTGGCAGATTTGGGGGCGTTTTCAGCTGAGACTGTTCTCAGTCCCACATTTCATGATACGTGTGCATAAGATCCATGAGAGTTTGCATGGGAGGATGTCATGTAGGGGACTAAAAAGCTTGAAAATGCCTGTTTTTTCTAGCTACATCTCTAGGTTCCCATTCCTCTCCTAACCCAGCAGCCTTCCTGTACAGCTTAGGAAGATTACCTGGAGAAATACTGTCTCAACAGATAACTTCTCCTCTGTGTTACATAGGTATGGGGAAAAAAAAAAAAAAAAAGAAAGAGCAAATCTTATATTACAGCTACCCAAATTATGAAGCACCTATGACCTTTCTGTCTGCAGGACACAGTGTTTTGACATTAGACCAAAGGAGAACATTGCTTTGCTGGGAGCAGATGCACCTCTACACTTTAGCCATAGTTGAAAATAGGTTCACGTTAGGCCAAAGTCTAACTAAAAGTTTACTTAAACATTTGAGGGTAGAACATTAAGTACCACAAACAGATAAACACGACTTCCATCTTCCTTCTCCCCACACCGCACGTTATCCTATTTACATGCAGAAATAAAGAGCCTATGTTTTAAGACCACTAAGGATGAAGCTGTGTCCCACCACATGCATAGCATGCCTTATTTCTCCCAGGAGATGCTAGATGTTCTGCTAAAGCCTGTACCAGCTTCCCAACTTCATTTTTCTTGGACATCCTGGCCAGTCACTGGAACAGGCTCCCCAGGGAAGTGGTCACAGCACCAAGTCTGTCAGAGCTCAGGGAGTGTCTGGACGATGCTCTTAGTCATATCGTTTAGTTTTAGGTAGTCCTGCGAGGAGCAGGGAGTTGGACTTGATGATCCCTATGAGTTCCTTCCAACTCCAGCTATCCTATGATTCTATGAGAAATTGGGCCTGGCCTGGTTAGCCTGCACAATTAGCCCAGGTAATTGATATCCAGATAAGAGGAGCTGGTTTAGGCTAGCCTGAGCAAAAACCACTCCCTGACGCCGAAATCACTCTGTGTGTGAGTGGAGGGATGTGACACAGAGTTTCAAGCACTAAGGCACTCTCGGTATCTTTCCTCAGCTGTTCGGAGAATTTATTTGCTCCTCGAGGGCACTGATGGACGTTTATGAGCTGTCAGTGACTTTACTTGGCTGGAAGTAATATGCAAGCAAGTACAGGCTTCAGGGTTGTATGTTTGGATGGCAGTAAAACAGAAGCAAGACCACAGATGAAGCCTACCATATTTCACACTTGGGGTGTGTTTCCTGAGAAGTTCTCAGGCTGTGCTGACTGAGCACAATTTCCCGTGCCATTTTCACCCTTGGGTTTACATCCCAGCAAGACACAGGAGGAGAGGTGAAGCAGGACAACTCTGTCACTCTCAGACCTGTGTTGGGGCTTTACTGCTTTTATTTTCATCTGGCTACTGGCTTCCCAGGGATGGACACTGGCTCTGAAGGGTGTCCTGTCCCACTCTGTCCGCCTCTTTCCAAGCCACAGAGTGAGGTTTTCAGGTCTCATGCTTCCAAAACAGCCCCAACAAAAACCACGCACATTTCTTACTGCCCTGAGAAAATTGCTGGCTGTGTCAGAAACATAGATTTTCTACATTAGAAAAATAGGGAAGTGCTGAGGGATGACTGGGGATGATATTTGGATGAGTGCAGGGAGTTTGCCAGAGCTGTTTGCTCCGCAGCAACCCCTCACTGACCTGTGAGGAGTCATATGCTTCGTAGCGCCTGACGCTGCCTCCCTGTGCGTCCTTCACGGCATGCACTCCAGTGATGATTGAGGCCCCACTTTTAAGCTCCACTTGTAAAGCAGAGTTATACTTGAACACAGGTATGCTCCCAGAATAACTCCATCCTTTCTCTTGCTTCTCTTTCAGGCAGCTGATCCTGCCACAGAGGGCATTGCAAAGCCTATCAGGACAGGTAAGACACTTCAGCTGCCTCTACGTGCCTTTTGTCTCATCTGTAATGCAAATATTGCCCAGGATCACAAATAAGCCTATTGTACACATTTAACTTTTCATATAAAGTCCCTTATTGGTGAAAAGCCAAGGTAGTGGGGGAAAAAAAAAAAGAAGAAGAAAAAAGCTTTCAAATTACTCAATACCTCCGGAAACCAGCGCATGGCTGAGGAAATAACAAGTATGTCCTGAGAGATCTTTGCAAGAGAGCCTTTTTGCCAGAGGATGTGAACATCAGCCTGACTATTAGGTCATATTTTAAAGGCAGGCTCTTGCACACGTGGGCGTAACGTCCCCGTCTTCACAAGGCAAGGGTGCAAATGTGTTGGCACATATTTCAAAACAATTGGAACTCCTTCTGTACTCCTCTGGCCCTGAGCAGTCATGTGTTCCCTACTGGTTTGTGGGGAAAAGGGAGGAGGGAAGGGGTAGGTCTAGAAGGGACAAGTGGAGAAGAGCCACAAAAAGCACAGAGCAAGGAATTAAAACAGGCACAAGGAGCCCAAAACAGGAGAAAACTGTGTAACTAGATTAGCAGAGACAGTGCACCAAGATTCTGCTTTTCCTTAGCGTAAATCAGGAGAAGCACTACTTATTTCAGTGACTTTGCCTCTCTGGTTATACAGCCCTCAACACCAAGTAGTTTGACTTCTTGCAAATACACATCCATACTCAGTCCTGGAGGATAGGAGATACCATTGCCTCCCCTGCTACAGATGGGAAAAATGAAGCACAGTGTTCATGGAGAAGCGATGGCAGAATGGGAAATTGAAGTAATGGAAGTTCAAGGTCCAGAGAGTCCTAACCACATAATAATCTTTTCTGTTGCTATGCTTTTGCACACAGGTGACATAATGCAGCATTTGGGTAACGTATACTCTACCTTGGACAATTTTTTAATCTGAGACTCTTCGATGTTGGGCTTGTTTCATAGCCCACAGGTCTCAAAGTAGTCCCTCCATATCACTGTGTCCTTCCTGAGAACTTCACATCTTGCCTGACCATTATTTTTTATGTTTTAAAATTCCAGCAACCTGGAAGGATTTTTTTTTTCCCCTTAGGATGTCCCTGTCCTATTTTCCCTAGGGCTTCCTAAGCACATATTACTTTCTCTCTACCAACCTAAGTAGCTCTTTAAATCTTTTTAAGTCTTTCTTAAGTCTTCTAGTGCTTTGTTTTGTACCTCAAGTTCCTCAGAAATAAAGTGGGTCTGGTCATTTGCATAAGGGCATGTGGATATCACAGCCCCACTCCAGTGCATCCCAAAAGGTGCCCAGAAAGGAGCTTTGGAAATGTAATGGGCTGCAAAGCATCAGCCTCGCTGCCCACGGTCCCCCCGTGACGATAGAGGGTCCCCAGCAACTGTGAGGCAGTACGGCCCCAGAGCAGAACCTCCGCTCCTGCAAACCAGCGTAACCTCAGAGGAGTCACCAGAACTGTGCTGGTTTTCATGGCTGAGCTTTGCCACCAGTTAGGAAGAGGCAGTGAAAGCTCCTGGTGTGGAGTCCAGTGACTGACAGAGGAGGAGCCTCAGAGGCTGGAGGCAGTGTTATTTCAAACCAAAGCGTGAGCAACAGCGGTGTTCCCGGGGCAGGGAGGAGAGGTGTCACTAATCCAAAAGTGCATTGTAATACATACATATATATACACACACACATATACATTATTTCATATCAGGCAATCTATGCCATTTTTTTTTTCTCCTCACCAAAAACTGGCAGGTGCCAGGCAGGAGGAACGCGCTCTCTCCACAAACGCACAAGAAGCTGTTTCGTTATCCAGAGATCTTTCTGTCTTTGGGTCAATATCAATTGCAGGCATCCTCTTGCTCTAAACTCTGCTGCTAAATCTGAGATGATGCCACTAGTGAAAGACAAAGGAGGGAATGACAGAGAAGCCCCACAAGGCAGGAAAAGCTGGTGAAAGCTGTTTGCAATGGGTGGAAGTGCTCTACCAGCCTACCCCTCACTGCCAATCAGTTCTATTGCATGTCTCTGGCAGGGTAATGGAGCATTACAGCGTGCGTGAATGACAATGGCCTTTCATTTTTCTCTTAAAATGCATAAAGCAGGGCTAATTAATTAATATATCCCAGCGGGTAATTTACTGAGGCTCTCTCAGCTGTCATACGCTGCCAGGCATCGCTTGCTGACTTCTGAGCAGGGAGTCGCAGCTGCTGCTGCAAGGTCTCATCCAGTGCAGAAAGAAACAGAAACATAAGAAACATTTCAAGTCAGGGACTGTGATGAGGCTGAAGTTGCTGTGGATTTAGATTTGGCTCCGTGTGCGCCTCTCAGGCAGCCCAGATGCTGATAGGGTAATTTGGAGGTATTTTGTACCCACCTCGTTTACAACAGGGCTTCAAAGCCCTGCATTGGAAAAGTGGGCAAGCGAGAAATAAAAAGAGCATTGCCAAATTGCCAGATTGGTGCTCAGCCTTGCCCCAGCCCTGTGTCAGTACGGACAGGGAGGCTGAAGGTATCTACTTGTGCAAAACGTCTTGGAGATGCTAATGGGGGATGTAGGGTTGTGCGAGTGGGAGCAGCTGGGGGTCGCGCAGACCGAGGCTGTACCGTAATGCGAACAACAGTGGTCCAGACACGGCTACATCTCTGAATTAATTCTGCAATATCAAAGCAGGAAAAACATGATGATTTCATTTAGATTTCCAATGAGATTATGTTCTATTATTAGCTAAACACCAGCGGGCACTGAATTAGATTTATAACAGGCTTACGTTCCTGACTCAGCTGTCAGCCCTCAATGGATGGGTTTGCAGGGATCCGCGAGCAGTAGCCGAGTGATGCCATGTCAGCTAATAAAATATTTGTGTGAAAAACGGTATCGGTCTCCTCAAAACCTCTGTGCCATTGTCGGTGGAGTAGCTGAGCAACAGGGGGAAAGAATTAAATTCATCACGAACTAAATGTTTGTGAAATTTCTGTGGAAACTCATCCACATTTCATAAATATAAAATTGTATGTTCATTTGAGCCAGATGGATATTATTGTTAGGTTCATTTTTTTTTAGAGGGAATGTCACAGAGAAATTTATGACCTGCCAACATCTAGAGAGGTCAGCCCTCATCATCTCCTTGCTATCCTCTCCAAATCTTGTTTCCCCATAAATGTTGCAATCCTGCACTGATGGCTTTTCTTGTTATTTTGAACTGCAAAGACACGATACCAAAATCTCATCTTATTTATAAAAGGAAAAACCTGCAGATACATACACACACACACACACAGAGTATTTATAGGTACTTTTGTCAGGCAGTAAAATCCATTAGCAACTGAAGGACAGACCAGGAAAGGCAATCCAACAGCCCATTCACGGCTTCAATGGAAAATAGGTTCCCAAATAAAAACTTGCCCCTGAGAAATTAAGCTCACACAGGTGATGTTCATACCCTTGCTGCCCTAGAGTAAATCAGGCTGAGGCCAGAGGAGCAAACAAGCCTTTCCAGATTTGGAGCAGTATCTCTGAGTGCAGTTTGGCCTTCTGCAACCAAATCTGGTCTCTTCCAGCCTGGAGCTGTCCCAGTGCAACACTAATGAAGTTGCTGGGTTGTCAGTCACAAGTCCCATGGTGGTGGGTTCTTCAGAAATGGATGTTTCACATTTAGACCATACAGATTTTTGCCTTCTCAGCTCCAGTACATGTATGTTCTTGTGTATGTATGTGAAGTTGTAGAAGGTCCTGTCTGCCCTTGGGGAGGTCAGGGCAGATGAGCTGTTTTTCTCAGCTCAAAAAATTTTGGGCTTGCAAACGCTAGAAAGAGTGCGCATGCGTCCTCCTAGGCAAGCATCCGGAGGAAACTGCAGCTACACAGATTCCAGTTAGTCATAACGAGGGCCGGTTACTTATTTAATTAATAATGAGATGATCGGTATTGCTACAAAATGCTGAATGTTAGATTTCTGTTTCTCCAATACTTAAAACACAAGTTATAGATGAATATGTATATCTATATATGTGTATATGTATAGCTCTTGAAATGATGTGACCTGTGGTATACTGATGACCAGGCTAGAGACTTGAATAGTTTTGGCCTTAAACTCTATAAGTTTTGCAGTAGTCAGGTGTACAGCGATGAGTCTATAAGAAGTTCTTCCTAAATTTGGAGGAAAGAAAGGCATACTTCCAAAGTTTGTGTTTTTGGAAGGAGGTAACAATTGGTAGTTGAGTTCAGTTCCCTTTCAATGCACAGGACTTGAGTGACAGCCCTCGGGCTCTTGAGGACCAAAGGCACTCAGTGCATGTGTGACAGGCACAGCCATGAGCAGAGCCCAGGTCTACCATGGAGCCCAGGGGAGAACATCACCCAACTGGCACTTGCCACAGCATCTGTCAGCTAGGACAGCCCACCAGAGCCAGCCGGCGGGGAGGAGAGAGTTAAAGACAGCTACAGGGACTTCAGACAGTGGCCGCTGAGAAATGAAATTAGGCAAGTTCTGCTAACTCTAGCATGCTGACAGAGATGTATGAAATCACCTTGCCAAATTTTATAAGCACTTAAATTAGTGGAGGGTACAGAGGAATTGAAAGCTGTTTGTTGCCTGCCTTCACCTCATAAGAAATTCAGGTTTTTGACCTCCTCTTGTCCCCATCCACACTCAGCCCGCAGCTAGCTGCAATGCCAGACACACTGCAGAGGAGTATCACTGTAAGAGGTGGCTGGTACAAGGGCAAGCCTCAAAAATCCCACTGAGGGGCTTTACATGTCTGGGTAGCAACACTTTGCACGCTGGCATGGCATTTTGAGCTCTTGGCTTCACTGCCCTGTGTCCGTGCTCCCATTATACCCATCTCAGAGGCGGGGAAACTGAGGCAGCCAGCAGCGAGGAGAATTCCCTAGGCAGAGTTACGTCTCCTTGGAGCTGGCTGGAAGGAGCTCTGCATCCACTTCCCACAGCCATTGGGCTCCTCCTGGCAGGACACAGCCTCCTTAGGTCGTGCTGTGCTTTGATGGGACTCTTTCCTTCATGCACCAGAGAGGGAAATCATGGGAATGTCCGTGGGGCCACACCTGCTCTGAGTCCCATTTCACAGTCCTGCAGCATGTCCCCTTTGGCTCGGTGGGGAGAAGCTGCTTTAAGCTCAGCTTAACCATTTTCCTCAGAGCTGTGCCCTCGGGATGCTCATCTTATGGTAAAAGGGGTCAGGAAGACATAGTGAATTATCTCCTGAGAGCTTCTTGAGGACAAAATAACTTAAATAGCTTCCTGCCAAGACTCCTTGCTTATCAGCAGGCTTCCCTCAAGCAGCCTGATCCACAGCGCCCGTGCATCACAGTGGACAATGGAACCAGTGTGGCCTCTTTGGTACTTAGTCCCAAACGTGGCTTTGCTTTTCCTCCTTCTCACAGTATTTTTATATAATCCTATTGACTTCAGTGGGATTACTTCTGATTTACAGAGTGCAAAGCCAATTAGGCAATGTGATAGTCCTGAAACGCTAGTAATTTCCTGGCTTGTGTGGAAATGTTTCAGATAAAGAATTAACTTGAGAAATAAAACTAGAAAACAGTTTTAAGCTGCCTCAGCAGAGCAAGAACCGGAAATGTATCTAAAACTATTTTTTTTTTTTCCATAACTTACCTTCTCAGAAACACAGCTGATGACACCAAATAAATGCTTTACAAACACACACACACACACACACACACACACACACACACACAGACAAAAGTTGCTGACAGCAGTCGAGGTAGGCACAGCTCTGGAAACGCACGGTGCAGCTAGCTCAGCGCGGGGCAGATCCTGGGATGCCACGAACGCCCTGAGCCAGCTCGGGGCTGACGGGGCTGCGGGCAGCGCCGGGCTGTCTGTGTGCAGGCACGGCGCTTTGCTTGCTTCGCAGATATCGCACGGCTCCTGCTTCCAAAGTCTGCTTGAGCAGCAGGGGATTTTCTGCTGTATAGGGTAAACCCCCTAAATGCCACCGAGTTTCTGTAAAAACACTCTCCCTTCTTGCAGGACACGGGTAACGTCAGCGGGCTCAGGGCACTGACTGTGTATTACCAGAGACTGGTGCTGCCATTGCAACAGCTTCAGTTTGAACTAAGGGCCATAAGGGTTTCTTCTCTCCCATTCCGTATCTCCACATCTCTGTAGTGTCTGTGCAGTCACTAAAACCCTATATTATGAGTAACATAGGAGAGCAGGCTTTGGTTTTTCGTTGGGGATTTCCAGCAGAGCCAAGGGACTTTGATACGTGACTTACTCATTCTTGGAGCGCAGTGAGCACCTGCTTCCCTCAAAAGTGTTTCAGCTATTGAAATCAGAGGAAGATTGCAATTCTCAAGATATCCACAGCCTCCTTCTCTAACAGTATGAGTGCAAACATTACACATCACCAACCAGGGGGACTTGTGTGTGGGACCAGCTTCTCCCTGATTTATCCATCCTCCTGACCACACACCTCTTAAAAATCAGGCCATGCAGATACTGCAAGTGTCTGGAGATTTAAATCTCTTTTTTGTACCCTTAGTTTCAGGAATCCTATGAAACTTAAGATCCTTGTCTCCCTCTACATTCAGTACACACCTCCTTGTTCATGTAAGGAACAAGAAATATGTCATCTGATGTCATGGAATAGCATGAAGTTTTAGCAGAACTTAATTTTGTGTATTATCCAGTCCTTCAGAGACCCTTGTAGGGTGGGTGACTCTTACACCAATTTTATAAACCAAGTCACGGGAACACTTAGGTGATTTGTGTACTCTGGGAGAGGGCAGTATAATTTGGTACGGTTTACTGAAATTCTTTCAAACTTTATTCCCGGTATTCAGCTGTAGAATAAATCACAGGAAACTCCCAATCTTCCATCTCAGCTTCTATGCACATCCTTTCCACAGCTGCAGCAGGGCCAGGAGGTGTAAAGAAGGAGAGAAAGAACCTTTCACCTGCCTGGTTGCAGTCCCTGGGATATATGCTATTTTCCTGAATCTATCCCTTGTCTGTGTATCCATGTTCCTGCGGGCTGCACAGGGCAGTACAAACTCTGCTCTATACAACCACAAAATAAAGGAGGAATAATCGTCACTGTTCACTGAATGCCTAGTAAGGTGAGAGGAGGAAAGGCTTACACAGAGCAGATGGGAAGGTGAAGTGTGGCTGCAAAGGAGGTGAAACGAAAAGGGAAGTGGGAGGACGCAGGGCTCAGGATGCAGGAGCTGGGATATTGTGATGTGGTGCCAAGATGCAGGACCTGGGATGTCATCCCAGGGTGCAGTGCCTGAGCGTGAGTTCGGGATGTGGGGTTGGATCTCAGGATGCAGTCCTGGGATATGAGGCCGGGATGCAGGGCTGGGATGTGGGGCCGGGGTGTGGTCCCCGGGATGTGGGGCTGGGTCTCAGGATGTGGTCCTGGGATATGAGGCGGGATGCGGGGCTGGGATGTGGGGCCGGGATGTGGTCCCAGGATGTGGTTCTGGGATGCAGGGTAAGAATGTGGGGCCGGGATGCAGTCCCGGGATGTGGTCCCAGGATGCGGGGTCGGGATGTGGGGTCGGGCCGGGATGCAGACCTGGGATGCGGTGCCGAGATGGGGTGCTGGGATAGGCTGCCGGGATGCGGTGCCGGGACGCGGGGCCGCCCGCAGTGCCGAGCGCGGCCGCGGGAGGGAGCGGTCCCCGCGCCGGGCGCTCTGCGGCGGGGCAGCCCCGGCGCCTCCCCGCCCCGGCCGGTCGGATTTTGGGGACATTCCCGTGACACAGAGCCGCCGGTCGCGCGGCCCTGCCCGCCCTGACGGGACGCTCCCGCACAGCCACCCCGCCCGGCCCCCCCCAGCCGGCGGCTTTGGGGCCGAGCAACCAAGGGCCGCGCCTGAAGTCCTGGCGACATCCGCACCCCAATCGTGAGAGAGTGGGGTGACGCTCCAGCAGCACCCAAAGAGCCGTTTTCAGAAGCATGTGCCAGTTAAATGTCTAAAAAAACTTATTTCTGTAATTGCACCATACAAATAATTTGGTTAAGGAAAATAAGAAATACGATGTTTTGGACTGATAACTGCCATCTGCCAGAGCTTTAGACTGTTATAAATTCACCAATCGAGTTACAAATTCCCTGTGCAGATCAGATCTTACCAGCCAAGGAGTACGGCTTCGTGGCTTTGGAGCTGCTGCTGCGGGGTTTGTTCACAGTGCAGTTTTAGCAAACAAGTGAGGTGCCAAATGCTGCCAGCATTTTACAGTACAAAAAAAAAAAAAAAAAAATCAGGAGCGGTCACTTAACCTGTTGTTTCCTTCAGGGAACACCTCCGAAGACTATTTAAGAATCCTACAGAATGTCCTGACCAAGAGAGCCGCTGCGTACATGAGAGGTCAGTGGGGAGGGCAAGATGGGCAAAGCGCGATTGCGGAGCTGCCTGAAGAGCAGGCTGTTCGCGTTAAGTCAAACTGGTTTTAGCTGCGAATAGCTTTTTGACCAAATGGGCCTTTTATAGGAAAAAAAATTCCTTAGTTTTCTTAAAATGTACGTTCAGTAAATCCCTATCTGATCACATAAACTTTTTTTTTAACTTGCTAAGAAAAAAAATAGAGATACCTCCTGCACACAAACACAGGAATATACAGCTCCATTGTTTCCCTTTAAATACTGCAGAAGGACATTTCCACTGCATTTCCCTGACTTGGGTTTCCCAAACAAGTGTGTAGTTCTTGGAACTTTTTAACACCCCACTTCCACCTGTGAACTCTCAGCTGTCTGACCAGGGCCTTTTCTCAGAGCTCCGTGCAGGAAAATCACTGAAACAGTATCTCCATTTACCAAGAAACACTCTGCTGCAAGTCACACAAGGCTGAATTCAGGTCACTAGAGCTCAGTGGCTCATTTTAAATTTTGTTTGCTTTCCTTTCTAGTGTCCAATTCGGTAAACAGTTCAAAACTGAGCTTGGTCGAGAAGGGTATTTGTGAAGACATCCACTGCAAGAGCGAAGAGCTGGTGATAAGGACACAAGGCCTCTACTTGATCTATTGCCATTTGAACTTCCATTTTCCCAACTGTTCAAACAGCCCCACCGACCTCAAGATAGAGCTCCTTGTGAATGACAAAGTCAACCGGCAAACGCTATTCACGTGGTGCGCATCAGAAACATGCCAAGAAAAGACTTTCAAGACCTTGTTCCAGCTCCATTTGACATACCTGAATGTGAAGGACCGAATATCAGTAACACTTAATCATCCTAAATTCTTGAATGAAATTTCTCTTCCCAATGAAAATGTTCTTGGGGTCCTGAGGTACAGCGATGAAATGTGAGCAGCTCCCCGACTTCCCACTGCTGCCCAGACTTCTCTTTCTCTGAACAACAGTAGCCTGCTTTTACTAGGCAACACCTTGTTTTAAATTTCCTATCTTACCTCATCACTAGGGTAAACAAGGAACTTTGTGAGTGTCCCAGAACAAAACCTAAAACACTGCAAGATCCATATTTAACAGACTGCTCTGGTTTGGCTCAGAGTAGGATTCTTGTCAAACCCCTCTGCCAGTGGTTCCTCAAAACAATACGTATAAACAGAGATTAAAACCTAGCCAGATTATGGGAAGAGTACGCAATATTGAGACTTTTTGGCTAATGGACCACTGACAAGCTGCCTGTGCTCAGCGGATGGGGAAATCTTTTTAACGGAATTTTATGGAGTAGTATTTTGATGTGGTCTTTCAAAAAAACCTAACAGTCAAAGCTTGTAATCAAGGCTTGCTTTACAACTGGAGCATGAAACCTCAGCTCTGGAGTAGGTTTATGGGTAGATTGTACAAAAGCAAAGATGAAATTAATGACTCTCAGGCTGGTAGCTAAAACTCTGGGACAGGACATAGGAGATTTGGAACTTACAGGATATTTCTGTGCTGCATTCTGCTACAGACTTTATGCAATTTACTCTCAAGTGTCTTCCTTTTCACTATTTATCCATCTTCTTATTTAAATATAAACTTCTTTGGGGCAGAGACTTGGTATATGCACGGTGCTCAGCCTCTGTTCTCACTCGGGTTTTCTAGACCTTTTAATTACAAAATGCTAAAATAGTAATCGAGTTGCAAATCTAGCCACGTCACAGTTTATTACCATACATTTTCCTCAAATCCTGCCCTGCCTGTTTGACAGTTCCCTCCGTGACACCACACCGGTGTGTAAATACACCTCTAATCCCTGCACTTCCTGAAAATCCAAGACTTAGATCTGAGCTCCAGACTTTTCCAAAGACAATTTCAGACCCAGCCCTCAGCTGAGAGCTGTGGTGTTTGGACAGCCCAGATGACAGACGTTATCTGAGCTTCTTTGGCTTACTGCAAAGCTCAGAGAAAGGATAAAAGAGTAATCTCAGGCCCTTTTATTCTATGAAGTAACACAGGCATTTACTTGAAATTTAATTCTTACAGTGTGGGGAGGGAAGGGACAGGACCAAAAAGTTACAAAAGTTGGTACCAGTTCACTCTTTGCTCTTTTCCCTTCTCCCCGAGATCCTACTAAGCTCTATTTTCACTGGTATTTGAATTTTCCCCTTGTGTATCTGTACCTCCTTTCCTTTACACGGCTAGAGCTTGGTGAACTGTTCACATCAAGAGATCTAGCCACAGGTTTAGTTTCTGGCTTCAGAAACTCAGGGAGTTTTATTTTTCAAGCTTAGTTGATCTTGTCAACTCATGTAGCTTAGTTTGTGTGAGCACACTCAAAATACTCCTAATAGTAGTAATTTGCTACATGTGTTATGTCACCAGAAACTCATGGTACTTCTTGGTGAGGCTCTGTGCTGTTGACCGGGTGACTTCAAAATACACAAGAAACTTCCAAAGCATCATGAGCAACCGATGCGATTCATTGCTAGAGATATCTACTTTCTGTTTTGATAAATATCTCTGAAAAAAAAAAAAAATCTGTTTGCTATTAATGGTTGGGGGAAAAAGAAAAAAGAAAAGAAGAAAACTAAATCCATGTTTTCTTTCTTTCTTTTCCCTTT
The DNA here is from genome assembly GCA_009806455.1 of Tetrax tetrax. NCBI lineage: Eukaryota > Metazoa > Chordata > Aves > Otidiformes > Otididae > Tetrax > Tetrax tetrax. The sequence continues at coordinate 217,747 of WHYT01017085.1, read as the reverse complement.
AAGGAAATGAAATTTATTTTTGTAAGAGTTAGCTTACCCTGCTATGACATTGTAACCTCCACGGGGATCTCCTCACCCCTCTGGACCCTATAAATCTTTCTTGTCTCTAAATAGGGTTTCTAACCTCTATCTGCCTCCACCTCAATACACACAACTAGTGCCCGGAGAAGTTTAAGCAAGCCTGGCAGTCAGGAATCATCGCTCCTGAATACAGAAAACGCAGCTAATAAATGAAAATACGCATTTACTCAGACATTTCCACTCCCTCTGCCTGAAGGCTTTGAACTGAAAGAGAAAGACCATTCTTTAAAAAAATAAAGCAGCTCTCTGCATGGGATTATTTCATTCTATTATTTGCCAGATGGAGGGAATCCTGACAAAGCAGTGCTAAGCTTATCAGCCCCAGGCTTTGTAATACCACAGGAGAAAGTAATCTGGCCTCTACTCCGTTACCTCTAAGAAATAAGAATAAATTATAGGCAGAAAGGGAGCCCATGAATAGTGTGCAATTTTGCCATCAGTTATAAAAATGTTAAATATCTTTCACTGAAACAAGGTCCTGAGCTAAGCAGCAGCCTCCCTGCTCTCTGGCAGACTCCAAGTCACTTTACTCTTTCATCCTTTTTCCTTCTCTTATTTCCCAGTTTTTTGAAGCAGGTTATTTTTGACAACAATACTGTACTGAAAAAAAACCCCCAACATTGACAGCAATGTACTTTGGGGAACAACCCATTCCCATGGTCTCAGCGTCACTGTTTGCAGCAGACAAGCTTTTCTGCAGGAGGGTCCTCCCTCTTCTGAGGAGCATCTCAGACCTTCAGACCCTGCTCTGGTTTCGCACTGCAAGGCTCCAGTCCATGAGAAAGGGGACACTACCGAAAGCACTGAAGTCACAGAGAAATTCTGAAAATTCCTCCCCTTCTCCTCAGATGTGGCAAATGTGCGGCTTTCTGTGCGTATGCTCTGTTGCTGACTTGACCAGAAACAGGAAGCATCAGCAATCTCACAAGCAAGACTGCTCTGTTGAGGTTTCTTGGCCCTTCTCAGCCACCGAGAAAGTTCCACTCTTAAACTGTTTTCTGCTTGGCTAAGAATCATCTGCTGGAGTAAACATATGCCATTATTCATAACCTTGGTTGATAGAAAAAGATGCGTACCATAGACTTAACTCTAGTTGTTGTTAATTGCTCTAGAAAATTTTAAGCAGGACTTAAACAGATGTCAAGTCAACAAAATACACTTCCATCTGAGCTTGCTTGGGGGCAGCAAACCAAAATGAGATTAAGTTTAACATCAGAGATTACAGAGTTGGATCTGAACTTCACCAAAGCTGTGAAGACTTTGAATCCAGGATTGCAACTAGACTTCACCTCCTGGGAAATTGGCCGGAACCCAAACTCCTCAAAGCTTCCATCTGAAAGTTAGGTCACGGCTTATCTGACAGATTAATTATTTAGGCTACGCAATGCTTACGGAGGGACTTGGGAGTGCGGCATTCACTTCACTTCTGGTTTTGTTTCATTTTATTTTCTTCAGCGCTTCCCAGAGGGAGGATATACCACAGTCACTAAGAGAGAAATCCTCTACTGTGCCATGGGCACAGGGTTGTGTGCTGCCTGAAAATGCACAGCAGCCCTGTGATCCCATGGGGATCAATAGTGCCCTGATCTTCTGCACCCCTCTTACGCACCCCCATTCCTCTGGAGAGCAAACAGCACTCTGCAAAAGCCTCAGCCACTTGCTCATGACCTTAAATTAATATTATTATTCTTCAGAATGCTATGAGAGACAAAAATTACAAGCAGCTCTATGTGTTTTCAAGCACCCTATCCTGCAGTTAAGGTAAGAAAGGGACTTCTCAACACAAATAACCAACCAAAAAGCAAAATAAATAAGAAGCCTTTGGGTTTTGGGACCTCTCACTGAGCCTTACTGAAAGGACTTTGCAAAGTGGAAGTCACACAACTTGTGTTTGGTGCGAATAGCAAGGGAAAACCTCAAAGCAAAGGCAGCTTCTATAGGAGGAATAACTGTAAAAATGCAAATTCTGATGAGCAACACTGGTGACAGCAGCAGTTGCACTCAGTGACCTCAAAACCTCTTCCTGCTGCAGGTTTTTGTGATTACAACAGGCTCCATTTCGAGAAAGTGATGGACTGTGAAGATACAGAGCCTGGGAAAAACATTTTAGATGAGTGCATTCTGCAGCAGTGTCCCCCACCCAGGGGAGCTCAACTCAAGCGGTTAAATTCCCAATTTCTGCTTTCAATATTGATCCCAAGAACTTGAAGATTTGGGGTGGAGGAGGGTAGAGACCAAAGAAGGACAGCACAACACGTTCTGAAATTCAGGTTCTTCCAATAAGAGCAATGGTGGAAAGCCCCCAGAGCCCAACGTTTGCATCAGGGCCAGAGCCTTCAACCCCTCCATCCTCAGCATCCCCTCTGGGTCGCCAAGGGCTCGCGCCCGGCAGCAACCGCCCTCCAATGTTGTAAGATGAGGGTGTTGTACACCACGAGTAGAGTCATCAGTTTTTCCTGAGATGCTATATCCTGCAGTATTGGCACATTATTTCCCTTCAGCCATGTTCACAGCATCTAAATTTAGATTCCCTATTTCCCTCCTGAGCCGGAGTGAAGCAAGAGGTGAGTCAGAGCACCCAAAATAGCTGCCTAGATAAGACATGGTCAACTTCCGAGTGAGTCCTTACTCACTCCAGTCACTGGGTCCTCAGTCTCAACAGCTTCATTCAAGTCAAGAAAAATAAAATATTTAATCTGTGGATTTATAATTTATGAACACATTCTACTGATAATTTATGGACAGGTTCTACAGCTTCCCACAGAGTGCTGCCTGTGCTTTGAGGCTGTGCGAGGCTGACGGGCAGCCCACGGCTCTCCAGCAGAATACGTTGGTAAGGTAAAACACAAATGCTAACTAAGTTGTTAGATTTATGAATGCAAAAGAATAAGGTTTTCCTGCTTAGGTCATTTTCATTTCCACCAGCACGTATTCCTTGGACTTGTCCAGAACGAATAAAGACAGAGCAATATTTTGGAATTAGGCACCAATGCAATACTTAGGTTTTGAAGTGACTCTTTTCTCATATAGAACTGTTTGGTAAATATTTGAAATATTTTCCCATCCCTTCAGTTTACAGATTTTTAATTTCCTTGCTTTTCTGTTATTTTGCTTCGTCCCATCTTTGCTCTTATTTTTCAGTCTCTATTTCTACATAAAAGGGATGGGAAAAAAGCAAGTAAAATATAAAGTGAGTTGGGGGCAGGGAGGGAAGGAAGGAGACCAAGTAAGTGTGAAGAACTGGGGAAAAAAAAAACCTGTTTGAACAGTTAAATGAGCTCTACAGAAGCTCTGACTGCAAGCATGTCAGTGAATATTGGCATATGCAAAATCTGAAAACAGATATTTCTAAAACTTATGTTTTAGAGGAAGAATAAGTTTAATGCTTAAAAATGAGAATTTTATGCAATTTTTTAATACTTTATATGAATGTAATTCCAGGGGCTTCAACCAAGTTCCTCAGGCTTGACAGTGGCAGAAGAGCAGAACTTCAGCCTCTGGCAAGCAGAATTTTGTGCTGTATAGCAAAGCCTTTATATTTAAAGGGTATTTTTTTTTCTTCATGTATAAACCCGACTGTGTTGTGAGACAATTCGTTGGGGGCTTTAGCAATAGACACAGATGAAATGTCAAAATAATTATATCATGTGAAATGAAATTGTTCAATGTTAATTATTGCAGTTTAAGTATTGGGGGCATGGGTGATTTCCTGAATAAACACATCTGATTGATAACAGGGTGGTAAAGTGTGACTTTAATCACCTTCAGGCCCATCACAGAGCATGTCTCCAGGTAGACACGCATACAGACCCCATCCTCCAGCCTAGCCAAACCCCAAACTATTCCGTATGGGCGAGTTCACTCGCTGCTGGACCACTGCAGCCCTTTGGACCACCAGCTTGGGCAGGGGGCTGCGGCAAGTGTCTGCCCTTCTCCCAGAGCATAACAGCTCCCTCATAACAGCTGTAGTAACATGCGTGCAGGGCCCTAGTTGGCCATACAATGTCTGTATGAAGACTTAAGGAGTTAAGCATTTCAGTTGAACGCTAAGTAAAGTTTCGGAATTCAGCCCTGGGAAGTGCTCAGTACTCTTGCTCTGATTGAGAGGAGCACTTCAGTGTAAACCTCACCTCAAGCAGGTGTTTAATCACAACCAAGAGGCTTTAAAAATAATCTGTCTACTTAAATACCGGAATGTTTTTAAGCAAGAACTGCCACAGTGCATGAGCTTAGGTATCTAAGCAATTCTGGGTCATGGCATTATATGAACAATTCAGTAACGTATGTTTGTCTAGCATAAATATTTTTAAAGAGTCACTTGAGCTTTTCCTTAGACTTTGATCTTCCATTACCATACAGATCAGGAGGCTTTTAAGCTCCAAATAATTTCAATTCAACTTAAAGGTCATAAACCACAATGAGCAACAAGGACTTCGACGTGTATTTTGTTTGGGTATTACATAAAGTTAATCAAAGGATAACAGGAATTGAAGAGCCTTCTGAAATTCTTAAGCTAATTTTAAAAATATTTTAAATAAAACCAATAAAGAAAACTACAACAACTACAAGTTTGCATAAGAAAACACAGTAGAAGTGACACCTTGCACAAGTCCTCTTATATTAAGTTATGTGCAGAAAAGATAAATTGACTCCCTTACTGCAAAAGAAAAAGAAATTAGAAAATCATTCTATAAATAATCTACCCCATGAGGTACGTGCCATGAACAATTCAAAAGGTGATGTTTTTTTTTTATGTGTTACTGAAGTCTGACATTTACACCAGTAGGACTGTAATCAAACAGAAATATGATTTATTGTAGCACATTCACTAGGATGTTATTAATTGCCAAGGACACACTTCATTAGCAGCATTGCCAGCTGGAAGACTGATCCTTTTAACAGCTGCTGTAAAGCCGGTTTATGTATTGCAGAGGAAAGCAAGACTTGCTGGCCAGAGTCAAAACCAGGAGCCGCTATCCTGGCATCCACAGCAGCCTCTACGGCTACGCCACGTACGAGGGCAAGACCATGTCCCTGTGCACCATCCCACCAGCAGCCACTGGAGATCACCCGAACCTCTGACACAGGATTTTTCCGTTATTCTCAACATGCTTTGTGCATAACAACACCCCGTTGCTCTTAAAGATCATCTTAAAATCTTGTAATTCACCAACCTCCTGAAGTGCAATAACCACAGGCTAACTATTCAGAAATGTGAGGGGGGAAAAAATCTATTTGCTGGTTTTTAATGTGTCACCATTGCTCAGCTTTCCTTATTGTGTTCCCAAAGCAAAAATGCCTCACGTCTCCCTCAGGTCAGGTGTCACAGCTAATTTTGTTCGACTTACAGTCCATTTCACACGTGTTGTCTCCTGTTGCTATCTGAGCCACTGACAAAAACAAAATGCATAAATACAGGGAGGAAATATCTGTAAATAAACTGTACCCAGAGTGAACTAAAGAATGAAAGAGAAAATTGTGAAACTTGGTGTGGAAAAAAGCCAAGTAATAGAGCTCTCTGTTTAACTTGTGAAATAATTCAGCTAATCTGGTTTTATACATCATAAATGTATCTTAGAAACTATTTTGTTTTACCATATGACCCAAATCCTGTCATACAGACAAAATTAATGTGTTGAACAACAGTAACTACAACACATAATCCAGGAAATAAAACTCAAATGCCTCTCATTGATTAGCAAAAATTCTGGCTTCAAACAGCATGGAATTTTTTGCTTAAGGGTTTTCAGAAGTTCATATCCTACAGTTGATTTATCCTCCAGGATTCTGAAATATTCTAGGCCTACTCAGACAGAATATGCGTCCCTGTTTGATGGGAACCTGTATTACTGAATACATAAACTCATATCATTCATAATGCTATATTTTTTCTGAAAGAACAAGGTCCAAAAGGGAAGGAAAAAATCTCTTTCTTAACATTAGTGATTGCCCACCAGAGGACCAAAATGAGTAGATTATGTTAACGACAAAAGGGAATATCGCGGAAAAGAAATGTGAATTTTTTTTTCTTTTTTCCCCCAAACTTACAGGGCTTAGCCCCACAAGGAAAGTGCAAGACACAAATTTTTCAACAAAGTCACATTTTTTTCTCTCTTTTTCTGGAAAGTACCAGTTTCACTGAAATGCTTATCAGCAGAAGTTGCTAAGACGAGGCTGGAATTTCTGGTCAAAACCACAGAAAGACCAAGACACTAACACAAAATATCCAGGGGATCTGGCTCTTCCCACAGGCAGGAGGACGTGGCTGTGAAGCCTCGCACCAGGTGCCCTCTGACAGAGGAGTGTCCCAGCAGACCGCCCCTGTCCCCGATGCTACACTCCCCGCTGCCACCAGCAAAACAGCCCCGCTGCCCAAATTTTGGGGCGTTACTCTAAGAAATTGATTGTGGCTAATAACATGCTGTTGGGGCGTCCCTGCTAACGGCTTATTTCTGAAAAGCGCAAAAGCGCTAAGCTCAAGATGGCCCAGGACAGCTCCTCTGCTGGAAGGGCTGGTGCTGCAAATATTGCTGATTTCACCCCAGGGAATTAAAATGCCTTGTCCCTGTATCAGAGGCCTAGAAAGTGGGTTTCAGTTATTTGGGTTGGGGTTTCGGAGGCGATGGGAGAAGCTCTGAAGGAAGTCCTGGAGAGCTGCAAATACTTGCACCATGCAGGAGTGATGTTCAGCCCAGATTCAACATTTAAATGCATAATTGGAGTCTTCTGGAAAATCCACTGCTGTGTAACTCCCCATAGGTGGTACCCATCCCTTTCAGATTTTGCGAATCATCCCCTTGGAAGAGCGCCTGGAACAGCATCAGTCAGCTAAGCAGCACCGAGAAGAGTCACCCTCACTCGCATTCATACTTATTTCCAGCTATGCTCTCACTCTCTTCTTGACATCAAGCTCTTACTCCTCTCTTAAAAACACAGAAATCCCCGGAAAAATATGTCCAGACCTTTTCTTTGCTATTTTCTTTCACCACACAGAAAGGTGGAAAGCGCAAGACACTGACCAGCGCTTCCTTGAGCACGTTTCTCTCCTGCGCCGATTTGCGTTGTGCCAGTTACAGTCCCTGCTGCCTTCCTCTCCAGTTTCTCTGGGAGTGTCATACAACTGAGGGGCACTCTGTCTTGAAAACCGAGACAGACAGAAACTCTTTAGCAGAAGGGCACTGGGACACAACTGCCTGCTTCCTCTTCTCGGGAGAAACTCTTGTAGGAGTTAAAGAAAGTAGAAAAAAACGTTTTGCAAGTGGGAAGAATGATCTTTAAACTTGCCAGAGCTCAGGATGGATTTTGGCTGGGGTTTTCCAAGGAGTTCAAAACAGTGAATGTACAGCCTTCTTAGAAATCCACTGACATTTGAATAGCAGCTTTTTAAAAATATCCCACCCCTGTTCATTCCCAGCTCTGCCACTGACTCAGCATGGCTGACACTGACCTGAGGGCAGGGTTTGTCTTGGGCATGGTGCTGGCATCAGGCAACGGCAGTGTTGGATGGTGGTACAACACCCATGGAGGGTGATGGTGTGACAAATCCCATACCTGTCAGAGGCTGGGGCCATCCCCAGAAGGATACTGGGACCAGTGATGCTGCTACAAGGCAGGCAGTGTGGCTAGCCAGGCTCACCTGTGGGCAGATGTTTTCCCAGCCCACGTTAAGGTTCACTTTTCCTTCTCATTCCTTAGCAAATCTCACACTGTATCCTTCTGCTTGTTTCTGGTTTATCTCAGACGACGCTTTGACAGCATGGGACAGCAGATGGACAACAGAGCTCGACTCAGGATCCAGTCCAAATGTACATTCAGCATGTAAGTACATCCTCCACAAGCTCTGGCAAGTCAAGGGCAACATGTTTAGGGGCTTTCCATCTTCACAAGCACTGCTTGAGGTGTGTTCTTGCCCCCATCGTCCTCCAAAAGCACTTGCACAAAATGAGCTACCAGCTATGAACACATCTGCCCATATCCTGTCTGAGGTTTATGTTTCCTAATCCACAATAAAATGTACTGAACTTCACCTCAGTGCTGCATCATCAGACAGACGCTCCAAAATTACAGCAGTGACATCAACAGAACAACTTATCACAAGGATTGATGCATTTTTAGAAGACACAGGAGGCTTTAAAAGGCAAGTTTTCAGTATTGGATAGGTAGGAAACCGCCCCCATGGGATATAGCCCCTGGGACTGACGTGGTATGGGTAGTTCCCATAGTATCGCTGATCAGGATCCAAACACTACCCTGTGAAAGCAGAACTAACCCAGCATGGCAGCTTAGACTTAAGATAGGTCGGAGGCATTTCTACTCTACACATGTATCAGATTATGCACTTCTACCACAAATAAAGAGATGTCTTCCAAGGAGCAAGTTATAAGGAAAAGTCTTGTAAAGAAAGAAGTTTAGTTCTGTTAATGTCTACTACTCTTCTTAAGCTGAAAGTTCATTCCTCTGTTCAAAGTGTTGCTATTTCATTGTGATTTCTGACACTCAGATTATTTCATTTTACTTGAAATAATTTCATCTTGAGATGTGGGGTATTGGAAGGAGACCGAGAAAGAAGGATTGGTCAAAAAAAATCTAACCTAATGCTGGAAAATAATTATCTGTATCATATAATGGAAGGTCTTTCAAATCCTCTTCTAATTATTTTCTAGATAATATTAAGAAAAATTAATCACAGGTGTGAACCAACCATAAGCACCTAAAAGACTTCCATCAGCTTCCCCTGGAACTGCTGAACGCCCTAAACCTTACAAACAACATTCAATCATTTATTCATGTGCTTCGCTACAAGCAGTACTCGCATCACTTTCCTTGCCCTTCGGTTTTCTTTTTTATTAAGAAAAAGGAAAAGCACTCCTCCCTTCACAGTTACCAGACATCAAGCACAGTTTTCCAGCTCAAGATTTTTACATTCTCACACCCAACGTCCCCAGCAGAGCTGCCACTGTGCCACGTGAAGCCATCCCAACCCAGGCTGTGGTTGAACCTAGAGGAGCAACTTTCCGAGCCGATTCTTGACTGCAACACAAGCTCGGTACATCGTTTGTTTGTGACAAGTCACTAATGAAGTCATTCAGCCTGATTTTCATTATAGTCAGGCCTGGACATACCAAGGCCATGGTGAGGAGGGGAAAACCCTTGGAGTTGTGCCTTTCCCTTCCCCTGCTGAGCCAGATGCCATCACCCAGAGAATTTCTTCAGGACTGCTGGCATTTCTCCAATCACTGTTGTGGGACTCCAACGTGAGAAGGAAAGAGTTTTCTGCACCGTGTCCCCTATACATGCAGACAGATGCAGTGAGTCAAACGGGTCCACAAGGTCAAGTGGCAAATCTTTATTACCAATGCAAGGCTCTAAAAGAGACCCTGTAGGTTTCCAGATAAACCAACAAAAAACCCAGGCTCTGATTCATATAGCGAATCACTTGGGTGAGGAATGGGAGGAGATGACTCGAGGCAGACCACTGAGCAGTGATCTTTATAAACAATTTTTTTTTCAGGCATCTAGGTGGTTGGAGCCTGTCACAATTCACCAGCATGGCTTTCATGGCAACTTGCACACCATGCGGGAGAGGATCCTGTGAGTATAGGCTACCAAACCTCTGACCATCTCAGTGATGGAAAGAGGCCTATGGCCAAGGCTTGTGGAAACAGAAAAGATGTGTTTGAATGCAGGCAATGAAGAACCCTGTAGTCTCGGATAGAGTAACACTTGACATTACCAGGTACTGCTCCACTTAAAACAAAAAGTGACTAGAGAATGAATGTATCGTATGAAACATGATCCAGCAATTGCTACGCAGTCTGTGAAGAGGTTGGTTAAAGGTGTTCTCTCTATTCCAGGCTTTAATCTGTGACGGAAGACGCAATGATACCATCTTCGCTGCTTTCTCCCGAAACCGAGCAAGGAGCTCCATTAGGAAGAAAGGGCGGAGGGAGTGAGAAGCACCAGGCAGAAGACCACAAGCCCAGGAGCTAAAACAATTTGCCTTACAATTTCCACACTCCCCTTTTACGCCTGGCTTCTTCCTCGGGATCAAACAAAACATCTTACATAATCTCCTCACAGCACGGTGACGTCCTGATGGTGCAGCTCTTGCTCATTCCTATTTCCCATGTGTTTAGACATGCCTGTGAGGCACAGCATCTACCTTCTGCTGCCTTCCACAGTGCCCTGAAACAGCTTCTCCCCTTTTCAAAGGGCTTGAAATATTAAATAAGAAAGAATCTTCACCTCAATCAAAGATGCAAAGGAATAGCCAATAATCCACTTGCCATTGCTTTGCATTAATATTTTCATGAACATCAGTGCAAGACCTCAAGGTCCTATTACATTTCACATCATAGCTTCTTTCATTTGTGCCCAAACCTGCACCGTGCACATGAAGGAGCCCTGCACACACTTCCTGCTGCTCTTGGCCTCTTTCTGCAAGGCACAGATGTTGGGCTCTTTAATCAGAAAGATGACATTTTACCAGGCACTACCAGATACTGCAAAATTAATGGAATCTTGCCAGGGATCTGAATGACTCCAGGATTTGGGCCAATCCAATAAACAATTAGCCTGGTTTTGGCAGGAAGGGAAGATTGGCTTTTGGGAGAAAAACTTTAAGAAAAGAAAGGCCGAACATAGTTGAATAAATTACTTTGCACAGCCCTTGGGTCCAGATCTATCCTAAGCGCAACATAACTCAGCATGCCCTCACGCTGCACCCACCAAAAAGGAGGGGGAAAAAGCAAAGGGTATTTCAGCTCTGGAGACGTCGTTTTGCTGCCTCATCTGAGTCTAGTGCTCCTGCTGAGCCGCCAGAAATGGTCAGCCTTTTCTACGCTTGCTTTCCTGCTGAAGGGACCTTGATTTGTGGGAAACCACAGATCTGGAAGCACTGTGGGAAGGACTGGGCTTCCCCTGCCCCAGCGAACTACCCTCTCCTACAGTTCCACGGACACCCCATCCCCATATCCATCCTGGGATCCTTCCAGGTCCTCATCTGATGTGCCTGGGCTGCCAGCCACATCTGGTATGTGGGCTCCTATAGCAGGGAAGTCCAACTGCCACCACACAGCGCACATGTTAGATGAAGCCTCTTGCCTCCCTGGAGCTGTGCCATCCTTGAAGAAGGCTGAGTGTGCTCTGACGTGGAGTCAGTATCCACAGGGTGGATGTCTCCCTTGCCCCAAAGGAGGTCAAAAGGAAGGTAAGGTACCCACTGCCTTCTCAGCAGCTCTGCCCACCACACACTACCAAAGGCAGAGAAACCTCATTTGGTCCCTGAAGGCCCTCTGCACATACCAATGGGTCTCTCAAGGGCTGCTAGCAAGCTGTGTATGCAGGGTTCCACAAAATCCATGTTTCTGGTGACTCATGGCAACTGCTGTAACTCTTTCTTCTGCTTTCATCATATCTGCTCATAATTTCAGAATTAGAAAAATGAAACAGTGACATATATAATGGTGCGTATTGCTGCCTACCCTGCTGACCAGTATTTCTTCATTCTCATCCTTACTCTCTCTTAATGGCATGTGGCCATCTATCCTCTTACACTGAGCAATTGTTATCATCACAGTTGTATCTCAAAAGACACCAAAACATCTCCCCAGAAAATCTCAGATAAATGCCCTTAATAAGCTGCTTCAACTTTTGGTCAGCCCTGAATTGGTCAGGCACTTGGACCAGACAATTGTTGTAGGTCTCTTCCAAATTAAATTATTCTATTCTATTCTGTTCAGCCAAAATTGAATGCCACATACCAGACACAGTCTCATCCTCACCAAAAGGGGGGGATCTAACAATGCCCCTTGGTCTGATGGCCACTGTCCTCCTGACTTTTATCAAGACATAAAGAAAATGTCTTGTTCTGTCATCCATACCTGTAATCCCACACCCTAATTTGGTGTAATGAAGCCTGAGTCCAAACTTCTCCAAAAGCTGTGGAATATCTTCCAGTTATTTCACTGGTTTGGGTTCAGGCACTCATATTTTACTGGGATTGCCACAAACTTGATGACACTGCCAGCTGCCCACAGAGCATCCATCTTCCCTGGATATTGGAGTTTTCCCTTCCCTGGGCCAAACGAACAGTGTCACCTCACCCAGATAGGAGAGAACATTATCTCTCACTGCATCACTTTCAAGTGCAGGCACATGGAAAGAAGTATATTTGAAATCCTTTTTTTTTTTTGGCAGCTACAAAGCTCCCTGCAGCTGCAACACCCACGTCATTCCTCGGTGCTTCATTTGTCAGGGAGATGTGGAGTAGTTTCTCTGTGTGAAGGTGGCCTTCTCAGCCACCTCCGCACGTAGTGGAGTGGAGGAAACACTTTGCAGAGGGTGTGTTGAGGCAAGTAATGGAACTTTCATCCCACGTGGTCACATGCGTAGGCTTCCAGATTTCCACTCTTTTCTTTTTTCATTTTTTTTTCCCTCCAGCTGCATCTTTATGCAAACCATATATGGAGATGGAAGCAGGATGTTTTCACTGGAAATATGGACAATAGTGCAAGAACATAAAGCTTTGCCAAATTTCTGAAACTTTCCTCTTCACCTTGGGAATTTTTCCACAATGGCTGAAGACCTTTATGAATGAAACTGGGTTGCCTCTTCTTCCTAGGCTCTGCTCCATCAACAAGGAAAGAAAACTGACTGTAATTCTTTCGACCAAAAGAAAAAATAAAATTGCTACTTCCCTTAAACATTTACTGACTTAATCAATTCTCTGACATATTTTAATCAGGGACCACGTCCTCACTAGGGGCCAGATGAAGTCCTAGCATACCGTGCTCATCAACTTTCATAGAATCATAGAATGATAGAACAGTTAGGGTTGGAAGGGACCTTCAAAGGTCATCTAGTCCAACCCCCCTGCCAGGAGCAGGGACATCTCCAACCAGATCAGGTTGCTCAGAGCCTCATCCAACCTGACCTTGGACGTTTCCAGGGAAGGGGCATCCACCACTTCTATGGGCAACCTGTTCCAGTGCCCCACCACCCTCATGGTAAAAAATTTTTTCCTAAAATCTAACCTAAATCTACCTCCCTCTATTTTGAAACTTTGTCCCCAGAGCATTCCTCTCAGGAAATGTGCAATGGGTGGCTGTCATGAAGTGTCCTTCCTGTAAAGTTCAGGTTGCTCAAAGTGATGACAGCAACCCTGCTGAAGCACTAACGCTTCTGATTCAGCTGAGACATAACCCACCACTCAGATGGCGCTGAATGGTGGAGGAGGAGTGTTGACGTGAACTCATGGCATCTGTACAGAGGCAATTGAAGGTTGCCGTGATGCTGACCTGAAACAGCGTACCAAGATCTCAAATGGTCTCAAAGCTTGAGTGACCAGACGTGACTTGGTTCAATGCAAAACTGTAACCAAGAGGTCCTGGGACTCCTGGGCTCCCTCAGGAGCAGCCAGGCTGCCAGCTGTGAAAGAACGGGGACAATACCACACACAAGCAGAAAAGGACAGTTTTTTTTTCTCTTAGATTTCTCAGCATCAGCCCTGTTGAGGACCACTACACAAAGACCAACACCTATTGGTATCAGCAGATGCAGTGAGACAGAAAGTTGTGTAGCTCTCAGAGTGCAGACCTCAGGTCAGGAGGTTGTCCTCAGCTTTGCTTGCTGCACGTACGTAGTGGAGGAACCTTCATGCTGCCAAGGAGGACAGATCCGCTTGAAATGGTATAGGGGGAAGTATCAGAAGGTAAAGCAATCCATCTCTGCAAAAACTGATGTGTGTGGAGAATGCCTAAGCCTGGTCTCAGACCCAAGGTCTCACATTTCTGCATTTAGTCATTTCTAATCTAGGCATTTCTGGAAGAAGTGATGGATGGCCAGATGAGAAGTGGTTGATGCTGTGAAGTTAAGGTGTTCACTGGGGTCTTGCCTAGCTCTTTCTGGTAACCTCAGAGGACACTTGAAATAGCACAAAATGACAAATATGAGCTAAGATCCATAGGAAAGAACATCACGGCGATGTAAACATGACTGTACCATTAAGTTAATCTCACAAACATTCTATTGACTGCACCATATTCATATTGAATATATCATGGAAGAGCTTAAAATTTTGCTTCATCACAATGAACAATCAAACATCATTGAAATGAAACCTATGGATGATTAGTCTTGACAAATGCAGTGCCATTCCTCCAAGCGTTTTCAGTTCTTTCAAGCGAAATTTCCTTCCAGAGGAAAAATATTTTTGTCAGGAATATTCTGGTCAAATCTGACATGGCAGAAAGTGAAGTGTCGTGGGATGGATGCGCCTGGGGTTGAAGTTTTGCATCTCACCCTTTTTGCACTAATCCAGCTTAGCTCTCCGACCTACGTAACAGCAGGCTGTGCTGTGCCCTCTGTCTATGGTGTTCATTTTCTCTGCCATTTCATGTTCTCTAATCGAGCGCTGATCATTCCAGCACATGCGAAAGGCAGCAGCTGGCCTGTCTGGAACTAGGTAGATGTCTCTGTTAACTCCAGTGAAGGGATTTCCAATCAGATCAATAGAAGGGACGCATGGACTAATAGACCTTAAGTTGCAAGAAATTGCCCTTAGCATTGCCAGCCCAAGTTTCCTTTCAGTTACTACCACCCCTCTATCCTGGACAGTCCTCCCTCCTTTCCATCCTGGCACATTTTGTTATTTTCATGTTATAATTGCACCGATCGCAGTATAACCCTTCGGTGCTGTATAATTTGTGTGCACAGCATAAAACAACTTCTGTTCAAGTGGTCTTGCAATGGATCTGAGAGGCACTACATGCATTTTTTGAAGTTGAGCATTGAGGCAGAGACCATTGTCTGGCAGCTGGATTTTTAACAGCGTTTCAGCACCTATTTCCCTGACAGGGATCAAGCACAATTTCCAAAAGCAAGTAAGTATGCTACATAAGAACCGTTCCAGATGAATGTCGCTGTATTAGTACCAAGGAGGAGCATCATATTAACACCACTGGTTTCCCAATAATGTAAATCAAGAGTACAAAAAAAAGTACTTTTTCACAGTCTTTATGGTAGACAGCATAAGTTTTGTGTTACATCACCTGGGAACACTTAGAAAGTATTTCTGCACAACAGCTGCAACCTTAAACAGTACCGAGATTAATCTAAACAACATCAATATCATAGATTAAAACATCATTAACATTTAAGAAATGCCTGTTGCTGAAGAGATCTACTTTAATAATAATAACAATAATAATAAGAATAGGAACACAGGTAATAGGTTTCCAATTAAATCCTCGAGTGCTTCCCAAATAAAAAGCCTGGTTTCACAGCTCATGTTTTCCTATTGCAAATTCAAAGCCCAGCCAAATGAAGCAGCTGCCAGTGCAGAATGCATGCCTTTAAGTTGCAGGACAGTGCTCTGTCCTTTTCCTCCTCTCAAGGGTACTTCAGACAGTAAGTCTAGCCAGCTCTCAAAGAAGCCTGTAATCATCTTTTAACCATGCACTTCACCTGCGTTTATACCTTCTGCTGTTTGCATTCTCCACATCTCTGGTAATCCTCCCTGAGTTTTCGTGGAACACCTTCACTCAGACATGTTGCTGCAGAGATGCTAGAGGCACACATACACAACAGCATTTTATACTGATATTTCAGTATAATAATTCAATAAAAATACTTTGATATCAAGTCCTCAGCAAGCTTAAGCCGTGCACAGCTCTCCAGCCATTTCTGAAAGACTTTTCAAAGACGATGGTCCATGAAATGACCATGACCCAGCACGGAGGTGAATTGTGCACCCCAGGCACTCAAGCCAGTGTTGGGGTCACTGGGGAGCTGATCTCGCTTTCCAGACTTGCTGCCTAGCTGTCACTTCAGCAAGAGGTAGCACATCATCACGCACTGTGGGTGACAGGGATTGTGCAAGCAGTGCTGGTGGTTTCCAGGAGCAAGGTTACTTCCCTGCCACCCGAACACCCGCTACAACAAGAGCTGCTGTTCACGCTGTTGGTGTCAGCTGGCTGCTGAGAGCAGTCAAGCACAGTTCAAACCCATGAATAAGGAAAGGGATGGATTGCTTGGTACCCGCAAGAAGCCCTCTGTACCACAGTGTTGAGGGACGAGGCAGAGCAGAGATGCTGCAGCCTCCTGGATCATGCCTGTGGCAGCACAATTTGAGAAATATATGGAGGAAAATGAAAGAATATACCAGATCTAGACATGAGAGAAGCCTTTCTACCTTGACTTACTAGTTTTTTTGTCTACAAAAGGTCTGTGATTTCCATTAAAGACAATAGTTACTCATTCCTTATACTGATCCTATTTGATCACAAATGCCCTTTCATTACTCATCCTAAAAATGAGCCCAAGATGATTCATCATGGGAGATTTTTTCCCTTGAATCCCCAAGATTTTAGGTGGCTCCTGCAAAATCCAGAGGGCTCAGTGGTGAGATGTCACACTGGGAGTTTGGGGTTGAGGACTGAAGGACAGAGGAAGAACAGTCAGTGATGTAAAAAAATGGTTACTGGAATTACCCAGAGGACAAGGGAGGAGGGAGGAACAGGGAAGGCAGGCATTTGGGAAGACAAGGGAAATGGTGTTACTCAAAAAAAAAACTGGTGGAAAATTCAATGGAAAAATTAAATAGAGGAGTCTGCTAGCCTAGGCAGGGAGGCAGGAATAGCTTCATTCTTTTCCTCCCATGAGGTGGGGAAGACTGTTCTGCTAAATTCTCAGTGGAACAGGATAAAGGAAGCACAACGACATCTTTCATCCAGCATCTGCTCAAAACGAATGCACACAGACAATTTATTTCTATCAAAGCTATTTAGCTGAAAGCTGTAGAAGCCACGACAGTGTCCCTCCTGTGGTTTCCTACAGCTTCATTCCCTTAAGATCATTGCCTTTTCTCAGCACACAAGATGAATTAGGATGTTTTTCCCCACTTGCTATACTTTACAATTTTAGATAACAGGTAAAGTTTCTGGGAATGACGAGCCACCCTGCACGGTGTTTCTGCAAATCGAAGAGTTTTATACAATACAGGCAGATGTTAAAGCTTACCACGATAATTCACTTTCCAGCAACTAAGAGAGTTTAATCAATAATAACTACGAATAAATGGGTATTAGTCCCTCAGCTACAGCCAATACCATGCAACTTGTACATGACAAAGAGACTAGAACACAAATTATTTTGCAGATTTGGGAGAAGCCATGCTATTCTTGCTTGATCCACCTATGATAGCATAAGGTAGGGAAAGAGCCTGTGACTTGTGCTAATTCTCTCATTCAAGGTTGTTTAGTAGCTCCTACACAACAATTCCTTTCCAAGTACTTCAAACTGACCCCTTAAACTTGAGTTGCTCTGATTCTCCATGTATTTCTGAAAGTCCTGGTCCACATTCTTCAGCCTTGTAGTAGCGAGACTTAAGGATAGAAAAGAAGAGGCCAAGGAAAAGAGGCTAAAATCCTCCTTCTGCATCTTGTTTAATTTACTGTGTCAGCTCTACAGCCCATTTGCAGTCCATCTGCACTTCCCTCCAACCTTCCCTCTACCTCTCACCTTCGCACTTGCAGAGCTGGGTGTAACAAGGCCCATCACACAGCTGAAATGGAAATGCATGTCCTTGGAAAGTCACTTCTGTGTCTGGAGAAGCAGGAAGGCCACATCACTGCTGTCTTGTAATATGGCAAAAATACTTTAAAGTATCGATGTGTATACTACGTGATAGTTGTATGTAGCAAGGTGGAACTGGATGATAAACACAAAATATTTCTATCACGTTTTTTTTCCCTCGCATCCCAGGATAATTTGGCTAACAGAATTATTACTTCCCTCAACCATCTCACCTTGCTTCTAGCTTTAGGTTACCAAGGCCAGAACTTTATTGATCAAAGTAAAACCAACAAGTGATTTGCATTTAACAAGTGAATGGGGGAGAGTATCAGAGAACAGTCTTTCTTTACAAGAGACTTGTATGCTACCCAAGTCATACCCATCCCCTCTCTGGTACGCCTCCTGCAATTCTGCTTTCTCTACACTTATAAGACTCAAAAATGAAAAATTCTTCATATTGTCAATGATACTGTGTTACTTTGTAGGGTTCAAATCCCACCAGATTAGATAGTAAAACATTCCAGATTCTGAACATTTTGGGAAGCATTATGCCATGACATCTATATGTATGCAACAATGACTTCAGATGAAAATATAAAAACAAGCTGATGTTTAATCTGGGAAATGAGGTGCACTTACAGATATGAGCGATGTGACTAGGTGTAATTTTGTGATAAGGCACAGACTGTTTCATTTAGTTGAGCAACTGTTTCTCAGCATTTTCCCCATATAATATCTTTAACATCAACTACTATCTTTTTGCTTTGCCATGCCAGAGAGGTTGTAAGTGGGAAAAAATAACTAGTGACTTTTGCTTTTTCAAATAATTCTTTGATCCCAGTTTTTAAAAATTTAACTTTTACTGCTTGATTTCTATCTAGGTTAACCTATAACTATAGCTTAGAGTTCAGCTCTACAAAGGTAAAGAGCTTTAATTAGATCCAATCAGTCTTATTAGGTAGTCAAAAAGTCAAAATTTGGATTGTGGGATAGTCATATCCTGTGCCACGAGACAGTGATCCTTCTAAAAGCCACTGCTGTACTCCAGTATCCCTATTATTTCATCCACCGGAAATCTCGGCTCCGATGCTCAGTGCAAATCATTTCTACTCTTTCCCAGAGGTCATTGACTCACTGGCTTTGCCCACACAACAAGACTGGGAGATGAGGGCTGTTACATCACTCTTCCAGGCTCAAGGACATACTGAAGCATGGCTCTATCTCCTCATTTGCATGCCCACACTTGCACATCCCTGAGCATTCATTTCAAAGGATGGTGGGATCCCAGCTCTTGCTCTGGCCTGCAGTGTGGTCATGGACTAAGAGCACACCTACAAACCAGGAACCCTGCGTATAGCAAAGAGCTCCTCATCCCACAGCTGAAATTCTGCCAAGAGATCCCAGGGGAAGAAACGAGGGATACAGACCTGTAGACAAGTTTCAGGAATTGACTCATTAACTTCCTTGGCATTTGAGAAAGGCCTAATTAAGAAGCAGCAAACTTCTGACCTCAGAAAGCAGCCAGAAACATTAGCCTCACAGACACTCCTACCTGGAGCCTGCATCTGAGGCTGGGCTGTTCCAACAAGTCTCTGTCTTCACCCACTCAAGAAGTAATTCAACCTCTTTGAAGCTGACAGAGCAATCATGCCGTTCAGTGAATTGCCTCATTAACCACACCCCGGTAGCCTTCACTTGTGCTGGGAGGACTCCTCTCATGCTCTTTCACCATCCCAAAGAGGTAGGCTTCAGAGGTGCAACTTCATCTAATTACACCATTACTTTTACCAAAACCTGCACAGTATCAGAGCATGCTTTACCTGGGTGTGTTCAAGCCTGCTGTAAGCCACTTTCTTGGATGTGACAGACCCACTTTCCCACCTCAAGCCCCCTAAACTTAGATCCTGGCAGCTAACCAATTACCAACCTCCACCAGTTCCTTCAGCTCAGATTCACCATGAGATTTGGCCATCGTGTCTTCCACAGATCTAGTCTTCCCAGACTGCTCTCTCATTCTTCTAGTGCATCTACTCACAAAGCCAGATGTGTTCATAGTTCAAACCTGTCTCCTGTCCACCTTAAGCACTCTCCTCTTGTGATGGGAACCCCACTGGTCAGTTCATAACAGCACCAGGCTCATATAGCCCCTCTACAAAGTGACCTGGGAATTAGGCAGTTCCTTGAGGGGTCCTATTTTATTATTATTCACTTTGGTAGTCTGCAGTTAGGTTTGGTGCAGACAGTTCTTTCCTTTTTGGTCATTATTTGGGCAATCAGCCCTCTCCACTTGCCATGAGGTTGTGGAAGTGTGTTATTCCAGGTTAATAGCTAGCCAGTGTCAGCTGCAGGCATACTCTTCCAGCTTGATATACTCTTCCAACTAATCATGGAGGGAACTAATTCCCAGTTTCCCAAACTATTCCAATTATGAGTCTCAAATCAAAATCTTAAATTAAATTATGAATCTTAAAAAAAAAAAATAAAAAATCAAAGTTATTGCATTGGAACACATGCATGCACATACACAACTGTCCTAATAGGAAACTTCCCTCCACATAAATGTCACCTCAAAACAACAGGAGGAATTTCCCAGCTTCACTCCAGTCCAAATGGTGTACCTCAGCAATGCACCGTTTTTTCCTTCTAGGAGGTTACAGTTTTGTTCAACTTTTTTGGACATCAGTCCAAGAAAAACAGGTCTAATCTGTCCAAGAAAAGCAGATCTCAGGAACTGTTCATTTGTGTCATCACTTAGCCCCACTCGGGACCAAGCTACGCAGTCTCTCACTCACTCCCCCCACCCTCCAAGGGCATAGGGATCGCTAATACAACAAAAAGGCTCGAGGTTTGAGACAAGGACAGGGAGAGATCATTCAAGTTACTGTTACGGGCAAAACAGACCTAACTTGGGGAAAACTATTCATTTATTATTAAAACCAAAGCAGGGTAATGAGACAGAGAACAAGATAATCTCCTCCCATCCCTCCCTCTTCCTACATTATCTGTACTACCTTCCTCCCCTGAGCGGCACAGGAAGGAATAGGGAATGGGGGTCGTGATCAGCTCATCAGACATTGT
This sequence comes from Tetrax tetrax, assembly GCA_009806455.1. Taxonomy (NCBI): domain Eukaryota; kingdom Metazoa; phylum Chordata; class Aves; order Otidiformes; family Otididae; genus Tetrax; species Tetrax tetrax. Next base: position 197,014 of record WHYT01017085.1, on the reverse strand, counting down.
TTCATGCCGCTGCTTCGTCATCGGGGGAAGAACTCCTCGCATTCCTCCCTTGCTCCATCATGGAGTCCCACCCATGGGCTACAGTCCTTCATGAAACCGCTCCAGCGTGGGTCATCTCTTCCACAGGGTGCAGCCCCTCCAGAACGGCTGCCCCAGTGGGACCTCCACGGGCCACAGCCGCATTCAGGCATCCACCTGCTCCGGTGTGGGGTCCTCCCCGGGCTGCGGGGGGATCTCTGCTCCTCCGTGGGCTCCCCGGGCTGCGGGGGGACAACCTGCTCCACCATGGCCATCACCACGGGCTGCAGGGGAATCTTGGCCAGGAGCCGCATTACTGCTCCCCCTCCTTCTGCACTGCCCTTGGCGGTCTTCAGCCGTTCCTCTCACAAGAAATTTTTCACAGCCAGCAGGCACACGCCTCTCAGGTTCTCTTCACATCCCATCTCCTCTCCACTCCTTGCAGCCGGGCCGGGCCCAGTTGGGCCCACATGGCCACCTGGCGGGAGGCCAGAGAGTGAGGGCCGCAAGGCCCACAAGGCTTGCGCCTCCTGCTTCAGCTTCTTCACTTGTTTTTTTTTTTTATTTTTCCCCTTCTTGAATACGTTATCGCAGAGGCATTATCATGGAACATTCTGTCACCAATTGGCTCGGCTCTGGCCAGCAGCGGGTCCGCCCTAGGTCTGGCCGAGTCCACTGAAAAGGGGAGCAACTTCCAGCAGCTTCTTACAGAAGCTGCCACTGTAGCCCCACCTCACTAAATAAAACCAATACAACATGATACCTAAATTCCACAGGTATCGAGAGGGCCAGTGAGTCAATATTGACAGAGCACTTAAGAGTCCTTCACAGCAGGAAGCCACATAAACACTACAGATAAATGCTGCACAGAGCTAGTCTGATTCTCCTGGTATTTCTATAAAACTCAGATGATTTTGCTCTTCTGTTCAGATTTTCACAGATGTTTACATCACCCCAACATGAATCTGTTCAGCATTAAATACAACAAAGTTTCAGTGAGTGAAGGCTTGAGTCAGTTCCTACTTGTTTACATTTGTGTCACTTCTGCATCTGAAGCCATGACAACGTATTTTGTGAAATATGAAAATAATATCCTCTCTCCCTTTGTAATTTCCTTTCCCTAGTCCTAGCTCACTGCTCATCCCAGTATGAGGTTGTGGTTTTCTTTGCTCACCATAAGTAGCATTTGTCCACTGAGAGCAGAGGTTAACAAGACCTTATAGACCTCACAAAAGGTCTGTTGTTTTGATTTGCATGTCTTGTGTCCTGGCCTGAACAACCCTCATGAATCACAATGAACTTTATCATACATTAATTCAACAGAGCAGCATATATATCGCAATTTCCAGGGACAAAAATCAAGGTCAGCCCCTTATGGATAGATGGAAAACAATCTCTGAGAAAACAAGTCTCAAATGTTACACCATGCCATGTAGGCTAAATTTAAGGATAGTTTTGCAAAACAGAAACATCATCCTCCATGCATCCAAATACATATCTCCACACTATCAAAAGTCTGACCCCAAGAGCTCACTGTGCCCTCAGTAAGAGCTGAGCATCTCCAGTATGACTGGCAACACTCCCAGTGTTTCTGAATCCTTCTTCAGCAAAACGAGGGAGAGAGACAGAAAGCTTTGAAGCACAAAGAAATATACTGTGTTTTGTTGTACACCTAACAGTCTGGTGTTTCTTATCTTTACAAAGCAATATTTGGGCTCCATACCATGAAAGATTTGCTCTCCTTAACAAATAAGATTTTATTTTTGATTTTTTTTTTTTTAACAGGAGGAGAATAAATAAACAGTAAGCAATTGTCCCACTGCAAGGTAAACCATATGAGCTCAAGCGCGGCTGTTATTAGTGCCTGCATCTTTTTTCAGCGTCAGAATAATAAAATACAGTTGCTTGTCTGTACTTAACATTCAACAAAAAAGTACCTGTGGTGGGTTTGTAATCTCTGTGTCAACAGAAGTAAATTCCCTTTGTATTAACGAAAAGATCATAAGATCATGCAGTTTCACACAGGGCTTCCAAGAGAGGAGGAATGAAACATTAAGATGAGCCTAAAATAATGCCATGTACAATCTTCATAACTTTTTCAGACTGCTTTGTTTCTGAAATGTGTATTTGTTTCACAGATTTCGAAATGTAAAATTGGTCTTGGAGAACTTTTCCACATTATTTCTACCTGGAACCCTGAAATATCTCATGATACATCATGTTTCTGAGAACAGCAGTTTGAAAATCAGCTCCTGAAGACAGACATGCAGAACCTTTAGCAAACTGACTCTCCAGTCTCTGTTGAAGTGCATTTATTTCTTAATCCCTAATTTCATTTGAGGTAGGGTTAGAGTTTTGTGTGGGCAAGTAGGTTCTTCAGAACTGCAGCCAACAGAAAGGGTGTGTTGGAGGGAGGGGAAGAGCAATACAATCGAGGAGTCTCCCACGCCAAGCGCACAAGACGGCTGCCAGCAACCCACTTGGGGATACTCTTCCACAACCCACCTGGGGAAACCGTAGAGGTATTATTCAAATTACCAGGTTTCTGGAAAGGACCAATAAGTGAGCTGAAAGGCTCAGCTCAGGAAATGTGTAATTAATACTGATCAAAAGAAGGAAGCAGACTGAGCGCAGCCTCCTTCAGTGCCGGCACTTATCCTCTGCTAGTCACAAAGGTGTATCCACACCACTCTGCAGCTATAGCCTCGAGACCTGGCAAACAGGTCCGCCTATTTCCTCCCATTAGAGCAGTGATAAGTCGCTAGTATCAGGAAGCCACCGTGCAGTCATTTCCAGAAGTGTCCCAGTGCTGCCTGCTGTCTGCTGCCTGCAGCTGGAGATCTTCCACAAGGGCATTTCCACAGGCATATCCCAAATCTCCCCAGCCCTGGTGCAGATGTAGATGTACAGGGCAAACATAAACAAGGCTTCTCCAAAACATTCTCACAGCTTGCAGCAATCGGAGGCCCGAGGACTTCCTGAGATACAAAAATTCTTGATATTTAGTTCCCACAGAAAAATTCTCTTTTATAAACATATCTAGTATGTGCTTGAACCCACGTAAATTTTCAACTTTTCAGCATCCACAATATCCTGCAGAAAGGAGTTCTATAGCTTAAACTAGGGATGGAAATGTGGGTTTTGTGGGTTTTTTGGTTGGGTTTTTTTGACCTTTCTCCTGCTGGTTTAGATTTTTGGTAAGTGCTAGAAACCATTCTAGCATTAATTTAAATGTTTCAGGTGATGGTGGCCATAAAGACCCGGTAGTGAAGGCTGATCATAAAATCTCCGTGCAGGTTCTTGCAGTGTTCACAGAACCCAACATGAACCAAAGTGTAGATGTTCATACCAGTAACATCACTTGTAAAATTCTGGTCTGCTGAAGATTAGGCATCCTGCCCAGAAAAAAAAAAACAGAGAGAGAAGGACCTCACTGGGTTTTTCTTCTTGTACAGTTATTAATTACAGTCTCCCCATCCAAAGAAGTGCTTTCCTGGTATCATGATGCTCGCTAACAATGTTTATATGCTAACAGACCACAGGACAACGCATCTCAAAACTGAACTGGAGGTCAACTGGGCAAGCTGCTGGTTTTGGCAGAGTCCTTCCAACCTCCTGTCACTGAGACACATGTAGGCGGCTTTCCCCTCACCTCCTCTCCACCAGTAGTACAAAGAAGTGCTGCAGCCCCTGGGCCGTGGTGAACGCATGCCACCCTCCAGCCGATCTCCCACCAGCTTTCCAGAGGGGTCCTGAGGTGGCCAAGCTGTGCGAAAGGCAGGTCCTGCCTCCAAGGTCCAAGCTAAGGAATCATGGTCCCATCACACATCTAAGGCTCTAATTGCTTCTTTCGCACGTATCCTAGGACAGCGAAGTCTGGCTCACTGGCTGGGAAGCAGAGCTCTGAAATAAGTGAGTGAAGGGTATTGGCCCTCTGTTCGTTTATTTACCTAGCAGGAAATGGTCCATAAAGACTCTCTAAAGTAAGGCATAAAGCTATTAGAGAATGGCACAAAGGGCAAAATATTTGATAACAGAAATGTGGCAGGAGGTATGTAAATAAGAAATAAATACATCCCACTGTTCACTTCAAGAGAAAGGGTCAAATCAGCACCAGGAAATCGTCAGCACATGGAGAGACATTACTTGCTCTCAGATGCAAAAGCTAAAGTTCACTATCCTACCACATGCACAAAAGGATGTAGAAATCCTGCCATCAGTTTGTGCTGACTTCTCTTTCTTGTTGTCGCGATTTAACCCCAGCCAGCAACTGAACACCACACAACCGCTCACTCACTCCCCTGCAGTAGGATGAGGGAGAGAACTGTAAGAGCAAAAGTGAGAAAACTCATGAGTTGAAATAAAGACAGTTCAATAGGTAAAGCAAATGCCGTGCACGCAAGCAAAATAAAACAAGGAATTAATTTGCTACTTCCCATCAGCAGGCAGCCATCTCCAGGAAAGCAGGGCTCCATCACACATAATCGTTACTTGGGAAGACAAAACAGGGAAGACTTTCCCCAGTTTATATGCTGAGCATGACGTTGTGTGGTCTGGAACATCCCTTTGGGCAGTTGGGGTCAGCTGTCCTGGCTGTTTCCTGTCCCAATTTCTTGTGCACCCCCAGCCCACTCGCTGGTGGGGTGGTGTGAGGAGCAGAAAAGGCCTTGACTCTGTGTAAGCACAGCTGGGCAGTAAGGAAAACATCCCTGTGTTCTCAACACTGCTTCCAGCACAAATCCAAAACACAGCCCCACACCAGCTACTATAAAGAAAATTAACTCTATCCCAGCCAAAACCAGTGCAGGTGTCTCTGCCCTTGGCTGGGGCCTGATGCCTGGGATGAGGTTCAGTGTTACCATACTGACTTGTGCAATGCGACACAATATCCCAAGTAGAGTGATCTTTCCTTCTTATCCCAGATAATGATCTCTTTCCCAGTGCATAAGGATTACGCGCCTGGATTTAATTATCTCTGCGCTTGCCCAGCTAGAGGGCTCGGTCTTTTGCAGTTATTCCCTCCGTGGCTCCACAGACATCTCTGTTTGCTGTACCACTGAGCCAAGTCTGATGTCAGAACCTTTTCCTTTGTAAATAATTTTTCAGCACTGGAGAAAGGCTGCAGCTAAATCAGAAATTAAGTGGAAAAGGTTTGGATCTGACACAAACTTTCCACTGTAAACTTCCTCAGAGCACGTCTAGAAGAGACCACCCTAAATGCCTGCTTCGTCGAGTTGTTTACTCTTTGTCATCGTACTTTACCTGAAACCATCTGGGTTTTCCTTCCAAAATTTTCTCTCTTCTGAAAGTGTTCCTGCATGCTTCGGTGATGTCCCTGTGGTTTGGGGGAGTAGGAGCAAGGGCAGCGGTGGAAATGGCACCCTGGCTCTTCTCAGCTCTGGCTCCATTTGCCTGGCTGGCAAATGCTGGCACATGAGCACCATCCTGCCCCAGCATTTCAGCCATGCCTGGGGCTATTTTGGCAGGCTCACTTCCCATGGGAGCAGCAGCCCTTGTCTGAGGAAACATGGGGCATCCCTACAGGGAAAGAAGACAACTCCTACCTGCCAGGCTCTTATGGCATACACTTCACGTGTCGGTGGCAGCCTAAAACTTGAAACCCTGTCTCAAAAGTGAAAGAGTCATCACTCAAAAGCATGCCTTGGCAAAGTAAGCTCAAGGGTTTGAGGGCATACTAGGGCACTACAGGCCAAGATCTTGAGCTGAGACTATGTCACCACTGCCCAGCTCAAGGAAATCTGGAGTCTGGAGCACGTAAACTGCAAGATCCCCAATCCCATCACTCACACTTGGCAGTTTCTGGGCTGCACTGTTCCCAGAGAAGACAATAGGAAATGGAAAGTCCAGGCCTGCCTAGCTGTGACACATGAAAGGAAGGAAGCGACAAAGTCATTCTTCCCCCAGTCGACACCATACAACCCTTTCTACAAAATAACCAGGAACTGCACTGTATAATCAGATTTTCTCCATTTGTTTGCATTTGCCAGATAGAAACATGCCTCACTGATGTTCTTTCACGTATCCTCAGCAACCTCTTGATGTTCAGACAACAAAAGCTAGCTGTGGTTTGCTTCTGATGGACTAACAGGCACATAGAGCCTGGTGCAGAGCAGAGTCAAGAGCTCTGCTTCGTTGGATCGTTTGCTAGGGACTGTCAACAGCAAGGAGAAAAACAAAGTCCTGTATCACAAAGGGAATACTTTACAGAGCCAGTTTCCTCGTATGCACTGAAACAGATGGGAAAACATCCAGCTAATCTGTCCTTGACAATAAAAATGTATTCTTGCAAAACCTGAGCAAGACGTCACTCCTGCAACCGATGGGAATAAGCAGCATCTCTGTAAATACATCTTTTACTCAGTCCAGGAGAAAAATCTTACACATCTGCCCTGATTATATTATTTCCTGCTGATGTTGCCTGTTCCCTAAGCATCCTCATGAATGAGGAGCAGATTTCAGACTTTGCACTCGTGCACAGGTGCACTGTGTGAAGCTCACCTGAGCAGGTTCCTCACCTGATGTGCACTGGTTTCACGCACTGATTTCAACTTATCTGTGCCAACACGGTAAAAAGAAAAGCATCTGCCCCACAGTACCTTTTTGAAAACCTTGCCTGGAGACTGGCTAAACCACTTTTCTCAGCTCTGTAATCAGCTGGCCCTGGGCTATTGCAAAAGTAAATGGTAAATGATCTTTTTGCTTGATGGAGCAATGTTTTCCACTGTTTTTTATCATGAGCTTTAATTCTGTATCTCTGACTATTTTCTGATCCTCAGAAATTCATTGGGAGAAGAAAATATAAGGAAAAGTAGTGTGTGTTATGCCTAGGAAAGAGTGAAGACAGTGAAAGGGTCTCAGATCACCAGAAATTAATTTCCGAGAGGATAAACCATCTTGGCTGCTGGCTGAAACAACTCCTAAATAAGTGCTGGAAGCAAAATGCCTTGGTGAAATCTAGAGAGTTCTAGATGAGAACTAGGAAGCCTTGCACCTGACCTCTTCTGGCTTCAAGAGAGATTTGGAAAAAGAGACTAAGGTGCTCTTAGTCTTTTGAAGACTAACACAGAGACTAAGGTGCTCTTCCCTTGTCGAGTTGGTTCTTCCCTGTGTCATGCTTCAATTTTATCCCTCAGTCATCTAAAAGCTGTACATCTTACTTATTCCTGGGCTCCAGATTTGGGCAAACCATGTAGTGTCCCTGGTGAAGAAAGGCTACTTGGGCACCAGAGGAGACCAAAGCTATGGTCTATCTGTGTCTCACCTGTGGTCTTGCTGCCAGGAAAAAAATCTCCTGGCAGCAGCAGTAGAAGGTGAAGTAGTTCAGTACGGCAACAAATGTGATGTCCAGTGCAACAACTTTAAATTCAAGAAATTCCAGGTTGTCTACATTATGCTGACAAGCACATTGATTTTCCACAGCATACACAAGGGGGTAGACAAGGACTTGCCATGAAACGCTCACCTGGAGTCCTTGGCATGGCATAGCTCCCATCCCACAGCCCCTGCCTCCTCCACAATCGTGGGCTGGAACCAGGGACACAGGAGCAGCATCCCATTGGGCTATGACATTCCCAAACCTTCTGATACCACAGGAGTACTGCCCATCTCACTTCATGTGTGTGGGAGAGAAACCTGCTTACAGGACATGCCCCGTATGGCAGGATTCCAGCAACAGAGGTGGGAGGACACAGCAAGGACAAAGCGGCTGGAGGTGGGGAAGCATCCTGCACCCTCCCACTACTTCCCCTCACATGTCATCCCTTGGCCTATTTCCTGGCAAGGGGCAGCTTGAGGAGCTGGTCCCCATCTCCTGTCTGGTGACAAACCCAGTCTAACTGGGTAACATTTCCACATACTGACCAGCTACATCCTACTTCTGCTTATTGGTGGTCAGGAGTTGTGTAAGAGTAATGACTGACCTGAAAAGCCCCTCCTGACACATATCCATACCTGATCACGCCTATGGCAAAACCCTCCCGCAACCCTCGTGCACAAGGGAGGACATGGTTCCTTCTCCAAGGTGGTGCTGGTCATGCTACGATGAGTCCCCCGTCCCTCTGCCTTCCCTCCAGCTCTGCTGTCCTCAGCAATCACAACCAGCAGCATTTCAGTTTCTTGGATGTCCACAGGTTGACCCTGGTGTAGTAGAAATTTCCACACTGCCATTCCCTTTGCCTGGCTGAGGCCATGGCCTGGCAGAAGCAGGTGCTGCCCGTTGCTCCCCGGGCAGCAAGCTGAGCGCTGGAGGGCCGCATGAAAGCACAACGGGGAACCATCACTAAGTACGTGCCAGCAACCACCAGCCACGGCATCCAGGCAGCAGCAGTAAGAGGGAAGAATGAAATGCCAACCTGGGAAGTCATGAGCGGTGCTGAGAGCGCTCAGCACCAGCTACAGTCTGTCCATGCTGCATCTGTGTACAAACCATGTCTCTAATGGGATACTCTAGACGACCTAGCAGAACATCAAGCAGCAAGGATACGGCAAGATCAAGAGCAGCAAATACTGCGCGCTGATCTCCCTTCTCCTCCCAGCTGAAGGATGCTCTGTGCTTTGTCTTCCTAAGGGGAGTCTCACAGGATTCAGCTGGAAATGATGCAGATAAAGCATTAACAGCTCTGAACACAGCAAACAAATAACACTTCGAAAACTCTTAGAAAACGTGTGAGATGGTCTTTGAATGCTCCATTATTTTTTCTACATGCTCACTGCAAGCTCAAAAACTAAAACCACAGCCATTACCCAGTGTAGACAAGGAATTAATAAAGATGCAATATGCTAATATTTTTCCATGCTGAAGACAGAAATACCCAGAATACCATTCCTGTGTATACTCCTTTTTCCTTACTATATATATGACTATATATATACTATTTGTCCTCAGACAAAATGCCTTCATGCACACCATGCACAAGCAAGCAGAAAGAACAAAAAGCATACGGAAAGAAGAGAAAACTCAGCAGCACAGAGGTGGCATGCCCTGGTGACAAGCTGTTCCTTTCTCCTCTCATGGATGCCTACCTCCTTTCACGCATTTCTCTTTCAAACATCTCTTAGGTCCCATACATTTAACTCCACAGGAAAATAGCTCACCTTTTTAAAGCTACAGAGACGAGCTGGGTTGGTAACCCCTGCAGATTTCTCTAATCAGTAGAAACTAGCCAAGGATGACACGCTGGGACGTGTCTGACATGAGCAGGAGAATTTACCCAACAGTCCGGGCTGAGGGCTGGGCTGGGGGCTGTTCCCATCTCCTCTCGAAAGCCCGAGGCTCCATCTACTCATCCTCTTGCAGCCAAGGGTTTGCCGGTCACGCACCGCTGCAAGAAGTCTCAGGCCAATAAAAGCTCTTATGAGCTGTTTTCACTCAGAACTGGCTCCGCTGGAATTGCTTGGAAAATTAAAAAAAAAAACAACTCCAGGGGGTTTGCTAGCTTCCAGATCGGGGATATCTGTGGCTGGCTGCTTGTAAGGCATGTGCCTTGAATATATATTAAGCATTTTGTGGCACTCACAATGAAGAGAAAATTAACTTTGACACTCCTGGCCACAATATTAGTATTACTTCTTTAGTACTCTGCCCTAAAATAAGCAACTGGGAGCCTAGCCAAAAAAAAAAACCCAACCAACAACCAATGCATCACATCTCTACGCGACACTTCCACAGAAATAGGAGTTTTCTTTCTACTGATCTTAGCAGCACCTTCCCGCCCATTCTGGTTTTTAAATTTATGATTAAGTGAGTCACGCCTGTCCTGAAATCAGTGCTGGGTGCTTTAAAAATAGAGAGTCCTTGTCCTCAAGGTTTTACAGCCTAAATTAAAACAAACAATGAATTAAAGAAGGAAACAAAGGCAGTCACTAGCCTAAGGTCACAAGGCAGTTACGTGGCTTGGCTCGGATCAGCACGCACATCCTTTGGTGTTTTACCAGCTCGCTTGCCCTGTCTCCCCAAATCGTACTGGTTTTCACTATTTCTTGCTTTCCGCTTCACACTTTCTGTTTCCCTGGCCTATTCCCCGTCCAGTCCACTGGCAAGGATCTTCATCCCCACTGCTGACACCCCCTCAGTCATCCTCACTAATTAAATTATACATTCTGCTCAGAGCATGACTTTTAGCTTTTTAGTGTATCAAGAGCTGCACCAGACTAGTGTAATAGGAAGATTTCTAGCAGGGTTAGCAAAGCGCAAGTGATGGCTGAATTTTTTACAGGGGGGTGGGCACGCAGACAGACTGGATGTGAGAAAATATTTTTCTTTCTTTGATATTATTTTGTAGTAACACAAATCTGAAAGGTTTTTTCATGGAGAGGTGGGGGAAACCAAACCTTGTTGCTTTCTCACTAAAAAATAAGCAAGTTTCTACCCAGGGAAAAAGGAGAAGTTTCTGTACATAGTGCATGTGCATGGATAAATCAAAGGCAGTTTCATTTTTGGTGAGAATCATGGTTTCCCAAGTGAAAAAAAAAAAATCCAATTTCAAAAATCTGGATAGGTCTACATGGCAACATCCCTGCTGCTGGCTCCAGCCAAGCTCCCCCTGAAGTCTGCCAAGGGCAGCGGACGAAGGGTGGGCTGCTGCCATGTGGCAGGGAGCGAGCGTGCCACTAGCCTTCCCCGGAGCAGGGAGCCCCTTCCAGCTGGACACCAGCTGTTGTCTGAGCTTGTTTCTCCTAAATCAGTTGCTGAGCAGCTCCTGAGGTTGCCCGTAGGCAGCAGGTCCTTTAATCAGAGATAGCAGCTATCAATAAAGTATGATGACATCAATTTTTCCCAAGTGCCATAAAGTCACAGCTTTTCCAAGTACTGTTAGCAGGCTCCTATGAAAGCACAATGACAATGAGTTTGGAGAAGATGAACCCCACAGCGGGTAAATGCCCTGTTTTAGGCCAGACTCTGTGCTGTTTGGTGCCAAAGGCACACTGGGCAGCCTGTGGCCCACTGCAAACTCTGCTAAAACATAGGAATGAAGCAACATTTCAGAGAATCAGACCCCCTTTTTCGGGGTCCCTTGAGATACCCTCACATGCCCTAAAAGACTCTTCCCTTTTCTCCCAGGGCTGCGCTGAAAGCTCCAGGACGCACACGCTCGTCTCCGCCGCTCGCTCTCACTCTCCCCCTACTTCCCACTTTCACTCCCATTGGTTTCATGTTCTCTTTGCCATGCGGAAAAGCCTTCACGCTTATCCAGCCCAGCAGCAGGGTTTATCCTGGTTCCACCCACTGGGACTTTCCTAGCTTCCTTCTACACAGCAAGGGGGAAAAAAAGCCGGAGAGCAGCAGGCAGCAGGCACCTCGGGGAGACCGAGGAGCTGCCGTGCTCTCTTTCCCTGATCTAGGTTTCTATTGTAGGCGGTGCATTCCTTGGGAGGGAGGGTGTGTGTGTGTCGGTGCCTTCCCACACTCGGGGCAGCTCTTATTTAATGGGGGTCTCCATGCAGGGCAGACAGCAGAAAGGATTTTGCCGTTCCCGCTTCCCATTCAGGAACAGCAGCAGCTCGCCTACCAGGCGCTGGCATGGACCGTGTGGCTGAGATAACTCTGGAGGAGGCAGCTCCTGGGACCAGCCAAGCCTCCGGGATGCACCTCAGGGAGGATCTGAGGAGGATACGGTGCGCGGTGCTGCTGTGCCTGCTCTCCGTGCTGGTCCTGGCGCTGCCCACTGCCTACCTGCTGGTCGGAAACCTCAGAGCACCCAGCTCCTGCATCGGCCAGGTAAGAGACCAACGGTGGATTTCTGTCCTGCCGCCCCGCGAGGAGGAGAACGCTGCGTCCCGTGTCTCCGGGGTTGGGTTTGTTTGGTTCTTTTATTCCGTTTATGAGTTTCTCATGTTTACAGGAATGTGAGAAGCTCGCTGTTACATTCCTTCTTCCTTACGCAGAGCAAATCTGCCTGGCATAAATCTTATTATTGTTTGGTTTTTTGAACTAACGGTTTCTGTTCCTCTTGTCTTAATTGCCCTAAGGTCACAGTACAGCTCACAGCTTTAAAACTTTGCTTGACATGCTGCAGGAAATGCTTAAAAAAATGGCTGGTTGATGGAAATCAGTGTCTCTTCACTGATTGCAGCCAGATTTTGACACCATGGCTCACTTTTCTCTCTTCTTTTGGGTTCACTCTGAAACTTCCTTCCCCAGTGTACAGTTTCAGCAGATGTCTGCTGACCGCTCTGCTGATGTCAGCGGGACGGTGCCCGTTGTCTATCAAAGGGCAGACAGCTACAGCTCTCGTATGTTATTAATGCAAACTCCTGCAGACATACGATTGGGGACAATTAAAGAGTCTGACCCTAAATTTCGCATCCCGTTTTTTACTCCTTTTCAAAACTTCCTCTAGATCCAGGGATCTGCTCAGCTCTTCTCCTTTGACAGAAAGCTAAAATCATTTTGCAATAGAAGCTTTCTGATGTGGCTGCTTCTAACATTCTTCTATACTACTCCTCTCCTTGTGCCAAGCTGGAAACAAGTGCCCATTTCCACTGTAGACTATAAATTCAGCAGGATTGCCCTGTGCTAGAAGGATGCGTATAGGCATATAGATCTGAAGAAGTAAGCTTTTAATTTTAGCTTCAGATCTGAAATTCTCCGACTAATTAGTCTGCTTGTTATATGCTCAGTTAGGAACAGCAAAAGAAAGCAGTGTCAGTAAGTGGCCTCGAAGACAGATTCCTTACCTTGCACACATCTAGCCTACGGATGTTTAGGGAGTGTGAGAGCCGTACCCATGGTTGGGCACGTGCATGTCCTTGGCTGCACAGAGACGTGCCAGCCCCTGTTTGACCTCAAGTCTGCACAGCCGGCATCTCGCACCCAGGCGATGCCAGCTGCTGGGTGCAGCATCTCCTGCGTTATCTGTTACACCTTCGGGCACAGCTGAAGGGAGATGCAGCAGCCCTGTGCAGTACCTCAGGCTGTTCAATCTCTGATTTCTTGCACATATGAGAGTGTGTGTTACTGCACTGACGCTGTTGCTGCTATTTTGGCCAGCTAGAGCGGGTGCACATAGAATCATAGAATCACATGGTTGGATGGGACCTATGAGATCATCTAGTCCAACCGTCTTCCCACTACCATTGGTGCCAGAGCTACTAAACCATATCTTGTAGCTCCTCATCAAGCAGCCTCTTGAACACTGCCAGGGACGGCGACTCCACCACCTCCCTGGGCAGGCCATTCCAGTGCCTGACCACTCTTTGGGAGAAAAAGTTTTCCCTCATGTCCAACCTAAACCTCCTCTGGTACAAGTTGTGGCCATTACCTCGGGTCCTGCTTGTTGCCTGGTAGAAGAGGCCAAACCCCTGCTCATCACAACCTGCCTTCAGGAAGTTATAGAGAGCTATAAGGTCTCCCCTGAGCCTCCTCTTCTCCAGACTAAACAATCCCAACTCTCTCAGCCTCTCCTCATAAGACATGGAGCGAAGGGGCTCTTTGGACAGCCTCAGCTGCATCGCTCTCGGTTTGCGTCTTGTGAGGTTGTATGGAGAACAGTTCAGTTCTTAAAACCATCTTGAAATGAAATAATAATAAAATCTTAGCCTGTTTGATTGGGCCAATGTGTTCCCGGCTCTTGACCCTGTTGGCAAAGTTAGGAGAGAAAAGTATTTTTGTAAGTGGGTTTGGCTTCTTAAGAGGAAAAGTGCAACGTGAGCCATTAGATTTGCTCCAGCCTGGGCTATGCTAGCGTGTATTTCCATGTGTATGCAGTGCATCATTAGCGCGTAGTATTCCCACAATGATGTAATGAGGTGATCAGATGAGTTACAGCCTCTGCGAGTCCCAATGAGGAAGAGAAAAATCATTGGGGCTGGCCAGCTGCCCGCTGCTGCCGTGCCAAGCCCGGTGGGTGGAGCACCCAGCTACAGTTGAGCTGGATCCTGCATTTTCTGAATTTTTCAGTCACTCTCCTGGTGACGGATTGCGTGGCCAATGTTGTCTAGCAACAGAGCACAGATGGGTGGACTTGTCTGCCAGGGTAGCTATCTGTTAATTCCCCAAAGAGCTGTGTCACGGGCTGAGCCCAGGGGCTCAGTCCTGCGCCTCGGCACGGCTGTAGCCTGTTTCAGTCCGTGGGAGTGTTTCTGGGCATAAAGGCTCTCTGGAAAATGCCTTTGTGCGTTTCCTTCTGCATTTGAAGTATTAGAACTGGATTGCTAAAGGATGCCTTCCTGACGTGCCCCACTGACAGCCCAAATCAGGAGGACTAGCTTGGGACCAGATATGTGTGCCAGAGCTCTCTGTGGCACTGGTTTTGGGGCGCAGGTGTCCTGGGCATACTGGGAGCAAGTGAGCAAAGCTGAGTTTGCATCAGATGCATATTCACCCGCTGACCGTTGCAGCAGCGAACCCACGGGAGGAGTCCTCTCGTTGCCCCAGGACCAGAGCCCAGCCCACCCATGGCAGATTATCAACTTCTGTGCTGGGGACGGGCCTGGGAGGAGGGAGGGACTTGGCAGCTGAGCCAGTGAGAAGGAGACGTAGTAAATTCCTGAGCCCGTCCTTCCTGGAGCAAAGAGGAGGAGAAGGGGAGCCAGGGAAGGTTTGTGCAATAGGGGTGTGCCCCTTTGGTTTGCCTGCGGGGTGAGGTGATTTATTCATCTCTGCCTCTGTGTGGGTGCAGATGGTGTCACATTCTGCCTCTGAAGGGACACAAACTCACCTTTTCCTCTAGAAATGGCCCTTTCAGGAAAAAGCAGGGCAAGTTATGTCATTACAACAGCACGTGGGAGCCACCGGTTCTTTCTCTCTCAAGTGTGACGATGGTTTTCCTGGGCACCTTCCAGGCTCACTACGCTGCTTCCCTTCTGGCAATAGAAATCACTTTCTTTTGTGCTTCAAGACAGAGTGAGGTGAGGAAACAGGATTGTCTAAGCAATGACACATGGCTTGTGTTATGAGCAGGAAATCTATAAAAGACTCTAATGGTGCCCTTCTGGAGGAAGGGCCAGGGCTGCTGTGCATCCTCCACAAAGGGAAGCCAGCTTTCAGTTCCAGGGCACAAATCTACCAAGGGAGCAGCACAGCAGCCAGGAGAGCATCTCTGGCGGCCTCAGCAACCCGCGTAGCTAGCCCAGTACAGCAGAGCATCAAGTTATGCGGCCTGGAGTTGTTAGTACTTGAGCTTATTTTCATGGCATACTTGGCATGGCAGGACCAAGCAGCATGAAGGGAAATTCCAAAACCTGTCCAAAAGGTTGCACGTGAATCTGTGTGCCATGTCAGCCTTGCAATGGAGAAGGGACCTGCTGCAGTACAGGGGGGACATCAAAGTCCTAGCAGCTCCACCCAAAGGGACGAAGCCAGAAAGCTAGCATCAAGGCTCGGAAAAGGACTGCTAAAACCAGAATTCATCCAGAGCCAGAAGCCTAATGGTCTGCCCAAATGGGAGAGAGAACCTGAAATGGCTTCCTGGTCTGTAAGGAAGGAGAAATGAGCGTTGCACCTAAGCCTGGGTATGTGGGATTCCCCTTCCAAAGGCCAGCAGCAGTAAAATTCCTGACTGGCCATTGTCCCATGATGCACGTGGCCCTTGTGGGCAGAGAAGCCAGTAAGCACATGTCCTGGGTACATGTTTACACCAGGCACTATAGTCCAGCCAAAATATTCCCATTGAGGCTAGTTTTTACCGGCACAGGACAAGCCTCTGCCGAAAACACCCAGCCCAGGCCATGCAGCATCACTGGAGCCAGCAGAATTGGGGGTGTATGTGACGTGTATAATCTGCAGAGACCCTGCCCATAAGATAGTGTCTTGTGCTAAAAATGGAGTGGATGGAGGTGCTGGGGATATTTTGCTTAGGAATTTCTCTGCCTGCAGTGCCAGGCTGCTTTTCCCATGCAGCTCTTTATGGGATACCCCTGGCCCTTCCTGAAGGTGCAAGAGGCGAAGCGTGTGAACAGGGGATGCTCAGCCCTTCTTTTTTTGCTTTAGCAATATATGGATATAAATGCACTGAGGCTTTCAGATATTCTTGGTATAAAAAAAAATATAGAAGTGTTTTGTGTCATCAGGGTAATAAGAGCCGGCTGTCCAAGACAGCGTTTGTCTGCAAGGCAGCTGTAAGGTGGGGTTTTCAACACCACTCAGTGCTGGTTAGTCCCTGCCCAGTAACCAAAGGGAAAACTGAAGCCATGCTGGGAACTTTTCAGAATCACAGCTAAGCAAGAAAGGAAAAGAGAGAAAAACACTAACTGTGTAAATGGTCTCTCTACTGTCTCACGCTCCTCACCACCTCATGTACACTATCAACGTAGAACATCTGTGCCTATTTAGGACAAATATTATTATACCTGGCCATCATGCAGCATTGACTAATGCTAAAATATTTTCTATATGAGGTCTAGATTTGTATCCTTATCAAACAGAAACCACAAAATAATTTCACACCTTGCAGCAGCCTGCTCCATCTACTGTACCACACTGTCCTTTAGCATCTGTGAGTGCAGCTCCTGCACCTGGAGGTTCCATCTGGCCTTCTTTGGAAACAAGTAAATTGAGGCTGCACAAAAACTTCATCCCAGTTTTTAGTCAAAGCCATTTTGTTATTTTTTATGCAGAAGTAGAATAGAATTCTTCTTTATATGCTCCCCAATTTCCCATCACCTCTGTTTGTAAACACTCCCACTGAAGTTACATGATTAATTGTAGGTTTGTGATTGATTTCTAGCTCATTGTAGTACTTAGCATCATTAGAAAATATATCACTTGTTAAATATGTAGGGAGTGTCACATAAATAATGGTGTAAATATACTCATGCCCATATACATCTGGCCAAAAGCAAGAGGGTGTGTTTGAGGGAAATCCTCCACACCAATCTCGTACTTCCCACCAGGGGAAGGACAAAGCCACCTGGCTATGACTCTCTCACATCAAAAATACAGTCATGTTTAGACACCACAGCAAGCAGAGAGGACCGTGGAGAAAGTCATTAGTCATAATGAAAGGCCCTGACAGTTCACTGACAGCACACCACCATTTCTCTCTGTCAGCCGCACGCTGAGCTTTCACACCACCGTCTCCTCGAGGTGACATTTCCTGCACAGCAGCAGGCTCCTGTGGCTGGGCTAGAGGTGTGTGTACAGGTGGGGAAGGGAGGGAAATTAAAAAAAAAAAAAAAAAAAAAGAGAGAGAATTTTCCCTGCAGTTTTCCTTCTTCATTTTTTTTTCCAAGACACTGGAGAAACTGTTTTAGAAATTATGGTTTCCTGCAGGAGCACATGGATATTTACTGTTAGTAAAACATCATTTTTTTTTTGTACTTGCTAGACTAGCAGTCCCCAAACCCAGGCAACCTGACTCTTCCCTCGGCCAATATAAATGAACTATTTTCTACTTCCCCTGCAGTATTTGAAGCTGTGTGAGACACAGCCACCAGGAAATAGCTTCAGCATCCACGTACTAATAAGATTTTCACCAGTTCATTAAGCAATGTGCTTGTATCCTTAGCTGCAAGCTGATCAGTGGCAGTTTACTCTGTTCAGTGTATTTATTGCAGCTGTCTGTGAAACACACCATACCAGAGCAGCAAGCTCCTGACAAACGTTGTGTGACAGGAGTTCCTGACAGCCCTCATAGTCAACCCCGAGCTGGCTGCGTAGCCCAGGCTGTCTGCTTTCTGCATCCACTCTGTTGGCATAGACCTGGGGCAAGCATAAGGGATGCTCCTCACACCCCAGGGAAGCCAGATCCAGAGTCAGCATCCCACAGCATCCTCCAGTGAGGAGCTGTGCTGCGTGGCAGGCTGCCATAAGAGGACTGGCAGCTGGCAAGAAGCCACCGACCATACCCAAGGGTGATGCAGAGGGACCAGCCCTGGTAGGCGTGTGGCAGGCAGACAGCAGCTTCCCTTTGAACTACTCAACCTAAACATCAGAACCACTTGGCACAGCCCAGGGCCATGCCCTGCTGCCATGCAAATGTGTGTTGGCACAGGGACGCGTTACGAGCGTGCTGGTGTTCGGCTCTAGAACCAAACGTAAGAGGCAAGGAGACGCGAATCGTCTTGCCTTCCCTTGGTGGAGCACCAGCAAGCCACAGAGCAAACCCTCTGCCAGATGCACTCTCAGATCTGCTCAGCTCCTTTCTGTCCTCCAAGGAAGCTACCCAATGTTCCAGACAGACGTAAGCAACAGGCTTAGGGTGTGAAATAACACAGATGCTGAAATACAAGCCAGTGTAGCTGGTACAGCTCAGTTAGTCTCTTTGCTGGTGTATGGATGAACATTTGTGCCTGCAAAGGCTCAGAGTCTTGAGAGAAGGAAGAATTGTTCACATGGCTCTCCTGTTGTCTTTGCTCTGCACAGATTGAGGGACAGGAAAGTCTCTAAGCCGCAGAGGTGCTCCAGCAGTGCTGGATGGAGGCACCATCCCAAAGGAGGGTTAGCAATGGATAATTCACACTGGTCACTCTGCCAGTCCTCTCCCAGTTATGCTGAGGGCTTGTCCAGCCTCTGAACAAGACTGGAGTTTAACACAATACAGGAGCCCAGGTCCTGTCCCTGGCTCCCTTTCAAACACACAGCAGAAAACTCTTGCAGTGCAGCAAAGCCTTGTCAGGGCTTGTCCTTTTCCATAAAAGCTCAAGCTGAACTCAATAATATCACTGTGGCATACTCCATTTTCTGGGGCAACGTGAACCAGACCCTCTCTGGAGGTACCCTGCACCCTGCAGCCCTGAGCTAACTGCTTGCAAATCTCTCTTGCAGGTTACAGACGAGAGGGGCTTGCGCTTTCTGAAGCAACGGGCAGTAGCTACCTGTAAGTTTGCCAGTCCTTTCCCCCATCCCGAACACCTTTGTTCACCGAGGTTTTGCAATCGCTGCCGCAGCACCTTGCTGGCAGACATGTCCCCATTTGCCCTCCGCTCTCACCACCCAAATCCCTCCGGGAGCCAAACAAGCCAGGGTAGAGGCAAACCTGGGCAAGAAGATGCAGGGAGATCACTGGGGCCATAGTGAAAACATGAGCATTTCTAACCTCAGGACGTGCAAGCTTGCTCCTTCTAGAGCGGGCACGGACCTCCCCCGCAGCTCTCTGAGATCGGTAAAACGCCCCAAACATGCAAAAGTGTGGATCCAGGAGCCCGTACACATCACGCTCTCATCCATGTGCACCACACCCCCAACTCTGTTCACCCTCCAGCGATTCATGACATGGCTGTGCTGTGCCCCATCAGCACCGCAGCAGGCCTGACAAGCTCGCTCACTTGCAAAGTCATTTTATTACCACAGCAGTGTCAATAAACAATCACAGCAAACAACTCCTGACTCAAACATGTGCAGGAGTGGAAAGGGGCTGCACACGTTTCCCCAACAGCATCGACCACCGCTCACATCTCATTAACTTGAACAGCAGCCAACGTCCTTACGCACTTTTTTTCTTTTTTTCCCCTCAGTTATGGATACACTTTCCAGTGCGGAAAAGCCAAGAGCTCACCTGACAGGTAATGCTTGTTCAAAAATGAAATGTTTCCCGCGGGTGTTACAGCAGATGTGGGAGTGCAGTAATCCTGGTTTATACGGGTCTGATAGGATCAGGTGTTGCAGGAAACGTGGAGAAAATCATCAGCAGCTTTGCCATGTTCACAGATTGACTGCAGCCTGTGCTAGTAGGAAAGGTTGCAGAAATGTTGCCACTTTTCCAAGCCTTTTTTTTTCATTGAATGAGCATCTCTTGTAGATGAACTTAAATAGGTGCTTGATAGGGCCTACAGGAAAGACGGGGAGAAACTCTTCAGTAGGGACTGTTGCAATAGGATGAGGGGTAATGGTTTCAAAACAGAGAGAGGTAGATTCAGACCAGACATCAGGAAAAAATGTTTTACGCTGAGGGTGGTGGAACCCTGGCCCAGGTTGCCCAGAGAGGCGGTGGATGCCCCATCCCTGGAAACATTCCAGGCCAGGTTGGACGGGGCTCTGAGCAACCTGATCTGGTTGGAGATGTCCCTGCTCCTGGCAGGGGGGTTGGACTGGGTGGGCTTGAAAGGTCCCTTCCAATCCAAACCAGTCTGTGATTCTTTGATATCTCAGTGATCTGCTGAATCTCCTAGAAAAGGTAGGGGAGAGAGCCTAAATGAGCCTTCATGGAGCAGTGAATTGGGAAGAACTAACAGTTTTGGAACAAAATCAGGTCAAATAAGATCAGTTTTAGACCTTATTTTTCTGCAAAGCCTGACTCAGACCACACACATCATATTCCCATCAAATAGCCTCCTGTTTTCATAGAGCCAAGCAAGGGAAAGGTTCTTCAAATTTCCTCAGGTCTCTCATTTGCGAAACTTCTTTCACCGTCATTCCTGAGTAGTTCCCCCAGGACAGCACCTGTCCTCATCAACCCGCTCTTTCGGGCCAGTCGTTGTTGGCCATAGCAACGAACATGAAAAAGAAAAAGCTATGCAGATTTTATCTCTCCTTTCTCCATGCTGCTGTGCTACCTAGCCATCAGGGAAGCCATTTCCATGAACTTATCTTTGACCTTTTTTTAGCCCAAGAGTATTTTTGGTGCTGTACCTTGTGGCAATGAGTTCCCAAGCTTAACAGTGCATTGCAGTGAGAAAATATTTCCTGTTATTTTAAATTTGCTGCATAATAATTTCTTGGGTGCCACCATGGTCTTCTAATCTCAGAAATCGTGACTCGTGCATAGAAAGTGAAAATGGAATAATTATTCTTTAGATCTTTGTTACGTTCCCCCACTTTAGGTACCTTCTTCAAAGTGAAGGTGATAGACCGTATACTCTCACTCCTAGGTAATCTCTTCCAGATCTCTGTGCTCTCTGTCTTTTTCTAGTGCTAGGTGCATATATTCTGAAGGTAAGAGCAGAGGAGTGAGAGGAATGAGAACTAGCCACAGTATTTTCATGGGAACGCACCACTGAATTAGCAGTAGCAGAATGACTCGATGTTTTGGTCCCTGTTCCTTTATGATTAATTTTCCACTTGCTCTTGGCCTTTTCAACACACACTGAGAATTCTGAATTTACCTAAACTGGCATCAAGATCTCTTCTCCCAGGGTGGCTATAGCTACTGAAGAATCATAGAATCTTTAAGGTTGGAAAAGACCTCCAAGATCATCAAGTCCAACGCCAACCCAACACCACCATGCCTACTAAATCATGTCCTGAAGTGCCATGTCTACACGTTTTTTGAACACCTCCAGCGATGGTGACTCCACCACTTCCTTGGGCAGCCAGTTTCAGCACCTGACCACTCTTTCCATAACGAAATTTTTCTTAATATCCAACCTAAACCTCCCCTGCTGCAACTTGAGGCCATTTCCTCTTGTCCTATCACAAGTTACTTGGGAGAAGACACCAACACCTGCATTCCTACACCCTCCTTTCAGGCAGTTGTAGAGAGCAATAAGGTCTCCCCTCAGCCTCCTCTTCTCCAGCCTAAACAACCCCAGTTCCCTCAGCCGCTCCTCATCAGGCTGGTGCTCCAGACCCTTCACCAGCTTATTTGCCCTTCTCTGGAAGTGCTTCAGCAACTCGACATCCTTCTTGTACTGAGAGGCCCAAAACTGTATTTGAGGTGCAGCCTCACCAGTGTCCAGTACAGGGGCACAGTCACTTCCCTAGTCCTGCTGGACACACTGTTCCTGATGCAAGCCAGGATGCTGATGGCCTTCTTGGCCATCTGGGCACACTGTTGGCTCATGTTCAGCCAGCTGTCAACCAGCAACCCTGGGTCCCTTTCCGCTGGACAGCTTTCCAGCCACTCTTCCCCAAGACTGTAGCATTGCATGGGGTTGTTGTGACCCAAGTGCAGGACCCAACATTGGCCTTTGTTGAACCTCATACAGTTCACCTTGTCCCACCAGTCCAGCCTGTCCAGATGCCTCTGCAGAGCCTTCCTACCCCTGAGCAGATTGAAACTCCTGCCCAATTTGGTGTCATCTGCAAACTTGCAGAGGGAACACTCGATCCCCTCATCCAGATCATTGATAAAGATATTAAACAAGACTGGCTCCAAGACTGAGCCCTGGGGAACATCACTTGTGATCGGCTGCCAACTGGATTTAACTCCATTCACCACAACTCTCTGGGCTCAGCCATGCAGCCAGTTTTTGATGCATCGCAGAGTACACCTATCCAAGCCATGAGCTGCTGTCCATGTGAATACCTAGCTAGGTCTTTTCTCCATCCCCGTTCTCTCCTGTGCACTAATTTATTGTGATGGTTTAGCCCGAATCACCACACAGTTTCTCGCGCACCCTCCCCCTCCCAGGCGGGATGGGGGAGAGAATTGGGAAGGAAGGAGAACTCGTGGGTTGAGATGACGACAATTTACTAAAATAACGAAGGAAAACTACAATAATAACAGAATATAAGGATATTAAAATATACAAGGTAAACAATGTACGTTTTCTCACCACCCGATGTCCCAATGACCGATACAGCCCGTCCCGAGCAGCGATCACGGAAACAAAACCGAGCGGCAAGCAAAGGAGCAAAAAGGGAGCCAGCAAGGGAGAGGGAACAATGCCAGCAAACTGAAGAGAAAGCTGGATGCCAGGAAGGCAGATACCCGCCCCGGCCAGCCCCCACTTATATACTGAGCATGACGTTTATGGCATGGAATACTCTCTTTGGCCAGTTTGGATCAATTATTCTGTCTGTCTTTCTCCCAGCTTCCTGCATCTGCAAATTAGCAAGACTTGGAAAGCAGGACGGTGTCCTTGGTCTCATTCACAACAACTCATATCATCAGGGTGTTTATCAACGTTCTTCACACACGAAATCCAAAACATACCAGCTACTGAGAGGAAAAAATTAACTCCATCCCTGCCAAAACCAGGGCATTTATATTTGGTACTGACTGTGCCATGCCATGCCATGATCCCCTCTCCGACTTATTTGGTTGCACTTTGGGTTAAGACGCAGACCAATTCCTTCTTGTCACCAGCCTGTGGCATGGCTGGATGAACTATGTGTTGGAAACCCCAGCAAGAACCCGGCTAGCACGTACTGTGCTGCAGTGGTATCTGAGCCCTCCACTAAATCTGGGTAGAACATCACTTCCCAGCTCCTCTTGATTGTTGGAAATAATGACCTTTTAAGCATGGTTATTAAACTCCCAGGGCATGATCTTGAGCAACAGAGGTCCTGCAGCCTCGGGACTTTGCAGTACACGCTGCACAAGAGCGTCACTACAGCAGGACACGCAGACTCTAATCCCTTGCTGAGACCAGGACTCTGGCCTCAGAGTACAGGGTTCAGTATCAGGCTCTCACAGCAGTGAGGGCTAAGAATTGCAGAAATCGCAAAAGTTCAGCAATAAGCTACAAAATGTACCCAAAAGCTGGCAAGCAACAGGGATCCTCCAGCAAGGGACTAAATCAAAAGGAATTTTGGGAAAGGAGAAGTAATTTCTCATGTAAGGGATGCCAAAAATTTATAGTGGATGAGAAAGTTCAAGGAACTGTAGCAATGAATCCCTTATTAAAGGCAGATTTTATTTACTTGAAGAGTTAGCATAACAAGTATATTTTCGAGAAGTATAGCTCCATATGTTTATGAAATAAATGAGAAGTACAAAGTACAATTGCTGCTAGAAAGGGATCTGTACTGTATTCAGAGGCACTTGAACGTGCATTTTTCCTCATGATTTGTATTGAAAGCATTGGAAAAGTTAATTAACTTCAAAACAGAGAGCATCAATACAGTGAGCTTTGTCCTAAAAGGGAGGGTATCACTGTAAAATTTAGGGTTGCCTAATTCTAGAAGTTATGAAATCATGTACTCCAACTGAAATGCCTGTTATAAAAAACATCGAAGAATTGAGTGTCATTGACATTTTAAATGCGTCACTGGGCATGGAAAAGAATATTTCACATGCAGCTTCTGTTCAATTTTCCCCCAAAGATGGAAGAGAGCCCAGGACATTTTCTGGAAGTATTCTGATCTTTTCTTATCCTCCTCATCTCAAACAAGATTTTTTCTGCTAACAGCTGACCTCTGAGACATATTACTCCAAGCTCTTGTAAACATTACAGTGACCCAAATGCTACTTTAGTTTTTGCCAGGACTCGGACTAGGCTCTGGACACCTGAGAGGTAGATGAGGATGAAGGCAGACCATGAGTACTTTTACTTTCTTTTATTCCTCTCTCTCTGTATCAGGCAAAGCTTCATTGGCTCTGAGCCTCATAGTCCTTATAATACTTCTATAATTTATCTTGACTTGCTATCATAATCCCTGCCTATCGTTCTCCCACACAGAAATACTCTCCTCATGTACTTTGCCTCCTGGGGAGAGATCAGAAAGGCTTGATGCCTCACAGCACTGGCAGACAGGCTGAAGAAAAGCCGCTATTTTGTGGTGCTACTCAGAGAATATGCAAGAAATTGCACTCCTAACACCTTCTCGTCTCCTTACGGATTTTTTATTGCTAGAAAAGAGAGGGAAATGGATGCCACTGGGAGCTGAGCGCATTCGTTTTTCTGAATCTCATTTCACACAGGATAAACCTAACAGTTATTGCCAAGAGCATTTCAAAGCTTTCCCTTACCTGCATTCAGTTCGCCTCCCCACCCATGCACACACATCCCTTCCCCAAATACTGTAACAAAATCAACCTTAAACCTTAATTCAAGCTCATGAAAAAGGTCTAATTTCCTGTAAATCAGGTGCCTCAGGCTTTCTCAGTATTTAACATGAACTTTCCAGGTTCATTTTAATACCTGGCAGAATCCTAATTGTTTTTATCCTCTTCCTTTTCACTGCCTCAGCTGCTGTTATACATAACAACTTTATGTGGCAGTCACCAAAGAGCAGGGAAAACTCTTTTTCTTCCCTGCAGAAAAATGAGTAAGTGCTAGGGCTTATTCTTCTGGCTGTGGTGTGAAAGAAATTAAAATGGCAGAGGAGAGGTGAAGGGAACAGGGCAGCAGTTCCCTGATTTTGCCCCTGAGACCCCTGAGGACTGGGGAGCATCCTCAGCTTGGGACAGACCAATGTTGGGGTCTGGATTAGAGCTCTGCTTGTAATCAGCTAAACGCAAGACTGGGAAAAAGTCTGGAGGAAAGCTGAGGCTAACACTCCGCTTAGTGTTTTGTTCCAGCAAAGCATTTTGAAATAAAAAATTAAGATAAAAATGGATTTGAATATAATGTGTTGCGTTGGAATTGGGCATTTTGAAGCACAGTGGAGTCGTCTGATTTTTTTGGTAAAATCAGGTGACACTTGTAAACCAAATCCAATTCTACAGCAAAATATTTCATTGCGAACACTGAGGCAGAACAGTGTGACACAAAGGCTAACAAACCTGAACATCCTTCAGAAGGAACTTGGCAGGGAGAGAAGTTCGAGTGTCTCAGTGCCTGGCGACAGATCAAGCCGATCATTGTGAAACTTTTACAAGCACAGTAGTGTCTGTCTAAGAAACATAACTGGAAACCATTGCTCCTGAAGAAAATTATACTTTAGTATTTCTTATTACTGTCCCAAACCGTTCGGTACAGGCAGGGTACCCATGTGTACAGCTGCTCCAGCACTGGTTTCACTTAAGGATGAGGTTTTTGCTCTGTACATAGGTAAGATAGCATCCTGTACCTGCAGTAAAAACTAATCTGCGTTGTTCCACGGTGCCATGAGACTCAGCCTTTAGGAAGGACAGTCTCACCATTCAGGATGTGGCCCTCAACCAGGACACCCCATTGCAGCACACCCCTTCAGGCAGCCTGCGCTGGCCAAGGTCTTCTAAAAGCATCCTTGGCTTTCACTCCCTATTGCTCGGATCTGGATACCTTATGGACACGCTCCAAAAATATCCCTGGACAGTTGTCCTGCAGCCAACCCACCTCGGTTTTCAAGCTGTAAAATAAGAACTTTTCTGTCCTAGCATTTTGATCACCCTGTTGAAATTGCTTGCCTTCTGGAATAGAGATCTCTCGTTACATTCAGCAGCATATCCCTGGCTGTAGCAACCTAACACATGTCTTCTCCCTCACTCTTCCTCCCGCAGTGAAGAAACAAGATCTCACCAGCACCGTGGGAAACCATCTGCCCGTCCTGCAGTGGGAAGACAAGCGAGGCTTGGCCTTTACGAAGAACAACCTGAGTTATTCCAGCAACGCACTGGTGATACCTGTGTCTGGGGACTACTACGTCTATGCTCAGGTCACTTTCCGAGGGCCCACTGACAATTACAGTAAAACAAATTCTGTCACTGAGATCATCACCAAAGTCACTGACAGTTACCCCGAGCCCACCCAGCTGCTGACTGGCACCAAGACCCTCAGTGAAAAGGGAAATAGCTGGTTCCAGCCCATTTATCTGGGTGCAGTGGTCTCCTTAGAAGTAGGAGACAAGCTAATGGTCAACGTTAGTGACATCAAGCTGGTGGATTACACTAAGGAGCACAAAACGTTCTTTGGTGCCTTTTTACTATAGGTCCCTGGCAGCAGCTGGTGGGGGCTTCCCTTCAGGGCCCTGGTGTGACTTTGCTGGACCTTGGCTTTGTGGGCTCGTCTCGGGGTGCTCTCTCTGTGCTGTCATCCTTCTTCTATACTGTCACTCCCCTGCAGCTCCCTGCAGCCTTAAATTAAGGGTTAGGGAAAGCTGAAGCCACAAGCTGAACTGAAATAAATAAACAAAAAATTCAGAAAAATGAAAGTCAGATTGGAGGAAAAAAAATATATTTTTGAAGGTGAAAACTGAGAGCTCTTCAAAACTTTGTAAGCTAGGGAGGAACACTTTATACCTGCAGGTAGGAATATTGATCTTGAATACGGCAGCTAGGCTGCATCACTAATTCCACCTCCAATGTATGATTTCCTCAACTCAAAAAACAGTTTTGAACTTTCTCCAGCACTTCCAGTATAGTTTTGCATGACCCTTCTTCAGATTCTTTGTTCTAAAAGGTAATTACTTTTCATCATTTCCTTACAAATAGATTTGCTCAGTACTTTGCACTAACATAAAGCTCGGATTAATCATTAACTACTTAATTAATCCCTTCCAACTTCCCTGTAAAGTAGTTTAAAAATATATCTTTTGTTTTGTAGATGCTACTTGATTTTTTTTTTCCCTAAGAAATTGTTTACAGTTCTTAAGTCAATATACAAAACTTTATGTAAAATTTCTAGGGAACACACAGAAACACTTTCTGTTTCAGCATGAAAGTGGAATCTCCCCACCAAGTCCTAACATCAGGAGAACAGAAAAGACAAGGCAGAGAGAGACATGCAGCAAAATTTTCCACACTTTTAACATCAACCATTTAAATTCTGAGAGAAAACCTCTGCAATATTTTGCTTTCCATTTTGTTTAATGCAAAGCAAGTGCAACTAAAGAAACGACTGGCTTGGTGCTCCCCCTTGCAACCATTGCCAATGCTGCAGTCCCTAACAGCAAGGGACACCCCAGACTTTCTCTAGGTGAAGGCTGGCAACCAGTAGTCCCTGCACAAGGTCCAAAGATCCAAAGACACGATCACAGCGTGCCACAGCCAAGTGCAGAACTCAAGAATGTTTAGCTTCCCACTTTGCCCTTATTAATTTTCATCGATCTTACTGTGTCTCAGGGAAATTCCCCAACTTTCCTTCTCCTGCCACAATAAATACGTCACTGACAATGACTCAAGTCATGTTCTCATAGATTCGGACTTTACACTCTTAACTGCCAGGAGGTCTCACACCTGAGCACCTACCACCCATCCATTAGGCAACGACCAGGCTTTGCTCTCCACAACTCTTTCTCTTTCCTGCCTCACTTCATTGCATTTCCTGCCATTTCCGTTTCTTGGCCAGAAGTGACAGCAAGTCTTGATTGCCTAGTTAACGTTTCCACTCAGAGCCGCAGTGGGGCCCAAAATCACACAGTTAGTGTCAGGGAGGCACTGAGGTTGGAGAATATGTAGCACTGGAGATGGGAGGTTGTAGCTGAGGAGCTCAGACGGGCAGGGAAGTTCTCTGATGAAGACAGACCAACTATAAAAATCCAACCAGCAGTGAGACCAGGTTGCTTTGTCCACAGCAAGCCTTTTCCTAGCAGGACACGATTTATTGCTATATAAAGATGTTAAAGCTGACAAGGAAAAGTCAGCAGCACAGCTGAAACATAGAGCATAGAGAAAGGCCAAGGCAGACTGTGGGTGATGGGAGGAAAGGAGCACAGGAGGAGGTGGGAGATCCAGGCAATACCAGGATCTCTGCCTCTTTATGGTTTGGTGTAAGCACCTTCATGCTGACAGCATGACTATAACACTTAAACCTAGCAGATCTTTTATGTAGTAAGTTATCTCAGAAAAGAAGGCTTTTTGACCATCCTTCCTTATTCTGCAGTGCCTGAATCCCATAGTATGTCTTAGTCCTTCACTGTTTTATCTACACCGAGACAGCATTAAACACGTGGCAAAAGCTAGGACATTGCCATCGTGCCCTACCCTTCTTTCCTTAGCTAGTGTCTTTCTTGCTTCCAGATTTTCCTTGTGTCTAGTCATTGGGTGTTGATCTGCTATACAACACTGCCCATCTAGGAGACCTTGACAATGTCCCTGCATCAAAATCTCATTACAATTTGGATTCCCATCTTTTCTTTGACTTGCCCTTCATTTTCCACAAAATCTCAGCTGTCCTCTTGACCCCTTTCTCCCACAGGCACCTTCCTACCTTCTTGGCCCTATCCATTACATGTAAGGACACTTCTTTGTCTAAATCTAATTTTCTACATGCAACTTCTCTTACAATCACCTCAGTGCACAGAGAAAACTGACAGCTGGAAATAGGTTAGTGTGGCAGAAGGTAAAGGTAATGATTCTGGTAGCTAGTGCAAATGCTCTTGGCCAAAACATCCTCTTATGTCTTCATTAGCTAGATTCACTTCCATCTTTAAGTCCTTACTCCTATGTTTCCTCCATCTGTTCAGCCTTTTCTTTTAAGCTGAAACTAGCTGGAACGGGAGCAGTTATTCCCCATGTATCCATTCAGTACCTAGCACATGCAACCTGGCTTCGTTACGTCTCAGGAAGGTCGTCTAGTCATTCAGCTCCTTGGCAGGGCTGTTCTTACTGCTCAGAAATCTCCCACACCATGGTAAAATCTGGTGAAATCTCACTCTCTTGGCAGTTCAAGACAAGGCTATTCTCTGGAAAACCCTAAGACTTTGCAGATCTCAGATTTTCTAAAGTATTGTCCCAACATCCCACATTGAGTACTGCTGAGCTTCTGATCCCTTAGTTGTGTGCCCAAAATAGGATCTGAACTCATGAATACATGACATTTGCAGCTTTTGAAGACCACCATGTAAAGCACTTTAGGTGACTAGCATACAAAACAACATTGTAAGTCTCATAATGGGAAGACTTAAAAGTGACCTGTCCAGGACAGGTGATTCTCAGCAACTGGGTAGGAAAGCTTCTGTGAAGTGTTGTGTAGGATGAATTTGGTTTATCCTTGGAGAAATTCAGAGTGCAAATTCTAGCTGTTCTGAGACAGCTGCAGAAATTCATAAAGCTCTTTATTTCCTATTGGCAATAACGAGCCTTTTCTACCACAAGGAACATAATTTGTGCCCACTGTACACTAACGATAAATTTCACAAGCAAAAAATTGCCTGCTGCAGCTCCATTACAGGTGTGACTCTCTTGATCCACTATCCATGGCACAAAAATATTTCTTTTAGTTCAGTTAGAACAAGCTTTCGCACCCTCTTACACACACCAACTTTGAGCACATTTAGCACACTAGGACTTTTTTTTACCACATAAAGTATTATATCTGGCATTACTTGTTTTAAAGTGATGCAGGCATATTAATCCACACATTTACCCTAGTGGAAATTCTCTTTTTCTCCCTTCCCCCCCCCTCTTTTAGTGCTAATAATGTTTCTGATTCTTACCCCGTTGTACATCAGATATTCCTCCTCAGAAGTCACTGCCATAAAGTCAGAGTAAAGCTGTTTAAGTGAGACAGTGGTCAAGCTTAAAGGGAAATACATTAAACACACTGAACCCAAGTTGTGGAATTTTGGATTTTTCAAAAGCTAAATAAGGACAGAAGCGTTCTCAGAAATTTGTGTTTATCGAATTAGAAAATTTTCTTTAACGTAAATCATTTCTGGAGATGTGAAAATGTGTACGCATCAGCATTTTCAATTGAATGAGAACATGATGAAATCTCGTCATGTGAACGAGTGACCTTTCAGTCTATGGTCAAACTGAAAATTTGGGTGGAACTGTTTTGGGTGGATCTGAAACTAAAATGGTTATAAGAAAAAACCCAAGCTGAAGGAAAAGGGTTAAATGGGCAGGTCTTGCTAAATGAGTAAAAAATACATGATTTCAGGTTTTGACACTGACATTTCTTAGGAAAAAAAAAAAAGTAAGCACTTTTCAAAATAACACAATTGAAAGAAAAAATAACAGATTTGGTTTTTTTCTTATGAAGCCTGATCAAGATATTTTAGTTAATAGGAATTCTCTTCTTCCCTAATCTCTTTGATCTTCAAAAAAACTAACACTAAATGTAACTCAAATTCTTAAAAAGGTTCACTTACCTACCACTTCCTTTCCCCTTAAAAACTAAGTGTTGGTAAATAAGCATTAACTTTCTCTCTGTCTGCATATAGAAGTAAATTTAAATCAAGCTATACAGATCATAGCTCCGGTCTTGCCAACATACACTTGTGCTGTACTTGGTCCTGAGCATGTGATGAAAGGGATATCACGGCAAAAGGGAGCTCAGTTTTCCTATTTGGTGTACGGGAGGAGTAGAATCGATATTTCTCAAATTAAAAGTGGGTAAAAACTAAACTACGCCATTATAGGAGCAACCCTCCAAATCACAGAGCGCTTACACGGGCCAGCTCCAGCACACGCATTTTGGCAGGACGAGGGTCTAGAGGTGGAAAGCTGAATGTCACCTTCCTGAGCAAAACATAACCCAAACAATGGAAAGGATGCTGCTGAAATTATTTTGGACACGAGAATTCAGCAGACTCCCAGTAGAAAGGGACGCTACCAGGCTGCGCTGAACTCCAGCACGGACCAAGTGGGATGGTTTAAGGCATTCACTTGCCATTTTCAACATGGATATTTCAGAATTTTGAAGGAATCTCGTTTTTCACCTCTCTATGGTATAACTGACCACACTGCGCTTTGTGTTACTAATGTCCTGAGTAGCCCATCATTTCGGATGAGAAATGAGGAGAAAATTCATTCTTTAGAAGAATCAGAAAATATCAAGAATTTTGCCCAGATCTGGGTATATACACCAGTATAGCACTTTGCTATTGTAATGTATTTTCATATAAGTGATTGTATATCGTCTTGTGCTTCAGTACCGGTGTGTGTCATTACCAGCAGAACTGACTTAGCTTCTCGTTTCCATGTTTTATGAGAATAAAAACTGCAAGTTAATTAATGTGACAACTTCTGGTCCCCTTGCAAAAACACTAACCCAGTAAGACGCTTCAGAATGATCAGCTAATACAGCCAGATAACGCTGATATGTAAGAAACCTATTTTGTTGTGTGTTAATGATGGTTACTTTAGGCACGGCTAGAGGCCCCTCGCCAGAGTGAACTCATTCAGACTTTCCCCCAGGGCTTAGAAAGTCTTGTGTTTCAAAAGGCAAAACGTAAAGCTTGAGTAGATTTTCCTTTTTTTCAGTCCCTTTTGCCCTTCGCAGCATGGGGAACAGCTGGTTCCTTCTTTTTTGTTATTTCTCAGTCTATTTTGAAAAAGAAAGTCCTACAGAAAAGCAGCGTTCATCAGAAACTGCATCCCAGCTGGACTCTCAGCCTGCTGAGTCAGGAACAGATGCTCCCAGCTGGGCACCCAATGGAGACAGGAACCAACTGGCCAAAAAGCCAGGTTTGCCTTATCTACAACCAAACACAAGAGCACCTTGGCAACTGACTGTTTCCAATTGCCAGGCACAACCCAGCTCAGAAATTTTGGCCAGATGAGGATCAAAGTCCTGTCTGAAGGCAGCAGAGCTCTGGGCACCCTTAGCCCTCTTCTAGCTGGAGCTTTGCTGTCCTTACACCCTCAGCACAACAGCAGCATGCACTGGATATGTATTTCTTCTCCTGGGTGGTGTTATCTTCAGTTCCTCTGCTGCCAAGCAAGCAAATTCTTTCTTTCCATTAGCAGAACTGAGAAACTTTCTCCCACTGGGCATATTATTTCGTATTTCCAGAATTTATTTTGTTTTCCTGGCTTGAACTCGGAGTATAGGATTTAAATTGCTTCAGAAGAAGTTTCTGGTTAAGAGCTCTATGCTCTGGCTCACGGAAGGTTTTCACTTGAAGACTCTGACAGAGGACATTATACCCTGGTTTCCATCCATTCACAAATACCAGAGATGCTTTGTTAGCAACCTCTGTAGATCAGCCAAGAGTTAATTAGCAGGAATCAGACCACTTTCTGATGTAACACCAAAAAGATATTTTGTTTGTTTAGTTGGTTTTTTTTTAAATCAAATAGCTACCTCACATTTAAAAGAATAGCAAAAGCAATTTTTTTTTTTTTTTTCCTGGTTTAAGTTGGCCTAAGGAGAATTCACTTATTTTATTGCCGTTTTACTCTGTGCTTTGCACGTATAGGGTAATAACTTAAGTTAACACCTTCCTTGTGGTCTAAATACACTGGCACATACCATCCCACCACACGAGCGGTGTGCTTCTTTTTGCCTACCTTTAACCACTCAGGAGGTGTCTACTCTCAATAAATTGCCAGGCTCCCCCTTAGCGAGGCAGGGGGAAGAGACACACATTTCTGAAAGACTGCACACACTAGGGAAGTTGAGGATAACGGAGGTGCTTCTCTCCCAGGGCTGCAGATAGATAGATATAGTATATATAGTATTTATTTAGCTAAATGCAAGCAAGATAATAACAGCACTCAGTGAAAGTGATAACTGGATAAAGCTGCCCAGCTACTGCCTGGGCAGAATCCCCATGGGGTTTAGCGTTAACAAATAAATAAGTGAATATGAATCTTGAAGGAAGAAGGATCTCACTTTCATACAATGAAGTTGTTACTCCATAAAATTCATCCTGCAGAGTAGGACGCTGCTCACAAGAGTTTAAGGTTCCCAGCTCTCATCTGTTGGCCAAGAAGCCGAACCACAGCTGGATCTGCTACTCGCCAGCTTCGTTCTTGCATGAAGACACCTTTTCCAAGCTGGGGAAAGGTTCAGTGTCACAGTTCACATATCTAGCTTCTGGGAAGAGCTTTGAGTTCACTCTGGCAGGGCATGGAGACTTTGTCTCCTAAGCATCTTGCAGGATGAAGCTGAGATGAAGTGGAAGTGATCTGCTCCTCCGGAGCAGCATGAAAGGCATTGCCAGAGAAGTTACAACCTGGCTTATTAAGCAGCATAAGTCAGGAGCGTTTGGGGTTTTTGCTGAATTATGAACTAAACTGGCTTTCCAGATGCTCTCATTCTTGCACAAATCAAGTTATGTTCTTTCATTGATTGTAGAGTTTTATATTAAAACGTCAAAAAGGCACTGAAAATGTTTGCTGCATATTTATTGGTACTGTACATATAAATGTCTTAATTTTATGTAAGAAATTGTAAAAATCATGGTATAAAATTTAGATCTATTATACTTAACAGCTATTTCTTTTAGAAAATAGCCTTGATGCCTTCTGACACCAAGGTTTATAAAGCATGTTTTAAAGAACTATTTGTATCTTAAAGGGAAAAAATAAAAGCAATTCATTTAATTCACGTTTATTTCTGTGTCTTTCTTTATTCTAACAAGCACTCACTGAGTGCTTATATTTGCAACTGGGAAGGGCAGACATTTACCAACCCTGCCAAAGTGGTTGAAGTGTGCTGCATATTGCACGTTATACATGTTTTCTCAGATGTGTGGAGTGGTTTTTTTTTTTTTTTTTTTTATATAAGCTATTAATCACATGCAGAATACACACAGAAAATTACTAATCCTATCATTTCAATAGCAGTGAAATTAGGTCCTATTCCTCTGAGGAGAAGCTTCAGACATGTTTGTGAGCCTTTATTTTAAGGGCTTTAATTAGAGAATTTTGCTCCAGTGGCATAAGATTGAGTTCTGGGACTGTAATTCTTAATTCCACACATTTAATTTAATTTAATTAATTTTTTTTCCTCTAGATGTAGCTGAACCTTACCTTCATTTTTACAGGTGTCTAACTCTCATCGAGAACATCTCCCTCCTTCCTCCCCCAAAAAATTATCGGTGCATCCCAAAGGTGATGTCCCTTGCTTTAGAATTAAATACTCCCATTTAACTGCTTTATGCTCAGCAATAATAGGATTATTTAGTAAAACAACATCACTGTGTTTTGAGATTTCTTTAGAATTTCTAGACATTGGAGCAGAAGAGAATTTATGATTCAGAAAATAGGACTTAGTGAGGATTAACTAAATCCCTAATTCTCACAATAGGATCCATTTGACCAACCCTCTAAATTGCTATTTCTGTAAAAATGCCAAAGAGAGAAAATAATTCTGTTTTCCACAGTAATTAATTTTGTTCATAGGCATCAGCCAAAATTACAGGGATGGCTCTGACCTGCAGTCCACAAGTCAGGTGTTAGCCTGGCTTCTTCTGAGTTCTAGCAGAGATGGGTCCCCCTTCTCATTCCAGGGAGCTTCGAAACATTTCAGTGCAGCTGAGGTTAAGCAGTAGGAATCACACCCTGAACTTCGTTTCTGAGCGGAATGAGTGCCCATTCGGGTCAGCAGCTCTGTTTGTGGTTACCCTGAAAAGGCAGCTCAGCATCTCCCAGAATCAGGACCTGAAGTTGGCTACTGCACCAGCCCACATGGCTCTTCTTCAGCAGAGCATCTGGCTTTCCCCTTCTCTCCCTGCCTTATTTGAGGAGATTAAACTCGTTAGTTGGGTGTGAGAGCACTGCCCTATACACCAGGAGGCAAAGAGGTTCACCAGTCCCTGCAGATGCTCCAGCTGGTTGATAGGGTAAAGGCACACCAACATCCCCCCAAGTTTTGAGTTAAATTTGCAGACAGGATCTAGAGTCACATTTTTGCATGCAGAGACCAAAGTGGAAGAGATCTATTATGACATAATAAAACAAACAGCTGCCAGGCCACGTTTGCCAGGGCACGTTTGTTTGAGAAATCACACAAGCGAGGTGTTTGCTCACTACACTTCCTTCTCTCGTCAGTGCCTGAAAGCAGAGGATGAAAAATGACATCCTTTCAAAGAGACGGTTAGCAGCCAGCGCTGCCGGTGCCCCAGCCCTTTAGCGAGATGACTTCACTTTTTGCAGAAAAGGAAGTGGGACATCTGTATGTAAAACAGGGGAATCTCTAGAACAAAAACAAGGAGATCTGAAACAACCTTTTGCTATAGCAGTGGGACT
This sequence comes from Tetrax tetrax, assembly GCA_009806455.1. Lineage (NCBI taxonomy): Eukaryota > Metazoa > Chordata > Aves > Otidiformes > Otididae > Tetrax > Tetrax tetrax. Next base: position 161,651 of record WHYT01017085.1, on the reverse strand, counting down.
GTTCCTCTTTGCTGCTGAATTATCTGTTGAGAAGGTAGGAAAGCTAATTCAGCATATGGAAAACTCCAATATCTGCATACAAATGTCTACGTCCTCTCAGACTAGACAGCTCCTAGGGCTCTGCTAGCAGTACATTTTGCATGGTGGCATCTCATGACCTTCAACGGTCATCCCTTCATACTTCTTTAATAGAGGAGGTGAGGTAAGGAGGATTGAAAAGGACCCTTTCTTCACACATTGGCTGCAGCTAATTCTCACACAGGCTGACAATACAGGACTGATCTCCTGGGTGTCGCATTATTACTGGCCCTCTACAGTCATAAACTAGACTTTGATGCTTGTTCATCAGGCACATTCTGTTGAGCAGATCTGCTTCTAAATTACAATCCCAATTCCAAGACAACATTTATGCACACCTTCAAAGCCAAGTGCGTAACCACAAAACAGTTTTTGGCAAGCCTACTTGCTATGGGAGTGTTTTCTCGCCTCAGAGGGGCACCATGGGGTCATGCTTTCAGGTTGTTATTGCAGCAATGACATCACAGTTCTTTAAAGAGGTTTCACTTTATTTATTCTTCTGGAAGGTTCCCAAGGTGTAACTGAGCAAAGCCCCAGTATTTTTAGGGCAAATATGTTGGGTAAAGAAGAGTGCTGCCATAGTTGCAAGAAGGAGTTTTCATGTCATTTCTTCTCAGAAAAGTCTTGCTGCATTACAGGGTAGGGTGGATCTCCTAAGTGATAAGGCAAACAACAATGCTACACCAGCATCTGCTCTACACTTGCTGGAAAATCCCAGAGGAAAGCGTGCATGCTATGAGCATGGCTGCAGCCAGTCGGCTGCAACAGCAAGGGCTGCTTCCACCTGTGGTCTATTTTCCTGTATTTTCTGTAAGCAACCCAAGTCAGATCACCACAAACCCAGAGCAAGTGAAAGGGGACACCAGGCAGGTTCCTGGGCCTCCCCAAGCCTAGCGATTCTGAGCTATGTCAATTCTCCACCCTCCTTTTAGGCACGCATATTGGCAGGATGCAAAGCTTCAAATGCCAACTGTCTTGATTTATTAATTAATGGGTTTATGCCCATCTTCCATTGCGCTGAGAAATTAACTGATAACTTTCTGTGCTGGGGTTGTGGCACTTCAAGATCATTTCTCCCCCCTCTACTCTCCTTTCAGAAGGAACCACATCCCCCAGCTCCCAAACTTCCCAAGGTCCCTCTGCTCCCACACAGGACACCTTTCCTATTGCAGTAGAGGTGACAAATTAGACTGGTTTACCTTCATCGTACATTAAGGTCTGTCTAATGTCAGATCTGGAGGGAACAATTCAAGGTTCATCCATTTAGGTTTTTGTTTACACAGCTTAGAACTCAGCAGAAGACTAACAACTTTAGCTCATGCTTTCTAAACACTCACCTAGCCCTCTGAGGGGCTTTACTGGCCTCAGCTGTCACTATCCCAGCGTCTGGGAATATCCCAGCTTTGTTGGCTTTCCCCAAGTGGTGGGTAAGCAACCCCCTGCCACTCAGAGGCAAAAATACCCAAGAATATTTTAATCTTAATTACAAGCACAGTATTGGTAGTGCGCAGTGCACTTCATTCAGCTGAGGGCTCTTCTCCAAAAACACCACTTTGACAAAATAAGGTGTTTGTGTGAGGAGAGAGCAGCTTCAATGGAAGTTCTTGAAAAAGGTTTCGACACTCAAAAGTGAGTTTTGTTTCCAACACCGCTGGGGACACACAGGATCCTCGCAGTGCTGGTTCCTCTGACACAAGGGTCCCTTCCCGAGGCTCTCAGAGCCCCCAACCTTTCCTCCAAGGGTTGTGCCAGTAGAAAGTGATTATTCTGAGCTGGAGCTCTCTACACGGCAGGACCCACAGGAGTCAAGAGCATTGCTAAGTCTACAGACAACTGGAAAGCACTGGAAGGCACGCGTCAGAGTAAGACCCAGGGAGGAACCATTTCACTGCCCCCTCTCACCTCTCCCTTGGTCTCCAGGGGAAGGATGTCCACACCAACGGAGCAGGCAGGAACCACAGGGCACTTGGCTTAGGCTCCCAGAGGGTGCCCCGTGTCTCCCTTTGCCAAGCAGTACAGACAGAGCCCATGCCTCCCAACAGGCCTGTTGGGATTGGGACAAGTCATGCCGCCAGTCAGAAACCCAGACAGAGCATTTTCCCAATAAAGCAAAGACTGAAGATCCTTAAAGACATAGGGGACATCCTAAAATACCAGACCAGCAGTCCACTGAGGACAGTTCTTGAACAGCAGTGGCAGAAGATGCTCTTTAGGGAGAATACCGGGGTGTTTCATTTCCCTCCTATCCTGTTGCATCCACACTCACTTCCACCATAGCCAAGGTTTCAGAGGGTGCATCCATCCCTTTTAGCATTAAACTCATGAGTAACAGGTCCATGAACAGACTAATCACTTTCTGTTTGTTCCCTCAGTTCCTGTGGCAGATTCCTTAAATTCTTTGCCCGCTATGTAAGAGCACTCTTGCCCGTTTCCACCTCAAGATGAGAACAGCCCTTGAGCCCGAGGCTGCAGCACTCACCTGGAATGTAGGAGATGCGAGATCAGTCTAGTCTGGGACAGGTTCTCCTTTTTGGCTGAAGCTTTGGAACATGACAGTTGTATGTCAGCATTCATGTTCCCAGGTGTTTATCATTCAGCAACCTGCGCCACATGAAAGAAACCTCATCAGAAGCCACAATCGCACCCTCTCTCTCTCCCATATGCATACAGTGGCCAACCCATGTGTCTTCTTGGCTAGCAGACCAGCCCCGGACCCACAGGAATTAGCAGGGATGCTAACAACCCACAGACTGGCTGGCTTTCTGCACTGTGTGAGGCCATCCTCTGGTGAGCAGATAGCTCCCCACCAGCGCCCCATGTCAAGGGGCTGCCGGGACATCTTTACTCAAAGAGGTCATGACTAAGTGATCGCGTCAGCTAGCTTCCAGACTCCGACAAAACCCACCGCTGAGCAACTGTTATTCCTTTTTACCCTGCCGCCTCCCCCATTCTAATGTGTCATTAATCTGTAAGACAGAGGGAAAATAGAAATTGGCCAGGACATCTCTGCCTTGTCACTATTTTCCCCTTCATGGGCTTTCCCATCTGGCTCTTCAGAAAAAAAAAAAAAAAAAAAAAAAAAAAAAAAAAAAAAATTTTTATT
>WHYT01017085.1:138527-157835 GCA_009806455.1 Tetrax tetrax | reverse complement strand
AAAAAAAAAAAAAAAAAAAAAAAAAAAAAAAAAAAAAAAAAGTTTCTTATTCTCTTTCCCTTTTTCCCCATTCACTTTGGGACAGGCAGTCCCAGAGTCAGGGAGGAGCGTGGCAGGAGGCTGCTATCTGCTACAGCTCAGCCTTCCCACACAGCTGGGATTTACAAGGAATTCCAGAAATCATGCCTGGAGGCTCAGAGAGTAGAATGCTATCTCCTCACTCACCCTGCAGTCATCACTATTGATTGCTTATGTAGACAGAGACCAAAGAAAGTCTTTGGCTGAAACAGCAAAGCGCTAACTCAACTCAGAGTCACATGAAACAGGAAACATCCCATAAATATCAGCCTGAATTATTGCGTTACTTGGATGTTTTCTACTTGGGAACTTAAAGGAGCCAGAACTGACTAGAAAGCTAAAAAAAATAAACACAACCATAAGCAGTCAGACTCCCTCAGCTTCCCTTACAACCACCCCAAATAATCCATTGTGCCTCAGTTTCCCTCCATACCTTCAGGGATCAGCACATCCAGGGATCCAAGCCACACTCCACAGCAAAGCACCCACTGCAACCCCCCCACCCCAGCCTGCAACAACCCACCCCCAACACAACCACCCTCCTTTCCCACCCCCACTTTCATCCCATGCAGCAGCAGAGCAAGGCGGGGCTAATGGAGCCTATTAGCCCTCATTAACACCTTTTTGGCCAAAGCAGGGGTTAGCCACCCTCTCAGCCCACCTGGTGTGCCCCTGCCCTGGGAGGACTTCCCCAGCTCAGCACAGGCTCTGGGTCTCTCCATGCTGCACCTTCCTGTCCAGGAAAATACAACGGTTGAAAAAAACCGCTCCAAAATGCCTAAACACTGCCTCGGTGCTTTCCACAGTCTTCTGAGATGCATGGGATCCCTCTCCCCCACTGCAGGAGCCCAGCCTCCGAGCCGCAGGCAGGATCTCATCCCTGTCATTAATCTTCTGCCTACGTGTTGGCTCTGATCCAGGTGTGGTGAAGAAGACCCTGCCGTTAGACTTCTTCAGCCTCCTTGCTGATGCTGCCCTGATCCCCATCCGCAGGTGTTTTCCCTGTCTTTACAGCCTTCCCTTTCTGTGTTCAAGGACCCAAAGAAGCTCTCTGTAATGCAGCCAAACTGCAATGTCCTGTGCGTGACAAATGGAATGCATTCTCAAGAATGACTTCCAAACTCCATCATGTGCTCTGATGCCATCACCCAAAATATTACTTGTTTTCTTAGGAATAACTGATGTATTCCCAGAAAAATCAGGACATTTTCTGGTTGTTTGCTCAGAGGAGGTACTGATTTAACTGTCCTCAGTCAGTCTACACCAAGAGAGTATCCAAGGCTGATGAGCCCATTTATCCTACTGTAGTTACTATGAGGTAGGGAAAGTCCATTTTTGCAAATGGGGAACCGTGGAGGCATTAAATGACTCATCTGGAGTCACACAGGAAATCTGTGGTGGGGAGAGAAAAGGGAATCAGATAGGTCTTCCAAGGTCCCCAACTTGTTCCCTAACCTCTTCTCTGTCCTCCAGCACCTGGTGAAGGGTTGGTGGTCAAGGGACAGCAGGAGCCCCTCCCCGCATCTCACAGAGGCTGCGTGGAGTTCCCCCTCCTACACGGGCTGAGTCAGTGGTGGACCCCGCTGTCACCCTGCTCTGCAGCATGGGCTTTAACTGTCTGCTCGCTTCCAGCCACCAAAAAGCATTGCTTGAGAGGCAAGCAGGAGCAGGCGGGTGGAGGAGCCCAGGAGAGTCAAGCCCAGCCTCCTCTGGACCCAGCACAGGGACATCTCCAACTGGATCAGGTTGCTCAGAGCCCGGTCCAACCTGGCCTGGAATGTTTCCAGGGATGGGGCATCCACCGCCTCTCTGGGCAACCTGGGCCAGTGCTCCACCACCCTCAGTGTAAAAAAAAAAATTCCTAATATCTAATCTAAATCTGCCTCCTTCTATTTTAAAACCATCACCCCTCGCCCTGTCCCACCAGGCCCTGCTGAAGAGTCTCTCCCCACCTTCCCTGCAGCCCCCTTTGGGCACTGGGAGCCGCTCTCAGCTCTCCCCGGAGCCTCCTCTTCTCCAGGCTGAACAGCCCCAGCTCTCCCAGCCTGGCCTCACAGCAGAGCTGCTCCAGCCCTCTCCGCATCTGCGTGGCCTCCTCTGGACCCTCTCCAACAGCTCCACGACCTTCTGCTGTTGGGGGCTCCAGAGCTGGACGCAGCGCTGCAGGGGGGGTCTCACCTGAGGGGCAGAATCCCCTCCCTCGCCCTGCTGCCCACGCTGCTGGGGATGCAGCCCAGGATGCGGTTGGCTTTCTGGGCTGCAAGCACACATTGTCAGCTCATGTTCAGCTTCTCGTCCACCATCAATCCCAAGTCCTTCTCCTCAGGGCTGCTCTCGAGTTTGAGATAAATATACCGATTTGTATCAAAATACTCTCTGCTGGAGGAGTAAGTTGTACTCAGGAAACCTGTCATGCATCTCCCTGGGCTCCTGCCCCGTTTTTGACTGTCACCACAGGGAAATTGGAGACAATGGTGCCAATGTTCCTCTCTGGAGGAAGAAATCCATTGACTGCTGGAAACATTGCATTAGAGGTTTTCCCCTCTAATAAAAACAAAACAAAACAAGAGAAAACAAATGAGTTTTGAAAAGCAAATTTTTCTAGCCGCTAAATTGTCAGTCTAATCTACTTTGAATTCATATGGGCTGTCTCTGCTCTAGGGTTGAAGTTATTGATCCAGTCCTTGATTACTGTCATCCCTCTTTTTTCCTGGACTCATTATCGTGCATGCAGGGCATCAGTCTCTAATGAGGGACAGCAATTTACATTCTTGCTCCAGAGAGTCACCAGCGAGGAAGCCATCAGCACAGCAGCTGGCTGCGACATCTTCAGGCCAGCTCAGGTTAATGGGGAGCCGTGCCACTCAGGAAACTTGGGGTGGGGGACGCGTGGGGGCGGACAGCCACCCAAAGCCTGCAGGGAGGGCGAGACTTTCAGAGGTCAGGGCTTCCCGACATTTGCCCTGGGCTCCCACAAAACCCCTGGAGAACAGAGGCGGCAATAAATCCCACTTGCAGTTTCTCAGAATAGTAAATATCTACCCTAGCTTTGTGATTTGTTGTGATGCAACAGATGAACTTTTAAGAAGCATTTATTATTCAGCAAAGTGGTTTGATTTAATTTTAGCAATCCACATTTCCTCCTGGTTATCCGTTGCCATTCCCTGGGGCTGAGCTGGGAATAGCGCAGAGCTGAGGAGACATCAGCCCATGTTGCTGTGCCGCGGCGGGGCCTCCAAGGAGAAAACTACTGGCATGGGCTGCCTCCGCCAACTGTTGTAACAAGTAGGAGAGAGATGTGCCAGTGAATAATTACCAAGGGCTGTTCAAGAAAGCCGTGTGAAGTCCCCTAAATAACATCCCCATGAGTATTACGAGGGACTGCACATCAGCCACCCTTATCCGGACAGGACGGGCTGCCGTAGCACAGCCATCGCACGGAGAGAAGCCCCGATCTTCTCCTGGATCTCGTGCAATCCCGCCGGTGTCAGAGGAGGTTTTCACACCGATGCAGCTGACTTCCCGTTAGCCCGTAGCTGCCCTCACCCATCTCGGTGGGAAATGCAAACTCCAGCTGCCTCTGCGCTGTCCTGAGCATCCGGATACCATGTCCGAGGAAACCGCAGCGGTTTTGAGCAGTATTTATTCCTAGCTGGACTTCACCTGGGCATGATCACAAGGCATGACTGGGTTACACCCTTGATTAATTAGACACAGCTTATGGGACTAGAAATGTCAACGTGTGGTAAAAAAATCACCTCCTGTAAATATTTTAAGCCAAGTGACGAGTTGGCAACTTCTGCACCCAAGAGATTTGGGAGAAGAGATGAGTTAGAACCTCGACTTCTGCAATCTGCCAAAGCAAACAGAAAATCTGCTTTTAACTGTGCTTGCTCATGAACGCTCTGCCTTCATGCCCGGGAGAGCAGCCCCTGCAGCATCTCTGCTCCGGATACGCCACAGCCAGAGAAAGCATCTGCCCTCTTGGAGCACCATCAGAGAGAGGAGAGGGAAAATCCTTACAGAGGAGCCTTCAAGGCTGGGGCTCATGGCAGGGCAGACTTAATTCCTGTCCCCTAGGAGTTTTATACTGACTGTGCTCTGAATTTTCCACCTTTTTTTTTTTTTTTTTTTTTATAGGAAGCTTCAGGATTAAGTATCTGAAGTATATTTTTCCTTGGTGTTCTTTCATTTGCCTGGTCTCTCTTAAAATAGAAACTACCTGAGCCACGTCTGACAGAGCCATAAAGCCTGCACGCATTCGGTATCACATCAAGGTTGTTATTCTTTTGGGAGTTTGGGATTGGACTGAAGGTGTGTTTTTGGGAAGATTTGCATCAGAGCAGACTGGCTGACGCAGAGAGTAAAGCCTGGATGACCGCTGGCTGCACAGCAGCATGACGGGTGACACTGGACCAGGCAAAAAACCACCTGCGTGTCAGCATCCACCCTGACCCTTGCTCCACCGGCAGCTGGGGGAGATGCAGGAAGGACCAACAGCACAGGTCTGACCACCAAACACTGCTCTGAGGAGAACATTGCTGAACCTCAGCAGTAGAAATGACTTGCAAAAAGTGGCAAGCGATTGACAGGCTCAGCAGAGGACTGACCATGCTGTAAGAGACGTGAGGATGTGGGAAAGATTCCCATTTTCTGTGTGATTTTAGCCTGAACTGACCCAGTGCTCACACACAAAGATCTCTGCCTGAGCAGCTTCTTGCTGTCAATTTTGTCCTCAAATTTTTTTCTTTTAAAGGACAAAATATTTCTACGCGTGCATCTCCAGGATGTTTGGTTTTTGACTTGGAGCGACTAAATAAATGAGGCATGCTGAGTAAATGCACAAAAACAAGGACATGAAAACCCTGTCCATCCATGTCCTGTGCAGTCAACACAATCCCTGTGGTGACTCCAGGGACTGAGCACTGTAGACATCTTAAGCAAAATTAAGGACTTGTTTGTAAACATTGGGGCCAAGATAACTGTGCAAAGGGATGCATTGACCATGGCAAAGGAGGAGGAGAGGTGAGGTTAAGCACACAACAGTAAATGCATGGGGTAAAAGAAATCCAGTGGGCAGGAGTGGGAGCTGAAGCATGTCAAGATAATAAACCTGCTTCCACTCTACAAAACGAACACGTAGCAAAACCAAGAGCTCAATCTGAGTTCATGCTTCTCCTTCAAGACTGTTGTCCTTGAGCAAAATGGGATTTTTGCTTTCGTATATTTGGTTTGGGGTTTCCTGGGGTTTTTCTTTTGGTTGCTTGAGATGGGCAACATCACTCAGCTAAAAACAAGCGGTTAGTGATTGCATCAGACTTCCAAAACACAGCCTGACACCTGCGATACCTCTCCTCCTGTCACTGAAGTGTAGAGTAGGTGAAAGCCCAAATCCTACCATTTCTCATCAACCAAAAAGCAAGAGGCTCTGGAAAGCTGCATGGACGTTGGGATCACTTGCTTGAGTAGAACACTGGAAAGCCAAGAGCAGGGATTGCTCGCCACTCGCACAGGGCAGGGACCCGGTTGTCAGATCCTGGTTTCCCCATCTCTGGTGGCAGAAACAACTGGATCCTGGTGAATTCTGCAGCTGAAGTTACAGAACATCTTTTTCTCCCAGGAATTTACCTCTGAATCTCCCCGATATGTGTAGGGCTGGTTCTGTGTTGTTTTAGTTCAGACCTGACATTTCAGAGTTTGAGGCTTGGGAAAAAGTGATGGTCACCAATAAAGACTGAAAACCTCACTGTGCTGGTTGCTCCTGTGTCCTTTCCCACCTCTAGAAGTGCTGCACAATCTCCATCTGTACCTTACAGAGTTTTCTTGTCGTCTTTCAAACCCAACTTTGAAAAATACAGGGAGAAAAACCCTAAAATACATACCTCTGTCTGTATTTACTCCTCAGGTAAAAGTCCAACAGCTTTGAAAGGTTTTATCTTCAAACACACAAAACTTTTTAAGCAAGGAGGGAATGGCAAGTTGAATTCTTACAAAGTGAGGTTTATTTTCTAAGCAAGTTTAATGATGGGAACACTGAGAGACTGAGGTCCTGGTCTACCACATTCGAAAACAGAACTTGCACCCCAAGGCAATTTCTGACAGTTGGTTTTTCAACCTTAAAGTGCAACGAAAACTTAAAATATAGAAGTTCACTGAATAAAGACCCCCAAGAATTTTTTCTTTCAAGAAGGTGAAACAAAAACTTCTGTAATTTCTAAAGAAATACATTTCTTTTCCAATGATAGTATTTCAAAATGCCTCCCCCACAAATATTTCCCTGTCTTAAAACCAGAAATTTTACTCTAAAACGTGATGTTCCCATGAAAAATACCCAATTCAATGTATCATGTCTCTTTAGGATTATTGTTCTAGGTGAAAAAGCTTTATTCAACCTTTATTAAACCTAGAGTTCAACATTAGATCCTGAAACTTAGTTAATAGATTTCTTTTTGTAAAAATTTTCAAACCGCTGCACAGAAGCGCCTAACATGCCACAGAGAAATCAAATTTATAATGATAATAAATTTAGTATCATCATAATTATAATGAATTTAGTATTTGTCTTTATTTTAGTACCACACCGTTCATTCATACTGAACGACAATGAACAAACATTGCAAACCCAAAGGAAGAGGTATTAAATGGTGAAGAAGGTTAGCTTTACGCACACTTCTGCTGCTGAGAAGCAGCCAGAAATTTACTCACGTTATTTGCCAGAGGAAGAAGCTTACAACTGAGAGCCCTGAGCATATAAAAAATGAACTGAGGAAATGAGAAAGAATTGGAAAATATACCAGCAAACAAGCAAATTTAAAAAAAAAAAACCTAAATCTTTGGAATTTTACAAGGTTATTTCTCCCAGAATAGCTTTTAGGTCATCAAAAATGAAAAAAAAAACCACAGAGAAAACTTCAGAAAGGCAAAGGTGAATGGGCAGAGAGGAAAGCCACCCACAAAATTACCTGTTCTCTGTTTCTGCTTGTTTTGCATTAAGTGACATACCAAGTCACAATTGTGAATACAAGGTTGAAATTTGGGCTAAAATAATGAGGCGAGCAGAGCCAAAACATGCAAAAACCGGCAATCAGAGTGATTCCAGCCTCAGCAAACCATTGACCATGGCTGTAAAGTTGGGAGTGCTTTCCCTCACTTTTTGAATAGCAATATCAATGTCTGCTTTGACCTTTAACAAACAGGATTTCCAGCAGCCTGCTAGCCTGTGGGGACCACCAACTGCCACAGCCAAGCTTCTCCTTTTGTACCGCATTCATTTGGATCCTGCAAGATAGAGCTGCTCCCTGGACTGAAGCCTCTACACAACCATAAATAATTCCTGTGTCTCATGTTGCATTTACCAAACCTCGTTGTCTTTGGCTTGCGGAGGACATCTCTCATTTCATTGTTCCTGGCTGAGTTGGTTTTTTTTTTTTTTTCTTAGTGTGCTGCTGCGAGATGTTTCTGCGGAAACACTGCTGTAGGAAGAGGGACCTTTGGGGAAACCTGGGAAGTTTGGGGTTTTTTGCTGTTTACTCTTATCCTCATCTTATGTCATCAATGAAAAGGAGCGGGATGGTGTCTTCATAGTGCATAAAGATAAGAAAACATCTCTCAGATGGTTTCCATCAGTGGGTTTGTCTAGCAGACATGCAGGAGTTCGGCAGACTCCTCCAGCCACTGGTGGGTGTCACACGACGTCAGAACATATCCGGGAAGTCCTGCGTCAGCAGGAGCTAAAGCCGGGGCCACATGTGGAAATGGAGAAGTGGGATGTCCCAGCCAGCCCCGGGCAGGACGTCACCCCACACTTAAGTCAGTGGTGGTGCTGAGGAAGTGCTGAGCTGAAACATCAAGGTCAGTAGACAGAGGAGAACAGTGTTGTCACAGACTACTTGTATAAAAAGAGAAGTTTCATTTAAAAAAAAAAACAAAACCACGAGATTACAAAATTGGGTCATAATGTTAACCAGAGATACAACATAAAGTTTTTGGTTTTTTTTTTTTTATTTTTTTTTTTTTAATCCTCTTTCAGTGAAAGCAAAGGCTAGGGCAGTCTGTACGTGGCCTGAGTCCTGCCTGCCTGCAGAGGACACGTATTCCCGCACCTCGACGTGCAGGGTGCAGCTCCAGCGCAGTGACCTGGGGATACGGGGCTATGAGCGACCCTGGACACATGCCCGGCTTGGGTTCGCTCCTCCAGCTTCAGCCCAAGACGTGGCACAACACCAGGCAGGGTCCTCAGCCAGGGAGCAGCACCAGCAAGCTCTCCGAGGACGGTCAGAGGAAAGCAGGTATTTGCTCAGCGCGTTTCTCAAGAGGCTTGGGCAGAGGAATCTGTACCTGTCCTCTGCCCCGCAGAGCCCTGAGGGGGCTGAGAGCGGACCTGCCTGCTCTCCTTTGAGGCGAGGCACTGGAGACTCAGCACGTGCTTTCACTGTGTGCAGCTACAGAAAGCTGGAGTCATTTTAAAATTATTATTTACAGCAGTTCTTGCAGGTTTCCATTGAGTTAAATGCTACAACAAAAACCAGAGAGATTATTTCCCTTAAGACCTTGTGAAACTAACCCATGGTTTAAGATTCTGCCAGCGCCGCATGCGAAATCTGTGGCACCCTTGTAAACATCTGGTTTTAGGAAGTTAAATATCCAACCCTTGCTTACCTTCAGCCACATTTACAGGGTGTGGTGAGCTCCTTCACTAATCACTAGTGACATGTCCACAGCCTAAGGAAAGAAACAACCAAACCAGAAGCAAAGCAGATGATTACAGAATTCATCCATGCCCAAACTGGATTAGCAATGAGCATCATGGTTTAGTTTCCAGTGCCACTTCAACCTATAGAACATCCCTTGTGCTGCCTTTCGGCAGCTGGTCCTGAACCCTACCATCTTCAGCATTGCTTCCTAAAGCCGATGGCAATTATGAAAAAGGAAAAAAGGCTCTCAAGAAGATCTGACAGATGCCACGAGTGAGGGTGAGCAGCTACGATGAGCTTCAGGAAACTGTAGTTCTTCAGGAATGTTGCAAAGTATGAACAGCTTTGGCCTAGAGCGAAGAGGCAGGGAGTAAGGAAACCACATGTACACACAGAAACATGACAATTCATAAAGACTATCTCTCCCTCAGGAGCGTAGAAAACAAGCACAAATGTTTTCTTGGCTAGAAGAAGCCAAAAAAACTTTCCAACAGCCTTTCCAGAACAGCTCATAACGTTGAATGAGTGATGCAAACCTGCTATTACACTGACAGCGCTTTGAAGTAAGTAGGAGGATTTTGATCGTGGTTTAGGTCTGAAGGGAACAAAGAGAGGGTTCACTCCCTGCTGTCTCTCTTGGACACCAACTGCCAGTTCAAAATCTTTCCAGAACAAAACTGAGTTTACCAAGACACCGAGAGCTACCTCTCAATGTTGTAGTGTTTGTGCATTGGGGCTACTGAGGGATGCCAGAGCATCCTCTTCTGTTCCCCAGAAAGGACCCCAGATGCACAGGGGTACGACAGCCCCCAGCGCCTTTTGTAATTCTACTTCTCCTGAGAGGCTCCATGTCAGACACAGAACAATGTTTTCAAGGAATGACCACATGGTCAGACCCATCTAATTCTTAGGGAGGTCGGAATGAGTTGAATCTCCTGCCTGTAGAGTTCAGGTTGCCCAAGAAAGCTAACCAAAAGAGCAGTGGTCTTCTGTGGCACAATGAGAAAATCCCTCTCAGATATCCAACTGTCTTTCATTTCCTGTAGATGCCATCAAGTGATCAGCAGGGGTTGTTCTTACCTTTGGGCAGAGACCAGAGTGATGGATGATGCCCAATTTGTCCTCCATCAGTTCCAGGAAGAGAATGGTTTTCCCTTAACGTTCTGTTAAAACTGGATGGAAGTAGATGATCCAGTGTTCTAACTGCTAAAAAAACCCTAATGCAATTTCCAAATAAAATGCCAGGAAAATCTATCACTTTGTCTCCTTATTCAAAGGTCTCATCTCTTCTCAAAACGTCCAGATTGCACTGCCAGCTGCTGAGTATTCTTCTGCAGAAGCAACATATGTGCTTTCAGAGACACATTCACATGCTTCAGAAACAAAACAACAAAATATAACGTAATTTATGCATTTCTTATTTAAGTCACTCCACTACACATACTGCTGTGTAGGTAGCAGCAAGCACACCTTGCCCTGTGGGCCATCCTGTTTCCTCAACAGTATAAACTATTTCAGACAAATCACTCAGAGAAACCTTAAAATGAAACATTCCCTCTTCAGCAGTACAATATTCATAGTCAATAGGCTACATAGCCTCTCCCTTCCTGTTGCAAACAGCATCCCACATAGAGATTAATCATTCCTCAGAAATAGTACAACCTATTGCAGGGTTATTGGCACCTCTCCCAGCTCATCCAAAACAGGGAACTCTTGACATAGCTTGAGTCATCTTCCTGGTAGTTCTTTTCAAGCCTATACTCATCAGCTTCCAGGTGAGCAGACTTCTGGTTTTCAGCTAACATGACTTTGACTCCTCCAGTCTTGGCCAAACCAAGCAGCCTGCAGAGGAGGAAAATAGCTGGCTGTAAATGATTGTGAGCCTCACCCCACTGCAATCAGCAAAGCTTATCAGGGCACAGCAAAACAATTTATTTGCCCTGATTTGCTTAAATAGAAAAAAAATATTTGTTTTCATATTCCCTGGAATTTAGCTGTATTATTCTGCATTTAAGCGTAAGAATGCTAAAGGCAGAAACAGAATAAACAACAAAATCGGTTCACGGGTTGAACTGACATTCATTTTTTAGCACAAAATCTCCTTTCTGAGAGCTCGCCTATTAAACAAAATAATTTTCTGGCCTGTCTGTCCATTTTGGACAAGCGGTTTCAAGGACAGCAGTGGCAAAATGCCACTGCTGAACCAACGGCACTGTGCTGGTGCTTGACCAGGAGCTGCACTCCGTGCTTCTCAGATGCAAGGCAGGTCAGGCCAAAATTTACATTTAAAATAGCACATTTACAATGAAAAAGGCATAACCTCACCACCTATATAGATGCAAAATTGCAGTTTTATTTGCATCCTAGAAAGACTTGGCTTTGTCCAGGAGAAAGGAAACCACAGTCAAACAAAAGGGAGAAATAAGAGAGTGACATTGTGCGTTGAGCCGCCTGACCTTAAACACTTGATTCCTAAGAACACTCACCTGAGCAGAATCAGACCAGGAACTGAGATCTAAACCAACTCTGAACCCAAATATCACACGGTTGTGTGGGTCTTGTTCGAAAAATAAGGATGGATGGGCAGATGGACACACCTTTGCTCAGTAACTTACACCCCAGCCTTACACAAGCTAGGTATTCCCAACAGCCTCTTGCAGCAAGTTGAATGCCCTTACAAGCCTCCAGATCAATTGCACCAAAAAAACCCACATGGGACATTTTCATCAGGGTCAAATAAAAACAACTGCATAGTTGGAATTAGATTCAGAGCATCTATGAACATGAAGTTAAGGTGAATATATGGATTTGCATGCAGTTCTCAATGAAGCTCTGTCCATGATGCACCTGTGAAAGGGAGCCAAAGGCACAAAGACCAGAAATAGGGATTCAGGCCAGAGACCAAAGGCAAGTTTTGCTCACATCCATAGCCTATGTCAGGATTTATCATAAAGAAACTCTCACTGGTGACATCTTTAATTTACAAAAGAGGTGGTTGTTTTGAAAATTACATGGTAGAAGCAAGAATTTCTCAAAACAAGTTTGTGTCCACTCATCCCTGGTGTTCACTCACATAAGGAAGCAGTCTGTCTCGGTCTGGCTCTTGCACTACTGCTACTATGCATGAGGCAACAGCTTGAGTCACTTCCAGATGAAATTACAGAAAGCTGTGTATAATTAAATTTCAACCAACACTGAAGCAAAGGACTTGATTTTTATTATACCTGCAACGACTTGAAGTTCTTTACTGAAACTCAGAGAAGGGAGAGGGATGGGTAGAAGAAACTTCTCATCAACTTGAATATGTTTCTACTCAGCATGGAAAAATGCCTGTGTCCCACTCCAGAACACACTGAATGAAATTCACCATTCTGAAGTAACAAGGAGTTTTCTTTTGGAGCATAAGCCTGCAGTTCAGCAGCACATATGGTCTCATCAGGATTTCCACCTGCTCTTGCCTGCACGAGGTCCTGTCATTTGCTTGACTCCACAATTCCAGCAGAGCTCTGCCACATTTTATATATTAAAGTGTCCTACAATGATATAATGGTGGACTAAAACAAACAACTGATTAAAATACACAGCATTGTATGTTACAGCCTTAATAGCTCCAACATTATTAAAGATGTGCACTGTGCTTTTAAAGTGGTGAATATTTCCAAAGGTAGATGGAAGAATTGAACCAATTCTGTAGTCTCTTGAAAAGTTATTGCACTTTGAAAATTCAATTAAGTGCTGATTTAGAGTTGTTTTCTTTGTTCAACTTTTGTTACTTTTAAATTTCGCAACTATTCATTCCATCGTGCTGGAGAAACTTCAAATAAATTTGTTTTCCTTCTGTAAAGTTTGCATGTAGCCAATGGGTTTTCTCTAATGGAAACAAGGAAAATTCTGCATACAGTAAGTGAAATTTACTCAAAAGGAGTCTAACATCCACCCCAGGATGGAGGACCACTTTCTCACGGACTCAGTTCCTTGGGGCATTGCCCTGTGGCTCAGTTCTACTTTGGAATAAGGGTAGAAAAACACATTTCTCGTACTCCTTGAGGAACTTTTCTGTAATTAAATGAAAAGAAGCACCAGATAACCAAGCACATGCATTGTATCAGTTCTTTTCTCATTAAGACAGCTGTTCCTGTTTCGGTCCTGTAGTAAAAAGGAAGCCAAGCTCCACTCAGTTATTGTTCTCTAAATGCTTTACGCATGCCAGCAGATGTCAATGGAAAGCTTTACAGATCCTTCCCTGGGATTCCCTTTGTAAACAGCTTCTGGGAGGAATTCAGACATGAGATCAGCGACACCGGGAATCCCCATGTCGGATGAAGGCCAGCCTCTCTTCTGCAGCAGAGAGGAGATGTAGGAAGGAAGGGGGGACACGTGTCTTTGGGCTGATAGGAAGCCAGGTTCACCTTCCCAGAAACGCTCTCCAGAGAGGGGTACAAGGGGCAAGGGGAGGCAGGGAGAAAGCTTCAGGGAGGAAATTGAGATGCGAAGGGTGAACAGAGCAGTTTGCATCAGCAAGAGAGACAACTGTGTCATAATCAAAATGCTGCCTTGCCCTTTACCTTGTCCTGGTGACATCCATACTCAGTGGCGTAATTTCCATCTTCCTTTCAAGTCAAGAAGTGACTTAGATCCCCAGGGCTGAGCTCACAGGAGAAAGCTCATGGAAAATTTGAGGTTCTTGCCCATAAGTAAAAAAAAAAAATCAAAAAACCAAGATTTGTTCGGGGATGGAGGCTGGAAACCAGATAAGCATGCCCAAAGCAATGAGTGATAAAGAGAATAGGCAGTGACAAATGTTTGGAGCTTCTCAAACAGGAAATACAAAGGAAAATCTGAAGGCAAATTATACATTTAAAATGAGGAGGCTTTCTAGTGTGCCATTTAAATTATTTTCATGTGATACATAGTGCACTGAAGTGACATCCTCTGAAGCCATAAGTCAGAAATTGTATGCTTTTTTCCTTCTGCCATGGAGAAACTGTATTTGTCAGTGTCTCCGCCTCTGTTACCATCTGCAACCAGGGTCCATTATCAAAGGTGATGCAGAGATACAAAAGTGTTGAGAGGATGCAAAGTCAACGCCTTCCAAGCCACAGTGATTACAGACAGCGTGGTGCTGGGCCACAGCCACAATCCCTCTCTCTGGAATAACCTCTTCCACCTTTTGGGGCCAAGGACCCCAGATTTCTGAGTGCGATGGGAATCCCAGTATCCCTCTAGGCATCGATGTCTGCTTTGATGTTGGATACGTGACAACAGCTTGCAACACCGATATGGTCAAACATCTACTGCTAGAGGAAGTCTGGGAATAAATAAATAACTGCATGGTCTTTGGCCTTTTGAAGTAACAACTAGCAGCAGAAGAATACATGCATGAGTTGTTGGTCAAAAACCCGTTTCCCATGAACAATCCTGAGGGAAACACAAGCCTGGGAGATGTAGCTGTCCTCCTGACACAGGAAGATCATCTGTCCATGCTGACAGCAGAGCAAAGCAAAGTAGGATAGCTGGGAATGTGTGATGCAGATCTAGGTCATGGTGTGATCTTATCTTCTCTCCTGCAAATCCTTCCAGCCATAGATCATTTTGGAGCTGAGGTGGGAAGGTTTTAACAGGCATCCAACTGCTGCAATGTCTCTGAGTAATAAAAGCTGCAATTTTACATGTCTCAGACAGAACATCTGGACACAACAAAGGTTTCTCTGAAGAATCTTAGGAAAGAAGGAAGCACAGAAGTAAGAATTCTTGTAATGGGTTCATTACTGTAATAAGATTACAAAATGATCCATCTGGTTCTTAACCTTTAACCCTTGCTGAAGAAGGAAGGCAGACCCTGATGTCTGCCTGCGGCCAGGTGTGTTCTGGGTTTGTGCTAAGGCCCCGTCATCCGGGAAGAGACGTGCCAGGAGGTGTGGGGCTGGCCACAGTCCATTCTCCCTCGGCACAAGGGTTCCAGGGCTGGTATCCAGCTCATGGCACAGCCTGGGGTAAGAGGAGGGAGAATTCCTGCTGCCTGACACAAGGCTGACTTGCTCACAGCAGGCAGCTGTCACCTTCTTCTTTATAGGGATGGAGACTTGAGGAGACCAGAAAGGTCCCAAAGCTTTTGTGTGGTTCATTCCCAGAGTGGAGACACCACCTTGCCTTGGCTTGCAAGCGTCAGATCAAAAGACTCAGAAGTATTCTGAAGTTTCCAGGTGTTGTTTTTGAACATGTGGTAAAACCAGGCAGCCACAATGGTGTTAACGAGTCATCTCAGACTGGGAAAGCTTGAGTATGTTTAACAGACACCAAGACTTGTAAAATAACTGATATTGGACCTGGTCCACAGGTTGGAAAGGCGGTGAATTTCCCAGCCTGCTCAGGCATGATGGACAGCATGCAAGTGATGAGGTTCTCCATGGTCTGGAGGAACACCGTGACCACAGCACTGGCCTTTTCTCTGGCATCTCCAAGAGACCCTGGCAGCAGCATCAGCAGGACTTGCATTGAGGAGCTCAGGACCCTTTCAACATTCGCAAGGGGATGCTTTGTTCCCCTTCTCCTGAATTTCAAGCAGCTAACTTTGTTCTGGACCTCAGGCACTATTCAGCCATGTTTGCATAGCTCTCCCCGAGATGCCAACATCATCTCTGATATTTCCATTGTTGTTAGCACTCTGAAGCACTGACATCTCCCACCATGCGGTCACAAATGTCCACGGAGTTTCAAGGAAACTGAAGAGTGTTTAGCCACAAGGCTGGAAGCGAGTTTCCTGCATAGCTGAACTCAATTGCAACGTCTTCCAGGAGATCAGAACAAGCCAAACAAAAGTAGCATGTAATGTTTTCTTCTTTTCTGGTGCTGCAGCAAGCACCCACTGCAAAAGCTAATGAGGAGCTCTGGCATTTGAAGGCCAACACCACGACGTGTTGCAGGGGACTAAAGGATGGGGGGGAAGTGTTTTCAGAATAACATTTTAGAGTGCTTAGGGAGCCTGAATGCTTCATTCCCTTCTGTCTCCCATGAAAATCCCAAGCACACTATTTCCATCTCGCCCTTTGCTGCACCAGCCTGCTCCCGATAAATGGACTGCCGGTTATTTCATGGATCGCCGAGGCATGAGTCACATATTCACACCACGCTACTCTTGCAGTAACAGCCAGAACGTCGCATGAGGAGCGGCTGGAAACCAGTGGCTGGGAGGAAACTCCCAGCAGGGTACTGGGCCCTGATCGGCACGCCTGGGACAGCAGCACGGGGTAGCGTCGCGAGTATTAGTACCTGTTATCACAAACGTATGGCATGGCTTCTAGAGTCCCAGGTACGGCTTCCAGTGTCTTCAGCTCTGCAGTAATTACAGGAGAAAGACTGGAGTTCAGTTAACTGGCATTGGGATTCAGAAGCAAGCAGGGCAGAACTTGCTCAAAGCTCCTGTCCCCTGACGCCAAAAGTGCAGCAGCTCCAAAAGGATTCAAGGCTTCATTTTGATTTTGCTGAATGTTTGCATCAAAATAAGGATGGAAAGGGAGGACACCCTTTAGCAATGCCTACAACTTCATATAACCCAGCTGCTGAAGGGAGAGGTCCCTTGAACATCCTACCAGAGAAACTTCCTGCAGCCCAGGGCCAGGAACGGTTTGTGGACAAGAGCTATAATGCAAATAAAAGCTTACAGACAAGGATGGGTGCCAGCCACGCTCGTAGCCAGTGCTTTCAGAGCAGCTGTACCTTGTCCCAGTCTGCAGGAAGGAAAGACGAGAAGTAACTGCAACAGCTGTAAGGAGTCAGAGTTGCAAAACCTCTGAAGCAGAACCGCTCACTTCCCAAACGCATCCGCCAGGCGCTTGGCACAGAAAGAGGAACCTGGCTGCAGAGCAGAGACCTAGCAAACTCAGAAATGCTGCAAAGAGGGGGAAGAGGTGAGGCTGAGTCACAGCCATCCTTACCATAATTGTCTCTGCACGCTGCTATGGGGCTTGTGTGAGGAAGAGTAACGTAGCCTGAGAGACTTTGTAATCAAGGACTGGGTTAGTCTGGCCAGGATTGAGCTGAGTTTTGCTGGACGTGGCTGAAATGTAGGAAACACAATGCCCTCACCATTACCCAGGACAAAGGGACAGGGGTCATGACAGGGAGAGGTGTAGCAGGAGGTGCAGCTCAGCCATCCGTTAGCTCTCGGGCTAAGGGAAGGCTGATGGAGCTATGGAGCTGGATGCTCCGCAGACTGAGCAAAACTTAATTAAGTCACATGAAATGACTTCCTCAGCCCTGCAGGACAGCCTGGATTTTGCAGTGGCTTTGGTCTGAACCAGGAGGAGATGCTAGAAAGAGGGAACTTCTAGGAAAAGGCTGAGGAACACCATGCCCACAGCTAAACCACAGGTCAGGCACTTCAAGGGAGCAGCTTTCCAGCTGAGCTATGAAGTGTTTGAAATGTTAATGGGAAGGGTGTTGCTCAATGCTCTGTAAGTGTCACACCTACCAGTGCCCCTCGCTTGCGGGCAGGTGACTGAGCAGAGAGGCTGTTGTGCCGCGGGCAGATCCCAAGGGAAGCGCAGACCTTCCTCAGACACTGTCTCCAAGAAGCCCCCTCTGCTCGGATGAAAAGAAAATAGAAAAGCAAACTTTTTAGTAACCAGCAAAGCAAACCCTGTTGGTTTCCAACAGTCACCTGGTAATATCCAGACAGAAGAACACTGTGTGTGAGGATAATGGTACAAACAACTTGGTTTTCACTGCAGTGTCCATGTAGGACCCTCTAGACAAACAGATACCTTCTGCGAGAAGAAGGCACCAGCAGTTCTTTGGCTCCTTGTAGGCTCAAAAAAAATCAGATTTTTATAAACAATCACTTATTTCTCCCTTTAGGACAAGGGGCTTGGCCACACAGGTGGAAGGGGACACACATCACGGCATCTGCCACAGCTGTGCCAGCACCACCGCCATCACCTTCACATCCCTCAGTCCAGGCACCGTCCGGCTGTGGGAAGCTGCCCGCAGTTTCCAGTCAAACCCGACAGAGACAGTGCTGAAGTACTCTGGATCGTATGAATCCTGGAGTCCTTCAGCTATTCTCTCTTCACAGTCACTTGAGCTGCTCCAGCCAACCTCACAGCTCAGCACGCGGCACATCCCTTTCAGCTGGTGTCACACTTCATTTCACGTCCTCACTGATTTAACACCAGCACGTATCTTTGGAACAACGCCGGTGGCCAAAGAAAACCAGGGGGCTGCTGCAGCTCTTTCTTCTGCTCCTGAAGCTCATCTCAGCTCATAAATTAGCTGCAATAATATTTTAGTTATAAAAAATTAAACTACAGCTTTGCCATTGATCTCAGTACTATTCTGCTGAGCAAAAAACCTCCTGGCTGTCACTGAGCAAAAAGCAATGCTAAGAGATGCCTGAACGAATCTCCTGGTGTGTCAATACTTCCGATGAAGATAAATTTTGTGGGTAAAAGCAAAGTTCCAGGCCAGAGAAAAAGGAGCCCAAAGCCATCAATATCAATAGAAATCAGATCACCAGACTCACACAAGGGAAGGTGTAGTCTGCAGTGGGGAAGGCTGGGAGTTGGAGAGGCTGGAAGAGAAGCTCCATAGATTTGTAGAAGAAATCAAAATAGTTGGAGGAGGAAACTGTGTTCAAGGGAAGCATTTAGCAGGGCACTTTTCTGACCATCAGCCCCTCATCAGGCACCTGAAATGTGACTGAACTGATAAAGAGCAGCTGTCAGAGTTTGGAAATCAGCCCTTCTCTGGGTCAGTCACTGGCATGTGAAGGCTAGGTCTTCAGTTAAAAGCTTGAGGGCAAGGTAACTGCCAGCCCAGCCACAGTGTCCTACCACGCTGGAGGCCAGACTCAGATGTCCCTGGCCTTTGGGAAAGACAGCAAATAAAGCTGAGCAGTGCAAGCTTGGTTCACCCCTAACTACATGCAGCTCGCAACAGGGAGCACAGGAGGTGACTTCACATTTCTCTCCTCTGGCATGTCAGACCATCACCCTTATGGTGCATAGTCCCCTGGTCTGGTTCCTCACTGCATATTTTTTTGCTGTTGTTCCTGGGAGTTTTGCTAATTAACACCAAGTGAAAAGCTGTTCCATAGCACACAGTCCTTGCTCATCGTATCTTCTTGAGATGTACCAGAAGTACTGATGTCCCAGAAGGGAGTGATGGTGGACGAGAGGCTCAACATGAGCCGGCAATGCGCCCTTGCAGCCCAGAAGGCCAACGGCATCTTGAAGATGACCTACATTGGAGACAATACTGGGTCTCTGCCCTAAATTATTCCAGCATAGCCACTAATGAACACTGTCCTCCTCTCCAGGTTCCTCCTGGTTCTGCAGCGTGACCCTGGTTAGCTGGTTGGGTTTCCTCTGGTTGGTTGGCAGTGGGAGGAGCACCATTAGGACTTTCAGATGAAGTAGGTTTTGAGAAGTCTGGCGCATGGGTGCTTCCTGCAAACATGGTGCAGGTACACAATGAATCCACAGTGCTAAAGTGTAAAAATTTTGCTGAAAGTAGCAGGCAACAGGAGCAAAATTCAGGG
>WHYT01017085.1:94011-138507 GCA_009806455.1 Tetrax tetrax | reverse complement strand
TTTTTTTTTTTTTTTTTTTTTTTTTTTTTTTTTTTTTGATCAAAAGGTCTCTAAGCTTAACATTGAAGACTTACACTGAAATGTAAGGTTGAAACATTTTATACTGAAGAAAATGTTGAAAGGTAGCATTTTGGCTTCAAAAGGAAAAAAATCAATGCAGAATTTGACAGATTGTTTTGTTAGACCTGAATTTGAAATTTCAATGGATAAGCTATTCATTAAAAAATCTTGCCCATTTTTAATTAGCACTAAGTTTTACCATCAGTCTTGGGAAATAATTGCAGCCTTGAGCTTTGAACCAAACGCAAAAGTGAAATAACCGCTAATGCAAAGATCTTAAACAGTCTGGCAGAAGTCTCCTTGCCAGGATGCCACCGCTTCATTAATTCTCCATCAATCCACACATTCCCAGAGTAAAAGAGATGGCTGTTACAGCAGATAAGGAGAACACAAGTTTTTAAAAGCCCTTTCAGACCTGATAAAGCAGCAAGAAAGGACACAAGTCCTCAGACTTTCTCTTCTGTTGATTTTTCAATGTCCTTAGAAGTGCCGATAGAATTAGAAAACCGCGGATGAACAACAAGAAACTTAAAGTCCAGCATTTTAACAAATTGCTTACGTATGCACACCCAATCCCACGTAGATCTTACAGAAGACAGTGTGAGTGGAAATATCGCAGCTGGCACGGCTGACCCTGCCTCTGCTGCAGATTCAGGTTACCCACCTAGACACGGTCTTTGCACTGTGGTTCCAAAAAGCTGTGCCCTTTTGGCCCTGCCTGGGTACCACAGTTTTTACCCAGGGTGGGATGGAGAAAGATGCAGGATGAAAGCCCCCAGATGCAGAACCTCTGGGCTTGCCAAGACAGAGCAAGCGTCGCACTGCTCTCGCCTCAGCATCGGTCGTCAGCTGAAAAGTATTGACCGCAGCTAGTGTGGATGCTCTCCCTTTGAGTTTAATCAGCCCTACATTGCTTTAGTTTAAGTAAATTTAACTAAACCTCAACTAAATTAATCAAACTCAAGAAAACCATACGCCAGTTTGAAACAGGAGGGGGAAGTTACTCCGTTGAAGCAGCTGGACATTTCAGAAGTCTGGGAAGGTTCAGAGCACCTGTAAAGGTGGCTGTAGAAACTCGTCTGAAAAAAACAAATGCATGTTCAGGAGGGACACACTGAGTGGGGCATCAGGAGAAGGCAGCACCAACTCCCGAGAGAAATGCCACCATAGACAGGCCAGACAACCATGGGACGGTCCCGAGGGACAAGGAGGAGATGTTTCTTAACAACATGAAGCTTTCCAGTTTCCATTCTCTCTCTGAACTAATTTGGGCACAGATACATCATGGTAGCTACACAAGGCTGTGATTTCCCACAGTACTTTGCACTGGCGTATCTGGTGCTTGCTCCTGGCTTATGTGAGATGAAGTTATTTACATCAGACCTGTGCCAGTCCCAAAAGTCCCTCTGTGTTTGTCCCAAGCCATTGCCAAGCCCTCCTGCAGCTGCTCAAGACAAGACAGCCCTAGGAGCCCTACAACCCTTGCATCTGCTCAGCCTCCCACTTTGAGGATGAGCGTAGATCAAAGACTGATCCTTATTGCCAGGACATCTGGGAGCAGACGGGCAATGAACCAGTTCAGATTTCCTCTGGGAAGAGCGGTGGGGATGGCTGGGGATGAAAGAGATAAATTGCATGCAGCTCTGGAAACATTTAGGTTCATTCCTGAAATGCCAGAAAATGCAGGAACCCCTCCCATCCACATTGCAGACTGCTGAGGAGATGTGTGCAGACATGAGGATTGCATTCAGGCGAAATATGCCTGAATTTAAATTGGTTTTACTCTCTGCAAACATGCCGGGGGCAGCTGTTGGGTCAGGCGCGTTCTTTTGCATGGAGGAAACCCCCAGTGCCCCTTGCCAACCGTTGACAGAACGGTCAGATGAATTTCTTCAAAGAGTTTCCCTGAATGACCCTTTGGGGAACTTAACGTTAGATTTTATATTTATTTACAATATAAACTCAATAGATAATATCATGTCATGAAGGAGGAGAATAACCTCAGCTAACTGCCACCCACTTGAGTGAGGGTAAACCTTTGTCCTTGATCATTAAAACGTCCATATTGCTACAAGCAGCGGTGCTTCTCTGGTCTTGTCAGTCCTAGCACGAACATTAGGTTTCCAGCCTGACAGAGAGGTAGGCAGACACCTCTCACAAGCTCACCTTAAAAAGTCTTTTAAAAAACAAAAATAAATCCATTATTTGCTCAGCTGTCCAGTTCCCTGGTGGATGGAAACCCTTTCTGCTTCTGCTTAGACCATCGAAACAGTTTGGCTTATTTTCAAACAGTAAAAATGTAAAAGGAAGCCAGAATTTGGAGTGCAAAGTCCAGCCTGGCCGCACCGAACACCTGAAATGCTGCCCTGAGAAAATTTGCTTCACACCTCATTCGTGTTCAAGCTGACAGACCCAGCCACTGAGCTTAAAAGTGAAAGAATCAGTGCTCGCGCTTGTTTTTGTGGGTGAGAAGGGAAGACAAAGCAGTTAACTGTACTGACCATGCAACGGCCCGAGGAGCTCACGCTCCAGCACCTGCTGCCGTGTGAATTGTCTCCACGTCCGCATCCGTCCTCACCACAGAGCGAGAAACCACCCTGCAAAGATCTCCTGAGCCCGGCTGAGCACCTCGCTGGGCTTCCTGTCATCGCTTCATTCGCCGCTCATTGAGCGAGAAGGTGGTGGAAGGCTCCAGGATGAGGGTATGAGGACACAGCTCCGCTCATTTACCAGTCTGGAGGGAGAAGTGGTGATAACTCCTGAAGAGATGTCCTCAGCAAGGAAGGTGAGATGCTGAAGGGTTGATTATAGAAACAGAAACCCCGTCCTGAAGACCATCACTCTACACAGCACCAGGGGAAACTGTGAGCAGCCTGCAGTGGTATTTCTGTTCTCATTTATCTAATGGGTTTTCTGGAAGCAGGGCTGGCTAGACTTTTAATTGTCAAGAGCTGAGGCTGGTTTTGCACCACTGCATACCCTTGGGAAGAAATGCATCTGTGCAAAACAAGGGTGAAACGGTACCAAATCAGAGCTTCCCACTTCCACTGGTGGGAGTGTTTTGCATTCATTTTCTGCTGATACCAGTCACGGTAGGTGGGCGAAGCACTGAAATCAGACGCAATTTTCATTTTGGGATCGATAAGCCAGTTCCAAACCTGTCTAGATCTCTGTTCCCAGCAGAGACCTGCTGGTTGTGTGGTGTGGATGGCTGTGTGAGCAAGTGTTTCTGCGCCCTAAATAAATGATTGAAACCAAGAAAGCTACAGTGAGACAAACAAGAAAATAGTTACCTGTGCTAATATTTGTGAAGCGTTTCCAGTCTGCAGGAGCCCCCAGCTGTACCGCAGGAAGCCATGTGCCCACCACAGCCAACTGGTGTTTTCATTCTGGGAAAGCAGGTAGAGTTTGTGCAGTTCAAGATTATTGCATGTTCTTTCTAAGCATGGAAAGGAGATTAGCATGGGACCTGAGAAATTAATTTCATTTTATTCCGTGCAAAAATGTTTATTTCAAGGAAAGGCATTAGCCAACCTTACCTCCACCATTCTCTTCTACAGCTTGGGGTTTGCAAAGTGTGACCTATCCGGTGTAACTATTTGAAGGGATTGTCTTCCCTTCAGAAGAAAATTGAAGGATGTATTTCTATATTCTATGATTCTATATTTTAGAGAGACAGAGCACCCAGTTAGTAAAAACAGAGAGACATGTCTTTCCTTTGAGATATGTAGATGCATCCCAGTAAATGGAAACAATGAGAATAGGGAATCTTGTGAAAGCTGGACAATACAGCCTAGGGCTTTGTAGTTTTATACATTCCTTCCACTGCAAATTGCATTTCCAAACGCCTATTTCCATTCAATAGCCAATCTCTACTTTGCCCATCTGAGATACTTGCATCTATGGAGGTCCAACCTCCATGGCATTCCATGTGCCAACTGGAAAGCAGGATCAGCTGTAGGACAGCATATCCTCAACATGGAATATCACCGGAAGCATCCTGAGACAGGCAGGAAAACTGTGTCAGTGGCACCCACACCTCCTTTTTTGACGCTACCACACTCCGTGTGCACGACAGTTGCTACACAGAGCAGCCACACCAGCAGATTTGTTTTCAGTTGCCAGGACTGCAGAGAGGTTACCGCCAACTCTACTTTTGGAGGGACTTGTTGTTTTTAAAAAGAAAGAAAAAAACAAACCAGTTTCACCAGGAACAGGCACAGCGAGATGCGACAGCGTGGGAGGCCAAGCCAAACCCAGCAGAGAGGACAGCAACCAGCACTGCAGGGCTCTCACTGTGACTGGGCTGGTCCCATCACCATACAATCAAGGGTGACACCAGCAAACGACCTCAGTCTTGTTCTCACGGCTGAGGGAGGCTCTGGTCTTGGCACCTTTTGCCCAGGCTCTGCAGAGATCAGCTTACAGAAGATGGAGAACAAGAAATAGTTAAAATACGGGGAAAACATGCAGTTAGGGCTGGTTGGCTGGAGCCAGCAACACTGGACTTTACAGCTGAAGGAGAGGGTGAGAAGGGAAACAGTCAGAAAAAGTTTAGCCAAAGTTCAGAGTAATGAAGCTGGAAGTGGGGCTGGAAGCTTTATCCCAGCACAATGTCAGTCCCCTTTCAGATGGCACCATGGGTGTAGTGCGAGAGCATAACTAGTGACTTCGGCAACGTAGAGCACGAAAACAGCATCTTGCCCTCAGGCAGCGTGTGGAGGAGAGTGTCCTCAGGACAGCCAAGCACAGAAGATGGAAGAATCTGTTATTCTTGCAGAGACATAGCTGGAAGAGCTGGAAGAAGCAGAGGGGAAGAGCTACAGGTTTGAGTCTGCCTTTATTGCTATTGATGTAGACCAGGAACAGGGCCATGGTGCAAGAGCAGCAGAAGACCAACAAGCTCTGACTCATGGTGGACATCTCAAAAAAAAAAAAAAAAAAAAATAAAAATTCAAGAATTCAAGAACTTTATAAAAAGTTTTGAGACTTGTTGGGCTTTTTTCTTTGCCTCCTGTTATGCAGTACTACTGGATCATCACAGCTGATGGTTGATGGGCGTGCTAACTGAAGCAGCAAACGCCCCAGCTAGTCACTGCCAGATCTGATTGCAAACTACCAAAGTCAGCAGAAGACCAAAGCGCCCTTGTTGCTGCCTACAAACAGCATCCCAACTGACATTTCACAGCCTGCAGCCCCTGGACATCCCAGCTCCAAATTTAAACCTTCCTTAGCAGATGTTTGTGAAGTGGGCACAGCCACCCGGATCAAGGGATTTTCTGAGTCAAGTGAACGGTGGGTGCATCTTGTAATGGAAAGGACGTTTCTCTAATTGAGAGAGTTTCCTGGCTATGACGTAACTGGGAGAATTATTTCCCAATGTGTCAGCTTTACTCTGAAGCCACAGCCGCATGCTCGCTGTAAAAGCTCAAACTTGTCTTGCTCATGCCATAAGCATGCCAGTTATTTATAGCTGCTGTTTGCACAGCTGCCACTCCCAAAGTACCTGAGACCTCCCCAATTGCAGGGCATTCCTGCATCCTCCGTCAGGGATACAGCCAAGGGATGGAGGGACACGGGCACTGAGACTCAGCCCCTCGCCCAGACCGTGGCAAAGTAGTTATCTCCATGCCAGCACCCAAATCCCAAATGACTGCCGTAACGTTTCATCTCTATTTGCTGTGTCTAAAGGTAGACAGAGGCGATGGGAAATGATGACGAGGTGCGAAGTTTTGGGCACTTTGCATGTTTACCTGAGCAGCAGAATCTTCTAGAGTTTGCAAAACGAGTCCGGAAATTGCTCAATTACAAAATTTTTATTGCTTTGTACTTCCAGTCAAGCTAAAAATAAAATAAAACCTTGTGCCAGGCTCATTTCTGCTGCAACCACGCTCATCTCAGCTGAGTTAAATGGGGTCAAGCACGGGCTTTTACCGTGTTTTCAGCAGCACAACTTCTCGTCACAGCCAGAACAGGGAAATGGAAACCAGTGCTGAGCCGGCCAGCCCCAGCACTGTGCTCCTCACCGGCAGGGCTCCGCATCCCCAAAACTCCCCCCATCTCCTCCTGCTCAGCACCAGCACCAAGGTCTCTGCAAGGCAGCTCTTAGCAATGGGTGTTTGAAGGACCTGAGGCAAGACCCAGCTCGACCCTGCTCCCACAAGGTCCTGGCATTGTGTTTAGGCGTGGGCTGGATGCAGCTTAAGGAGGTTTGAAGCTGTCTTGTTTCTGCAGGGCCCTGTCCCACAGCCTTGCCCTTCCTTGTCCTCTACAAAATTGGCATATTATTTTGGTTTTGTTTGCTTGGAGATGATTCATTTCTCCTGGAAGTCCCACGGAGCCTGTGCTGCAACGGGGAAGAAGGTGTTGAGAGAGGCAGTGTTGATCAACACGCTGGACAAACCACGTGTGCTTCTGCCCTCAGCGGGGTTACGGCTGCTAACGCTGTTCACGGCATTCCTGGCCATCACTTGTGTGGGTTAGGAGGCAGAAACTGGGTACAGCAGCCAAGACACAGGGCTTCTGGCTGGATGCTCTTTTTTTTCAGGTATTTCTCCATTCTAAGACAGTGAGGTCCCCCACAGCAGTATTTTTTGCACCTGGGACACCCATCCCAGCAGCCTCCCTTGGCAGAGCTCGGGGCTGTTCTGCTGCAGCAGGTCCCACAGACAGCGATAGGAAGGAGACCTTCAACTCTGGTAGCCCTGACTTCTGCTGGGAACAAGACATGAGCAGAGAAAGTCTGGCTGACCCGTAAGGCATCTGTGCACCTTACAGAAGCCGCCGAAGGCCCTTAACATCTCCTAAGCAAGTTTCTGTTGTGCTGAGAGCTGGCTGCATCACTGATGTAAGGGGAGAAGGGAGCAGGCCCCAGCTTGGGGGTTTTAGAAACCAGTGGGTTGGGTATCTTTGAGGAACAGCTTGGGTATGGCTCTTCATTTGGACACAAGCTCCTTCCTACCTACTCCCACACCACCTCCCCATCCTTCAAGAACATATCAGTACATCTAAGGCATGTCAGAGAGCTACACCCAAACACAAAACCTTAGAGTTATTTCAAAACAGACCTGTGGGAGCCCTCGTGCTCTTGCTGCATGCCATCGAAGATGCTGCCACGGAGAAGCCACTCCACTCCAGCGCTGTTTGGCCTCTGCAGTCACCACCACACTCACAGAAATGCCTCTGAGCGCTGCAGAAGAGAAGCCTCTGTCAGCATTGCCACACTCCAGCCTGTTCTGGCCTGTTTTGAACCTGATCCTCTCCACCCACTGCCAGGAGAGGGATGGGTTCAGCCAAGCAGAGATGATTTGGGTGTCCCATTCTCAGCTGCTCCCTGTTAGCATGGATCTTCCCTACAGACCTCGCTGCCTGCTGAGCCCTTCCAGGAGCCAAGGGCAAATGTTTAGTGTGACCTGGTCCAGCAAAAGAAATCAACTGGTGGCAATTCCTAACCCAGTGGAACCTGTTGCTATAAGCCTTAAAGAACTCCAACCTGCCTGCCTTCTGCTTTAAAATGAGGTGAAGCCACCGGTACTCTGGTGTTTGTGCTCAGCCAAGAGGTTTAATGGTTTCCCAGGTCCCAAAGCCACTGTCAAGCTCAGCAATAAAAGCAGTCCCACCAAACTGAGCATACCCTAGTTTCTGGTTTGGGTGTGGACTTTCAGCTCTGAGTTTAGCACAAACAAGAGAGATGTGCCTAAACACGATCGGACTTTCACTCTCTAATGAGCATTTTGCTGAGAAGTTATTGCTCTGCGCCGTGTGACAGGAGAGCGAGAACTGAGTCAATTAAGCGACAAGCAAATTCCCCACAAATAAATGGGAACAGGTCTACGTGGGCTGTGTTGTCAGCACAGGAGATAAGGCTCAGTTCCCGCCGCAGAGATTTCATGAGAACTGATCATTTTAAACCCTTGCAATGTCTAGCAGCAGTAATTATATTTCACACCTCAGATTAATGGAAAAGATTCTCCGATATCTTATGGTGTCTCTGACAGAGTGAACACGGAGCTCTGTGTTCCTCCAGGATGGGATGTGCAGGTCACTCGTAGAAAAAGTATCAGATAAAGTTAGAGTGACATGCAGGTGCTGAAATTTATCTAATTTTTACTTATTTTTCTAACCAGTTCTGAGCTGAGGACGGAAAAAAAAATATTTTTAAAAATCAGTCATTTGAAACAATGGGCTGGAAAGCTTCCGAAATTAAGCAGCTCCAGTTAGCATCCTGCTGCCAGGGTGACATTACAGCCCTTTGGGAAGTACCTGCTCCAGGCAGCGGGCAGCAGGGCTGAGATCTCCATCCTCCCGTCCCCGCAGAGCCTGTGCTGTGCTCTCAGCAGCGGTGCCGTCGCTGCTCTGAGACTTGCCAACGCCAACGGCAGAGAGTTTGTGCCAGGCCCAGAATCTCTTGCCTTTGGTCTCGCCCCCGTTTCTCAGCAGACCTCTCAGTGCACGCACGGCGGACAAGGCTTTCTGCATGGCACGAGGGGCACTGGTGCAAGGACACTTAGTTGGGTCCAAAACAATAGCGTCGGGACCTCGGCAGAGTCACATCGTTGGACCGTTTCCGAGCCTGACGCCTCTTACCCATTTACCACAAATGACTTCAGCAGCCATCTGTTAAATCATTTCAGAAAACACATGGAAATATTAAGCAACAAAAAAAATTCCACCCAATCTTTCCGTTCAGTCAGATATACAAATATAAATGTATTTTTGGCTGAAAAAAAAAAAAACAAACAATGAGTTAAGACGTCATTTGTACCTTTGCGGTCCCGGTAAAAGTTCCCCCATCCTTTCTTCGGCTCTCTCGGTTGCGAGTTCACAGAGAACAGGTACAGGGGATGAAGGTTAATCAGGAAACAAAAAATTAGGTAGAGGGGAAATTCAACAAACAATGCGATTGTTGCGCTGAGGTTAGGTTCATCGCCGGGCCTTGGAACGGCTTCCCAGCACATCGCACCATGGTGACCTTCAAGATAACCGCACGAGAAAGGGCTTTTCAGCACTCTGAATCCTGAAATGACTGACTCCGCTGACTCAGGCAGCATCCTCCTGGGCAAATTACTCACTTTGTCACTGGTGCTGGTTTCTTTGCTGTCTTGTTCTCTCTGCAGCCTGACACGGGCAGCACCTCTGGGTCAGGCCCCGGCGTATTTTCCTCACCATCGCTCTCTGCTCAAAGGGCGCGTTAGTCACTCGGGTGCAGAGAGGATTAAGCCCAAGACTCTGCAGGACAGTTTTGCACATCCCGGTCTGTGTTCGCTCACGCAGGGGATTTCTGTAAGGATGCAAGATTTTCCCAGCTACCCTGAGCAACCCTTAAAATTCACCCTTTCCCAGAAATTCACCTGATCAGAGAAATACCCACAGGCCTTGCAATGATTGCTAATAAATTTGTCTTTTCCACACCTCTGTAAAGTGTGAATCTCTCTGCCATGGGAAAGGGAGACCAGGATTTAGTGGCAGGGGAGCGGGGTCCAAGAGCAGCAATGGTCCTTTTACCAGGCATCCCACCCAGCTCATCCTAGGGATTGACCCCAAACTGCTTCACGGATCTGATCTGGGACCCCCCAGGACACTGCGGGGGCACTTCGCCGCAGACTAAGGTGAGCTCCCAGCTGTGGAGCACATCTGGATTTTGACACAGATGTTGCTCTCGTGCCACTGGGAGTCGTGGGACAAAGATGGGGCCTCCTGCCCCCAAGCACCCTCACCACGGGAGCCTCCAGCACCATCCCGTGCTCTGACACCCTCGGTGCTGCCCCAGCCCACCCCGACAGCCCTTCCCCTTCTCCTGACACCTCCCTTCCGCATGGCCACCGTTCAGCCTGGGGATGCTTCCAGCAGGCACCCTTGTTCCAGGAAGGTGAGCAAGAGTTTCCACTCAACCAGCCGTGATGGCTTCATCAAACAATTCTTATCCCTTCAAAAATGGCAGGCCTGAATTTTTCCTCTGGATTCTTGTTTCCCCTCCTGTCACTGCGCTGCAGTGACTGAGCCTGCTGCTGGAAGGGTTTCAAAAAGGTTGAAAAGCATTTTCAAAGATGTATCCAAGAAGTTGTGTAGTTGTGTTCCTGCAGATGCCCCATGGTAAACGCTTGGCAAAATTATGTGCAAACCCTCAATTAATTTATGCTGTCTGTGAGCCAACACTGCAGTGAGAGTCCTTCAGCTCCCAATTTTCCTCTCACTCAATTTTCAAGCTCTTAAAGGAATTGTCTGAACTCAGTGCTGAGCCAAAGAGAGGCATCCTGTCTCCCAAAACAGCGTCTCTGGGGGAAGGTGTCCCCTGAAGGGCGCTGCAGACCCCTCTCCACCAGCCTCCCCGCTCCCCTGCCCCACAGCTGGGCAGGGGGGTGAGCTCAGCCCCCCATGTGGAGGAAATCCCTCTTTCCTAGCAGGTATTTCAGCTCCATCCCTAGTCCACGTTATCACCGCGCTGGCACTAATATCACACAAAAACCCCATCAGCTCTCACCAGACAGTTTAATTCTGCCTTCAGCCTTGGCTGTCCCCAAACGTCCCTCGTCGCTAAGGCTGCGGGGAGGGACCCGCACCAAACCTGTCCGTTCAAACCCAGCAGCAGCCACAGAAACCTCACGCTCTCCTCCCTCTCCCACAGCAAAACAGTTTTGCAAGTAGCAAGGGCTGGCCAGGACCATCTAGTCAGTTTACCTCATCAGCCACAAGATTTTCCTAGTTTTGCCGAGGTTTGAAAACACTCCAAGGAAGCGGATGCACTTTTTGGTTTGGCTCTCCGTGCTGGCTCAGACTCTGCTCAGCCACCTGCTTTACCCCGAGCCAGAAACGTCTGAACGCTTGCACATGAGGTACCCGACAGGCTGATACACAATTAGTGATCTCAACTGCAAGGCATAAATCATGTGTGTGCAACTCTATTCATCAGCAGATCAATTATGCTAATCATGCTCATAAATAACTTTCCTTTTTATTATAATTAGATATTGGCGTGAGTATGACTTGTCTGGTATTAACTTGGGTAGAGTTCTTAAACCTGATTTTTAACCTTTACCTGGTATAAATCAGAGATAATTCCCTGACAACTCCACCTAAGAAAATCATAGAATCATAGAATCATAGAATGGTTAGGGTTGGAAGGGACCCTCAAAGGTCATCTAGTCCAACCCCCCTGCAAGGAGCAGGGACATCCCCAACCAGATCAGGTTGCTCAGAGCCTCATCCAACCTGGCCTTGAATGTTTCCAGGGATGGGGCATCCACCACCTCTCTGGGCAACCTGGGCCAGTGTTCTACACTTCACATTGTAAAAAAAATTTTTCCTAATATCCAATCTAAATCTACTTCCCTAGAAGATGACATGATTTTACTGGCACTGAATGTGAACACCAAAATATGTACATACACGTGCTGAGAAACTGGCATGGAACAATTTTTCATCCATTTGCCTTTATTGTTCTGTATCTGCTACAGGTTTTGAGAAACTTTACGACTGCCCTTCCTTTCCTTTTCAGTTCAGTCTTTTCCCCATCCCCAAATACTGCCTTATCACGTGGGATCCTCATTAGCACCCAGGCACCGCTTGTGTGCCCCCAGGAAACCCACTGTTTGAAAAGCACAATTGGCCTAAAATACTGCATCTCACTGAGGACCAGGGCAGAAATCCTGCTTTCATCACTGATTTCCTCCGTGGGTGTGAACCAGCCACTCGCTCTTGGTACGTCTCGCTTTGTACACAGCTGTGAGAAGGAGACGTCACGTTTTCCTCGCTTTGCTGATTCACATGCGATGAATCCTCCTGGGTCAGGGACCTCTGCTCACTGACAGGGCTCCGTAGACTGATCCAACCCAGTCTGCGGCCTACGTGCCTACGATGGGGAGCACGGGTGCCCTCACGCCCTCCTGACTCACGGGGCCTCTTGCCACTGCCGACGGGTGAATGGGGTTGCAGAGGACCCAACTCGACCCCTCGCTCTGCCCTGTGCCCCGGGAGGTCCTGCCTTCCCCTTCCCTGGTAGTGGCCTTGGAAATCTTGATTACCTTAGAATCTCAAAAGAAAGACCGCGTTAATAGCGTAGGGCGGTTCATTGAAGTTGATTGACTTGTGTGCAAACAGCACCAAGGGGGTGGCAGGCTGAGTTTTAACTCATGTCAGCATCACCAAACCAGCTCACAGGGGATGTGGTACCTGCAGTGCCCCAAGCAGCCGGACCGGGACCCCGGCCGGGGACACCAGGTTCTCCCAGGAGACCTGGGGACATGGCAGTGCCCCCAGGCGAGAAGCCATTCTGCACCTGGAGTGCCTCCCAGCAGCTGTACGGAACAAAAAGATGAAAATGCACATCCTTCTTTGGGATTTTAAAGGTGTCGGAGGGGCTGTTGGGAAGGGCTGGTCTCACTCACCCCTGTGACACCTCTGCGCAGAGCCAACACAGCGTTCTCCCACTGCGCCCACAGAACTCGTCTTCTCCCTGCGTATCCCTCCCTCCCATCCGTTCCCAAACAGCCTGATTTTTTGCATTCCCAGGAAAAGCAGTATAGACCATGCACAGAAGGGGTTTTTTTCCTTCTTCCTCCTTTCCTGACTGTGCAGCCTTATCAGCGCTGCCTTATAGTAGTCCTGACCTGTATCACGCACCCGGACACGAACGCGTCAGCAATGCTCAGGGCACTAACGACAAGGCTAACGATAGGTACCTCACAGGCTAAACACGCAGGTCGGCATTTATCATCCATTACCAGGAGATAAGGACCTGAAATCTAAATAAACCTGGTGTGCGCTGGAAGTTCCGCGTGCATCCCTCACCACTGCACCGGGGGCTTGCTTTGCTTGGGGAGTGGCTCCGCGTGGCGACTTTTACTGTTGTAACAACATCTGTGTGACTCATCGAGAGCATCCCTGAGCGATACGCCCGGGGAAGCACCACCGATCCCTGGAGGCACATTTCTTTTGCAATCATCCCTCGGGGCCAAAGCCTGAGGAAAAATATATGTTTAAAAGGATGGCCTTGCTTTCGGGGCACTGAAAGATGGACGCCTCATCCCTGCCCTGCTTACAGGAGCAGATCTGGAGCAGCCCTCCGCTCCCACAGCGCTCGTTTTGCCGTCAACCCTTTCCCCCGGCTGCGTCGTTAAGCTGGGATTTCCATTAAAGCCCAAGAGCTGTAGGAAACACAGCTTGTTTGCTTTTCAACTTAATAAATAAACCTCATTTCCCAGATTGCTGTTTTGATTAGCCAAGTGGAAGCTGCTGTTTGAGTGAGGTGCTTATCTGAAAACATAAAGTTC
The DNA here is from genome assembly GCA_009806455.1 of Tetrax tetrax. NCBI lineage: Eukaryota > Metazoa > Chordata > Aves > Otidiformes > Otididae > Tetrax > Tetrax tetrax. The sequence goes on along the minus strand of WHYT01017085.1, from coordinate 125,179 downwards.
TTGAGGAAGCTATTGCAGAGCGGTGAGCTCAGATCCGGAAGCCCGGGCTATTTTTAAGTCTCTGCTTTCTTTTCATGCTAGCCCAGGAACTCAGTACTGGATCCAGGATATAAATAGAAATGAGTGTAGCAGGCTGCGAAAATAAACCCACTGGAGATGCCTATTTCCAGCTATCTGCCTGCAGCCCTCGCTTTTGGCACCCGGATGAGCAGCCGGTTCTGAGGAAGGACTCGGACGTCACGGCTAACATGACCACCGGCTCCACCGCTCGGCTCTACTCACCGTGAGCCTGAGCCAACCGGCTATGATGAGGTCACCTGTTTATAAGAAAAAAATGTCTTACCCAGACCCAAAAGAGGCTTGGAAACTCACCCCCCAGGTAGCTTGGCTCTCACTGTGGGAAGAAAAGGCCCATGCATACGCCAAAGTCTGCTCCATCTCTGCTGGAAGATTCTTTGGTTTCCCAGTATCCCAGTGAGAGGGACTGGACACCTCTGGGTGCTAAAACTCCCTGCCTCCCCCAGGCCAGGGATACACAGAGAAAAGGATGGTGGGAGAAAATAAAATCCAAATGCTACTGCCAAGCATAGGGAAGAAGATATCATATGAGCATGGGGCCAACAGCTGCAAGAGAATCACTGAATTTCATCAGCTTCCCAAAAAGCCTGTCTGTTTCAGGAGTGTGGCTGCGCAGAGGATTTGTTTCCCTTCTCCAACATTAGAGTGAAAAAGGATGCTGCCAGCTGGCAACCAGGGAGAAGTCTCCAAGGGGGATACATCCACTCAGTGACATCCTCCAAAAAAGCTGCTTTCTGGTGCGCATCACGGGAAACCCCCACGTCATGCATGCTCTGGGCACGTTGGACCGGCAGCTGCCAAGCACGTCGGCACCGGCCCTGGCCAGCACTTCCCCAAAGCCCCCGCCCTGCCCCGCAGAAATGCTGTGGGGTGGGTTTGTATCCACAGCACTCGAGCACTCCTGGGTCACCTCCTCCCTCTGCACCAGGATTGGGGTCTGGGGATGAAGGCAGCTCTGCTCCCTGCAGAAGGCACAGAGCATCCATGGCTGGTTTGGTTTTGCTCCTTCTAGGACAAATTATTCATCCTTCCCAAGGACCAGCCTCTCCCAGTTCCTTCTTTAAACTGGCATCTCCCAGCCCAGCCATGAGTAGCTTTAGGGGGCTGCACAGAGAAGTGGTTAAAAATGGGGGTCACAGCCTGAAACGCTTTGCTGGGGGGAGGCTGCAGGCAGAAACAGCAAACGGAGAAGAAATTGTTGCCGTGGCCCTGCAATCCCGACATGCAGAATCCCAAATCCCCAGCTCCCATACAATCCCAAAACTCAGGATGGGTTTCCAGAGCGACTGGCTCCCGGTCACAGAGCGAGGCTGTGACAAAGCCTGGATGCAGCCCCAATTGCCCAAACCCTCGTAGCCACAGGACTCTGAACTCCCTGACATCAGCGGCTTCAGACCTAGAGAGGGAAACCGCGCTGATGTGTTTCCCCCGCCTCTCGAGCCTGTTGTGGCAGCCTCCTGCCACAGTAATTTGTAATGAAGATTTTAATACTATCTCAGAGTTAACACAATGCTGTCTCCAGGGCCAGTGGACGTGACACAGCAGAGCAGCTGGAATGGGTTACGTACAGAGCTTTCTACCAACAGGAATACGAATGAATTTATAAAACCCCTCCTTCTAGCAGCCCGTCATAGGAAATGAATCCTAAAGCATCCCCCAGGAAACTCCAACATTGGCAAAATCCATCAGCACAACGTTTCATCTCCTCAGCACTTTGTCATTTTCATATCCTATTTCTCAATTTTTTTTTTGTTGAGTTCTTAGAAAAGAAGAGTGAGAACTGTACAACAGCGTAAGGTGGACGTGGGAAAATAGGAGCTAGCTGGGGCTGTTCCTATGGATAGCTATTGGAACGGGCTTAAACATACAGTGACAGCGGATGAGACCATAACTCTTAATGGGCATCTATTTAATAATCCAAAGTCTGGAAGGAGATGATTAATTGCCTTTGTAGGGAACTATTTATTAAGATTTATATCAAGGAGGAAATAGCATTTTCCTGGAATCAGTGTGTTTTTACCAGTATATTAAAAAAAAAACCCAATTAATAATTTTTTGAGACCTCTCTTTTGACAAAACCTGTGACAGCCCAAGCCACACCAGCCGTCTAACTCCCAGGTTTAACCCTTTCCCTCTCCCATCCAAGTCCTGCCACACCCGTTGCACCCCAGACCCAGGGAGGGCGTAGCAGGGATGCGCAGGGAGCAGCAGCAGCACCCCAGGGCCTCCAACACCCTGGTCTTCACCCCACACAGGCACGGATGAAGACCCACAGCGGGGTCCGTGCCGTAGGGCGGTGCATGGCCACGTGCCCTGCTCCTTGCACAACTGCCCCAGGCGAGAATGGCAACGTGCTGTGGGGTTTTCTTTATCCCATCAGCTTCCTCCAGGCTCATTCACAGGGGCTGCTTTACCCTAGGAAAACAAAGCGCCATCCCTGCCCAGAAAAATGCCTTGGCTAATCAGATGTGAAAGAAATCAGAAGCTCCTTGTGTAAGAGAGCAGCGAGAGCAGAGCGGAGCTGGTGGTTCCTGCCCTACCCGGGTACCCGACCGTCGTGCCCCTTCAGAAAACCCCCTGCGTGATTTGTCACATCCTCCACATCTGGCTTGCTCTTGGTGAAGGAGAAGAGCGAGGATGGAAAAGGAAGGTGGGCTCCATGGGGGTGCTGCACGGTGGAAGAGCGGCGCGGGGTTGGCAGAGCAGCCTGAGGTCAACTGCAGAGCACGGGTCCTGCATCCACCTGTGCATCGCCAGCCATGCCGGGTGGCAGAGGCTTTTTGGCATTCCTTTGCTCCAGGAGACATCATCTGCCCCTTATAGGGGTGACTCCTGAAGATCCTTTATCCCTGAATCCCCCCACTCCTGTCTGGGGAAGCTGCTTCTGGAGGAATGATCTTTGTTGTGGAAATCAGGCGGCAGAGAGGAGAGGCTGAGCATGCAGGCAGCAAGAGGAGTTATCTCCTGATGTCAATGCACAGACCTGGGAGAGACCAGGCGCAGCCCAGCCTCGAACAGGGCAGCACAGGCACGTCTCAGACACAGACCTGTTCACTGCTCTTCCCACAATTAACGCTAATGGTGAGATTTCTACTGTGTCTGCTAAATTGTCCGCTGGATTGGACCTACGGATACCACATCGGCTGTGCAGCGTGGGAATCTCCGCTTGATGTCTTCTCGCCACCCCTCAGTAGCTATCAGTCCATTTTTCCTAGGAACACTTCACTCAGGGACACGGTGGGTAGATTTCAGGATCAGTCCTGGCTCTGTCACCCCAGCACAGAAACTGCTGCGGAGATGGGACAGGCACCATCCACTGCTGTCACCTGCAGAGGAACTTCTCCTGCTGCGCAACAAGGAGAGCAAGAGCGGACTCCAGCCGGTCCGAGCACCAGCAGCTTTGACTCAGTAGCTGGTCTGGAGCAGCAGCGCTGTGTTCCCCGTGCTTGCGACCGCGCATGACGGATGTGTCCCTTGGGTCGCGCGTAATCCCGATTTCCTGCTCCGGCGCGGATAAGCAGAGCGTGACTCTTGCTCACCCCAGCTTTTCTCACGTAGCAACAATAGGTCCTGTTTCTTTGCGGTCAATCTCGCACCACAAAGCCTGAGACAAGCATCACAATTTTGACCACCGCTTTTGCAAGACCCATCGTCTCCTCCCTGCGCAGCGCTGGACTCTTGGCATTTGCAAAGCAGGGGGTGACTGCACGCAGCGCGGAGCAGGCGAGATTCAGGTCTCATCTCTGCAGTCACCATTGCTGCTTAACCAGGGTCTGCCTGAAATCTCTGCAAAGCCTCCGAGTTGTGACTATTTAAGGGAATTTTCAGCACTTCCCGGTTTGGGTCGGGGAGAACATCTGACAAGAAGCAGCTTTCCTGCAGCCAGCCACTTGGTTTCAGGTACCAAAGGATCTCCAGTGATGGGGATGATGGGGCTGAGGATGCTCCTGTGCCCCAAATTCCCTCCAAGGTGCCACACGCTAAATGTGCATCCGGGTGGGAGCAGCGTCTGCCCCACAGCATTGCTCATGGAGCCACCTCCCACTGCCACATCCCTGTGCAAAATGGGATGCTGATTTAGCCACCCTAATTTAGAGAGTGGTTTAATCAACTTGACCTCCCCGTGCTGAGGCAGCAGCGTGCCTTAGAGGGGTTGTGTCTGGGATTTTCAAAGCCTCACAGTCCACACCCTCAGTCCAGCTGTAGGTCTGTTAGGTGGCTCTGAAAACCCCACTCTCCATCTGCTCTGAGGTTTCAGTACTGCAGAAGCTTTGGTTGGCCTGACTCTTTGCAAAGACATCAATTTCACCCTCTAATAAGCACAGAAAACTTGATTTCAGCCCCACTCACGGCGCTGTAAATCCAGGCTAACCGCATTAAAGTCAAGGGAGCTGACGCTGGAGACTTAAAACTGCTATGAGTAAAAGTCACATCAGCGCCATGCAGTCAACAGCCTGGCCTACAGCCACCCCGGGCTGATTTGTAAAGCAGCCCAGAGAAATTTTTCTATAAATGTTCCATTAATGTTAACAGCTAAATCCCTGGCCTGCTCTAAAAACCTCACCCTCATCTCAGTTAGTAACAACTGCTCTTATTTAATTTGCTCCCAAAGCTGACAGACCACACCATCGGTGGTTGCAAGCTGGTGTAGTTCCCTTGAAGCCAATCACATTTATTACTGTCACAAGCAGGGGTACAGTTAGAACCTGGGCTGAGGACCAAGTTTTTGCACCATCTTCTTCCAAGGTATGGAACAAAATCTGATCAGAAACCACTGAAGACCTCAGTGCTATGATTTCTTCCTCAATTTCAAAATAGAGGGAGGGAGATTTAGATCAGATATTAGGAAAACATTTTTACACTCAGGGTGGTGACACACTGGCCCAGGTTGCCCAGAGAAGCAGTGGATGCCCCATCCCTGGAAACATTCCAGGCCAGGCTGGACGGGGCTCTGAGCAACCTGATCTGGTTGGAGATGTCTCTGCTCCTTGCAGGGGAGTAGGACTGGATGGGCTTTAAACCAACCCTAACCATTCTATGATTCTATGAATTCTTCATCTAAACTTCACCTACTGGAAAATTCCCCATGAGTATGAATTTTGGTGGAATATTTTCTTCTCTAAGAAAACAATTTGAGGCTTTCTTGAGTTCTCCCACCACGAGAAAGAGTTTTAAGGAAAGCATACCCTGAAGCTGATGCATCGGTCCCTTCGTTGTGTCCAGCACACCAAGTATGCTGGGCAATATCGACCAAACAATTCCTATTAATAGGAAGAGAGTGGCCTTTTTTCCTAAGCTAAAAGCAGCACCTGAGCCGTCCATCCTGCACCTAACAAGTCCTTCAGCACCCATTTCCCCGCGGCTCCTGGTAAGGGTGATGCAGCGCTCAGCAAGGCACAGTTCACCCCGCACCAGTTAAAATTTCCCCAATCCCTGACTAACCATGTCTCAAACCTGACTAATTCCCAAAGTAATGGTTTCACACAGGTGAGAAGGAGGAATTAAATACCATGCCACATAAACAATAACTGGCTATTTAAGCACGACGGCCTGACCCAGAGGCAATAATGCCCTGGCATTTCCTATTTACAGCCCAGAGGATCCCCGTCTCATGTCGTGCCTGTCCTGCACCCTAACCACCAAACTGCATGGCCCCAGGCATAAAAATAACCCAGGAGCTTTGAACACTCCATGGGAGAGCACAGCCGTTCATTACTGCTATCACTGATGGCTCCTGATGCAGCTTTCTCATTGTTTCTGCCTGAAAAAAAGAAAAAAAATCAAAATCTGTGGTCCAACCACATAACAACACGCAGTGTCATAGGCGAGATAATGCCCTTGCCATGCTGCTGCTGTGGTCCCTCTTTTATTACTGGAAGCTGTGCCGGGGTTTATCACTGGAAGTGAATCTGAGGTCAGAAAAAAACCAAAAGCCAGAATGCTCAGTGGTGAGCCAAACGTCCTTTGCTCATTTGGCTGCCCGACAGCGTTGTAGCGTGATTTAACCACAGATGTGATTCCTTCCCAACAACAAACTGCATCACATGAGACCCATTACTAACACAGCGGTCACATCCCAGGATTGTGGGGAAATACTTTTGGCTCGAATATTTAAGGATCCCGTTACTACTTTTGGCTTCAGTCAAAACAGTTCGTCTCTTGAAGTCAGCAGCTCGCGTTCTTGGAGGTGGGTGAACCCGGATACTGGCAGGGAAGGAGGAAAAGTGTCCACACCATGCTCCGCCACTGCGTGCTCCAGCCGCCGGCCCGGCTGGCGGAGGGACGCACGGCTCCCTCACCCTCCCACGACCAGCTCAACCCAGTCTGTGGACTGGTGCGCACTGATGTGGTTGCACCAATGCCCACGCTGAGTGAAAAACACAACCACAGCTTTTAGAGAGAGAAGGCAAATTTACGCTCCTGAATCGTTGCAGATCATGTGAGCAGTCAGTTTTAGTTTTAGTTCATTATGTGGACTGACTGAAAATCTGAAAATGGAAAGTAATTAAAGAGAAGCAGAAGAGTGGGCAGCTCGTAAAAGAAAAATAAAGGCACAATAGCAAACCCTCCTCGTGGAGAAAAATACGAAGTGTTATGAAGAACCAGCACAGCTGCAACAAGAAGTCTTTTAGAAAATCAGACTGAGCCCAGAAATGAGGATGTATGGGTAAATACCATCTAAGAGCGGTGCAGGTATTTAGTGATGAACTCAAATGCTGAGATGCAAACGGAGATGTAGACAGAAAGGGTTAGAGAGACACCAAAAAAAGGGTTTCTGCATTCATCAATGCCAAAAGAAGAAAAGGAAATGCCAAGAGCCACAGGGAAAGCTACAGAATTAGATATCCTTATTGTTTCAATCTGCAGAGAAAAAAAAAACAAGCTTAGTTCTCACCAGCTGCCCAGCAATGAGGCAGGAAAACAGTGCAAAATAAAGACTATACATTTTTAAAAATGCATCAGTATTGAATACTCTGGTATGTAAGGGCTGAAAGACCCTGAAGCACTAACAGCCATCCCAAAATCTCCTTGAATTCCAGATCTCCTTGAATCTCCATCCAGTCATGACCTGGGGCCACAGCAAGGGGAGGGCCGGTTGCCCAGGAAGGCAGAGTACCGCAGAGCGTGGATGGTCAGGAAGATGCAGCGTCAAAAGGCTGAGCAGTCCCCATGCGAGCCCTCAGAGGGCACTATGATGGCCAGAGACAACCAAAAAGCATTTCTCAAGAGCAAACTGGGTCACACAGCAGTCCTTCTGACAGGTATCTGTGTGGGTGAGAAGGAAGCAGATATACCTGGTTTCAGCAGGGCTTTGAGCTCCGTTTTACACATACATATATATATATATTTTGTATGGGTTTTTAAGGCTGCTTTACATGACAGCAGGCTGCTGGAGAAAGTGCACACGAGCCCTTGTAGCTCTGGTGTTCATGTTCACTCATTTGTGTGCATCCAGAGAAGATGCAGGGGACAGTGATCTTCATCCTGTGCTTTCTGGGCAAATTATCTCAAAATACAGTTCACTCAGGGGTTGCCAGTAATTGCTAGGGATGCACAGCCAGGAATGATAACAGCAGCAAGGCCAAGCCGAGTGATGGCTCCCGTGCCGTTAAAATGATTAGCCAGCAGCAGGAGATGAAACACACCCCGAGGGATCTCCTCTGTTGGCTCTGCTGCCAGTATGTGCCCAGAGCGCCTGGGGACGAGCCAAGCCTCACGGCGTTGCCGCCGCCCGCCTGCCCTTGCTCCACGGGGCACAAACCAATTCACCATTTCTCCCAGGGGCTCTCACAAACCCCCATCCTACCGAAACCCTCCCCATGGCGGCTGGGCGCTTTCCACATTGTGGTCATCCATTCCCAGATGGTACTGGTGTCTCAAGGAGGTCGCCTTGCCAAGGGCTGGGAAAGGCACAGGTAAACAATTTTGGGGGTGTTTCGCCACGAAAGACTTGCAGTCACCTTCATCTCTCATCAAACTTGCAAATGCCCGGACCAATTATTCCAAAATACGCTTTTTGCAATGACGACATCCAGGCTGGAGAGCACAGGCCCACCAGCAGAAAGGAGCACCATGCCACGGCAAAGAGGTCACCAAGGTGGCAAGAGCCAGTCCCACTTATGGAATGTTTGCCTCCACAGGAATTCCCCAGAACAAAGCATCTGGAAAAACACGATGCCAACTTTGGCTCCAAAAAAAGCTTCTTCCCTGTCGTACTACGCATAGTCACAAATAATTGCCATCGCAAGAGTCTCGCTGGCCCCTGATACCACGGCCCCTCCGTCCCTGCATGCCGAACCTCTGGATGAAAACCTTGTTTGGACTCGCTGACATTTTGCTTACGCCTTCCCTCCTCCTGACGCCAGTGAGGCTTTCCGACACAACGCAGCAGTCTGCCCGCGGTTGTTTCTCAGCACTTACGTAAGCAGCAGCAGCACCATGTTTACAGAAGCGCATTTTGCCTCCTTGCCTCCCTGCAGTCTGCTGAGCGGCTCCGCAGCGGCGGCCGCGATGCTCAGCTGGTTTGCAGTGACCCAGCCCCCTGGGTGCTCAATGTCACCCTTCCTTTCTTCTGAACTGGACCAGATCCCATCTCACCCAGTTTCTTTCCTCCTAAACAAGCACATGCTCAAAGAAAGGTGTGATTGTGGAGCTAAGCTGAAGCACTGGGAGAAAGGCAGGCGTAGCAATGCTGAAGGTAAAAACCACCAACAAAACGGGGAAAATAGTGGCCATTTAGCTGTGGCCACGTGGCTCCTTGGAACAGCCCCGGTTTCACTCATGCTGAAGGTATCTGCAAGTCTATCTGCAGAACGCCCAGGTCACGGAGGTGGCTACAGCGGAGATGCTCTGAAACAGAGTCAGGCTGACGGCTGGAGATGAGGGGCCTCGTTAGCTTCACAAGTTAATGTTCTGTTGTCATGGATGGGTTCTGTTAGTGTCAGGGGTTCCCATGGGTTAATTTGACATCTAATTTTTTAGAGGTGCTTGCACTTCTCAAGAAGGAGAAGCAAGAGGCTGAGGAGTCTCATCTTCAAAAAAAGCTCAGGTGTCACGTCAGCACTCGGATAACTGCCCGGCCTTTCCCAAAATCCTGGAGCGCTTGGTGCTGCTTTACAGAAAACATGGTCTCGAGTAGCCTGATACAGACTGCAAAGTGCCAAGCAGATATGACCGTAATTTGCTCTTTACAAGGAGTCTGAGCTGTTCCGAAAGCCCAGCCCAGATTATGGGTTGCAAATACCGTAAAATCTGTCCCTGAGCTCTTAATCCAGTTCATGGGCTCATCGCGAATGGAGCTGAGCCATTCTTGGAAGGAAAACTTGGCAGAAGCACTCTGTGTCAGTAAAAACCACATTCAAAGCTCAGGCCAACAAATCTAGACGGGGAGTAATTAAAATGTGTAGCAGGCTCTCTCCGTGGCAGGGAAGTGACAACGCTGGGGCAGGACCCAGAGCTCACGGCACAGGAACAGGACCCATGCCAAAACTCCCTTCTCTAGGTCACGCACATGGGTGGGAGCTGAACGCTCCTCGGCTCGGGTCGAGCTAAGCCTGGTGTGCCAGAGAGCTGCCTCCTGCAGCCCTTCCGAAAACAGCAGGTCGTCCCCTGGTGCCGGCGGTGCCCACGAGCATCTTCTCCCTCTGCAGAGCAAGGCACGGGGAGAGGAGGTCGGTTCTCCTCTCCCAGCAGCGTTACATCCATCCAGTGCTCCTGAGGTTAGCAGAGTTGTTCTCCCCCTGTTTATACTCGGTGGGAAATAAAACAGACCCGAATGTGGCTATTCTTTTTTTTAAAAAAATCTCTTCTAACTGTAGCGCTCTCCCAATAGCTTATTTACTGCCCAGCTGTGACTCCAGAGTAAAGTCTGTTCGGCTGTTGACCTAAAACACTTCACAGCTAATCCTCAATGATCCTCGCTTGCTGTTCTCTCGCAGCCAGGCTGAGTTCTCTCTCCATTGTCCACATCAATAAATCAGACATCATCTACGTGTTAATTTGGTTAAGATTCTGGCTAATGATGCATGAGATAGATGAGGACTCGGTTGACGTAGTCTTGCTTGTGCTGCTCAGTGAAACTGGTGGGGAAAATAGCCAAGATGGATTTTGGCCATGAAAAATCAGCTTGTCTGATTTAGTGCATGGATGTGAGCAGATGCACTGAGTAAAATCGCGATGCATTTGGGGAGCCTCACACAGCAGCAAGGGAAACACGAAGCGAAGAAGAGCCTGAGGAGCATTCGCTGCAAATAGACACGATGAGCGCCGTTGGAGAGCGCTCGTACAGTTGCGTGGGCGCTCGCTGGAGTGTAGATGTTCTCCTGGCGCAGGAGACCTCAGGCAGTGCCAGATGTGCAGAGGCAGTGCACCAGCTCTCCCAGCGCCGCTCACTGCCCTTTTCTCTTTAGCTTAGCACCATCTAGAGGGATGGGTCTGCAGGCCCGAGGCCTCGGCTCCACAGGGCGCGTTGGGCGCGGGACAGCACCCGTCTGGAACACCTTGGGCTTGGGGTCGGGGAGACACCAAACCACTGAAAGCCAAGCCTCAGAAGAGCAGTTTCCTTCTCCAGCTGCCATCGTTATTTGTTAAAGCACAGGGCTTTGGTGCAGTCATTCCCCTTGTACTGGAGAGCTCTTCCGTGAAATGGAACAGTGGGTCCTCCAGAGAGGGTTGGAGGCTGCAGGGGGTTGTGTGGAGGGACATCTGGAGGGGGATGCTCAGGGTTTGTTTTTTTTTTTTCTTAATTTTTTTTTTTTTTTTTTTTAGAACAGCTACAGATCTTACATCACAGACTCCTGCAGGCTCCAACGACATCTGATGGTGTGATGGGGAGTCCTCTATGGCTTAGAGCAGAGGTCGTTCCTCGTCTCCATTGAAGCTTTTGCATGTCATTAACACCACACAGCAGCATGTCAGGACCAAACTGGTTTTTATACTGGATTTTACAGTTTTCAGCCCAGTGCATCAGAGCTTACTCAAAATCTCCCGACACGAAACACCAGAACAAGACCGACAGCGGGGTGCAGCGATGTTGGCTCCTCTCCATCTCACACACTCATCTTGCATTTTCTCCTTGCAGTGACGTGAGATGCATCAGCCACTTCTCTGGTCAACCTTATGCAACGCCAAGGCAGGGCCATCAAAACCAAAGTCCAACCTGCTTGAACCAGTGAGTGCTTGGTGTGGAGATAGGAAGCACAAAGGGCAAAGCAGAAGTTTTCAGAATTCGCCTGACTTCGAGGAATATGTACCGAGCACGAGGAATAGCAACATTTTGCAAAGGATAAAAAAAAAAAAAAGGATGTGTTTCTTTAGTAAGTGGCTGCAGTGACCCTGAGGGACAAAAATCAAGCAGTGCTTGATTGATGTAGCTACAGCTACATCGAGTGTGCTGGCGATGCCACCCTCACTTTCCCCTGCGTACCACGGGACGGGGTGTAAGAGGGTTTGAAGGTCTGGCTGGGGAGGGGACACCCACATCCCTGCAGCGTTCAGACCGCAGCGGGGAAGGAGAGGAACCATCCCTTTCCTCACCCCTGCTCCACACAAGCCAAGCGCACGCCGCCCCGCTCCCCTCCAGCTCGGCTTGGAGACGGCGGCGCAAGGTTTACGTCTCTGCGTCTCACACCGGGGTCCTCCCCCAGCCAAGGCCAAGCCGCCGTTCCAGCACGGTTGGCTCAAACCTCGGTGCCGACACTCAGAGCGCTTTCTCCGTTCCGGGAGATCCCACGCCCAGCACGGCGCGGCCCTGCCCGAGCTGAGCCTGCCTCCCCGCGCGTGACCCAGCGCTACCGGAGCGACATCCCCGCGGGAGGGACGGAAGGAGGAAGCCGGGTGTAAAGACGTAAGAACACGGCAGAGCTGGCTGCGAGAGGAGAGGGAGGAAGAGGCAGGCTGGCTGGAAAGGAGAGTTCTGCCGAGCCCGGGAGAAAATGGTCTGAGTGATTATTAACGGTAAGACAACGTCTCGATTGAGGCGAGAAAGCTCAGAGGGATTTCTGCGTGGTAAATACTCTGCATGTTTTACGGCCTTGGCTTGCGGGGGGAGAAAGGCTGGTGCCGGAGTGCTTTGACTCCCAGCCAGGACGCCAGATGCAGCGACTCCCTTTTACCCATTAAACCCAGTCCCCTCCGTGTCCTCTGCTATTTTTGGCCATAACCTGCCACAGGTCCAGGGCAACCCCCAGCAGATCCGCTTCCGCCAGGACCCCTGGCTCACGAACCAGTCCCGCTCTGGGCTCTCCGGGGAGGGTTTTGGGGGGTATGTGGTGTTTCGCATTGCGGAGAGGTCTCCCCTTTCCCCCCAGCCTGCCGCTACGTGGCCAGGAAGATGCGGACCCTGTGCGGCCCGGAGCACCAGGAGCCACCACCCTGCCCGGCGCAGGCTGCCCCGCGCGCCCGCCACCAAAGTAAGTGTGCAACTCGCTGGGGACAGGGACATCCATGGGCCTCAGCCCCCACCTCGCTGGGGACGGAGGGGCCAGGGCTGGCCTGGGCTCACGGGCTGGGGGGGGGATCTCTGGCTGCTCCCCTGCCCGCAGGGGAGATGTGCTGGGTCCCCATCCCTCCCTGCCTGTGCTCCAGCAACCACAGTCTTCCTCAGAGCCCAGCACTTTGCCTGAGAAAGGACCGTAACAGGGAGAAATCGCAAAAGGTTATTTTCTTTGCTGCTTTATCTCCCTCACTGGGTTTTGCCTTGCAATGTCACGGCTGCGTCCCAGCCCCTGGCAGGGTGGATGAGCAAACGGATGAGCCTTCGGTACCCTGGGGTGACCCGCGGGGCGAGTGGACGTAACCTGCTGAAGCACCCAGAGCTGCATCTCCCTGGGGTGATCTCTGATATTTCAGGCTAAATACCAAAACACGTCACCACGTCTTCCAGCTGGCAGCGAGAAATTTCTGTCCTGGCTGCCGATATGCCCCGTTCAAAACACGCAAATCGCCATGACTCTGCAGATCACGCGTGTGACGCACCCAGGAACAGCTGCTCGTCCCAGCTGGCCCCAGCTCAGCACGCTGGGTACGGCAAGGGCCTTCCTGGCCCCTCTACCCAGACCCAGCAAGGGGAGCTGCACCCGCACCACCCAGCCACGTGGCTCAGGCGGTAAAGCGCGCCGTTAAAACTAAATCATTTTTGAACAGCCGATGGAGGAATCCCAGCACGGGAAAGATCTGCCCCAACAACACCAGTTTCACCAGTTTGGCTGAGTCTCTCCCGATTGCTCTCGTACAAACGCGCCCAGAGCTGTACCGGGGCAGGAGCAGGTTCCCAGGCAGCTGCCGCGGCGGTCGGGCCGTGCCCCAGGGTCTCCTGCCTCTGCCAGGAGCTCGGGGCTGTCACGGGAGGCTTGCGGGGAAGATGTAGGGCTGAGCAATCCTCTCGCCGCTGCTCCCAAGTGCTGCGTGTGAGGGGAGGAATGAACTGCGTGCCGAGGGGGTCCTATAAAATCTCCAGAATATCACCTTTCTCCTATAAAACCAGCTGGATCCTTAACAGGGGGGAGAAGACAGAGGACAAAGGATGTCTCCCTTCACTAACGCCTTAATCACATGCACATGAAGGAAAAACAGAATGTTCCCATCTGGCCTGCAATGGGGCCAGGACTTTGCAGGGGCCTGGAATGGGAGGAGCGGGGCAAGCCCATGAGGGTATTAGTAAGAGGAATTAAACTCCTCTGAGCAAGGTGGGCTCTGCTGGAGACCCCTCTGTGTTAAACCCAGCCCGACTCCCTCGCACTCACCTAACGTTGCGTATGACTCCCACGAGAAGGTTTTGGGAGCACCTTGCCCGTTCAGCCCCAGCCTCATCCCCTCAGCAATCGTCTTTCCCCGGGCTAATCCTGAATCCCCCTCTTTTCTCCCACGCTTGTGCATTTGCAGATGTAAAGGCAGAGGAATCAGCAGCCCCCCAAGCAAGAACCACACTCCCCAGGAGCAGCAACCCCGTCCAAGCCCAGCCCTGCAGGTCCTGAGGGTAAAAGCCCTCGCGGTCCCTCCCCTGAAGGCCATGAGCTTTCTTCCTACCAGTTTTCCAGGGAATCCACTTGCTGAGCATCCTACAGCCCAGGGATTGGAAAATACCAGCACATCCCTCCTGTATCTGCTCTCAACGCAGAAGCACTATGATAGAAAATGTCCCCGTTGGTCTCTCGTTACCAGAATTTTCTAGCTGGCAGAAAAAAAAAAAATAATATTACCCGTGTGTAACAGATGCTCCTGGCACTTTTGGGCCATGGAGCACCAGGGGAAGAGCATGAGCCATTACATCCTAGCAGCAAATCGGATTTTTATGCTGTGAAACCAAATTGCACTCCTGATGACGTTGGTGTACGTTCAGACAATTTCCATGAAGATAAAATCAGCTCCTGAGCCGGAGTAAGGAGTCCTAGAGCTTCAGGCTGTGGAAATCCCAGGATGTTTTGTACGAGCCCCTTCCCCACGCCCACTAAGCTGGTGAAGCTGTCCTCACTGGGCAGCCAGCACCCCAGCATGATGCACAGCACCCAGGGAGCAGAGGGCCACAGATGGATCCCCCCTCCCGTAAACCCCGTGCCGTCACCGGGAGCAATGACAGCAGAGTCGCAAACCTCGCACGTGCGGGGAGGAATCTGCCCGACCCCTTCCTGTGACAGCCCAAGCCCAACCAGAAATAAAGGCGGATGAGAAGAGGCTGGCTGGCAGCGTGGTGGTTTTTCTCCTGGAAGGGGTTTGCTGTCACTGCGGTGTTTGACCAGAGCGATGCTTTGGACGGTACGTTGGCAGCAGGGGCATGCTTGTTGCTCGTTTGCCCTTCAGTACCAAAACTTTCCTGGTAAAATATCACGTGAGGGGGCAATGCTCAGAGGCAGGATGGGGTGTACACAGCGGAGGGATGCGCACAAACTGGTGCCCTTAATTTTAAAACCCTCCTGGCTTTGTGCAGGGCAGGTGTCCCATGCTGATCTTTACTCAGGTGGGAGAGGCACAAGCCCTGCCCTGGGGAACATGGGGCTCTGCGGGAGATGGGGAGGGTGGGCGGGCAGGCTGGGAGGTGCAGAACAGACCCACACACACCTCCCACGCACACTCAGCCACAGCAAGGCTGGAAAACACAGACCTCAGGACTCTTTATTCTCACAATTGCCACTTCCTAGGACAGCTGTCACAGAATGGTAGAATTGTTAGGTTTGGAAGGGAGCATTAAAGCCCACCCAGTCCAACCCCCCTGCCAGGAGCAGGGACATCTCCAACCAGATCAGGTTGCTCAGAGCCCCGGCCAACCTGGCCTGGAATGTTTCCAGGGATGGGGCATCCACCGCCTCTCTGGGCAACCTGGGCCAGTGCTCCACCACCCTCTGGGTAAAACATTTTTTCCTAATATCTGATCTAAATCTCCCTCCCTCTATTTACCACCGTGTGGTTAGGTGGTCAGGTAAACATCAGTGCATGCAGTCACCGGAATTTCACGGTAATGCCAGGCTCTGGGGACAGAGGACACCAGCAGTTCCCAGGCCACACAGCAGTTCTCGGTTCCCGGGCACCGCCGGAGCACACAACCCCTTGCAGGCTTACAGCACTTCACTGCCTGTCCCCTCACGGACTCCACCTCAGTGCTGAAGTCTCCTGCTCACCACTGGCTCCTCTTAGATGCTTTGTGCAAACACAGTGGGGAGAAAAGAGGAAAGGAAAAAACAAAATAAATCAGTCTTTCCCAAAATGGAGCAGAAAGGGGAGCCTGAAAGAACCATGCTCCAGGATGCCCTACCCAGTGCCTTCTTTAAGGCTTAATCCCATGGATCATCACTCTCCTCCCAGGGGAGGCAGGAGAAGCAGCTGATAGCAAGCACCATCCCAAGCTGGTTCTGAAGCGGAAAGTTTGCCAAGTCACCAGCTGAGACATTGTCCATGTCCGTCACAGGACAAAGCTCACTGTAACCAACACCCACGTGACACAAACATAATCCAGAGCAAACATCACAGTTGTGACACTGCTGTGCACAGATCTTCCCTGTCTTCCTTGTGCTAAAAAACCCCACATACTTAATTTTGAAGTTGTGGGGCGGGCACCTGCAGGTATTCCCCGCGGGTGCCCAGGGTCCCAGGTAAGAACAGCGGGGAATTTCCCACGGCAGCACCAGGCTGTCCCTGGCTCATTTCTGACCCCTACAGCAGCTCCTTCTCACCAAGCTGGTGGGCAGGCAGAAGGCCTCAAAGGTAAGCAGCTTTCTGGTGAGCATCTCTCTGGTGAGGGTTTTATTTTGTTGGGGTCATATCTCCACTTGTTCATGCGGATAAGTCCAGGACGAGCGATTGCAGCCCTCTCCTCTGCCCCACGCCTTCTTCACACTGTTGTGTATGGGCAGTTTTTACTTCAGCGTTTTCCAGCCCCCTCCAGTCACCTGCCCGTGAACCAGCTCTGGTGTGCGTCGAGCGCAGCGGTCTCGACGAACTGGCAGAGACAGGGCACGCTGCTGTCCTCCAGGTGCCCCCCTGCCACAGGGCGAGGGAGCCGGCCGGTGACCAGGAGCCGGACGTAGCATCCGCTGAAGATCACCAGGAGCTGCTGGGCCATCACCTGGAAGGAACACGAGAGGCGTCAGAGCAGAGCCTCCACCTGTGGGAAGGGTGGAGGGTACATTGAATACCGTTTGTTCCCTCGTTCAAGGACTGTCCTTGTCTGAACAAAACAGGACAGGAGCCAACGGCATACATAACTGTCCCAGATCCCCTTCTGGTCAGCAGTGCTGTCCCCACGGGGGAGTGACACGAAATGACCACTGCCTCCTGGTGCTGGTTTTTGCCTATACGGGGCCAGAGAGCTTCAATCCACACGGATGTCACCTGCGTCAAATTCACTTAGTAACAGCGAAGGGAAAAAAAACTGTGAAATAAATCCAAATCATCCCTTTTGAAACTTCTTGCTGAGTAGGAATGAGGACACGTTTGTTGCTCAGCACAGGTCTTTGTAGGCTGCCCAACGGAGGAGACAAAGGCTGCGCACGGCCATCCCCAGCCCAGACACAGGCACTGGGTCCTGCCCAGGCCCTGGGGAGGGGTTGGCCCCCAAATGGTACCCCAGGCATCAGGTCCACTAATTCCTCAGGGACTGGGCACTGGCTGCTCAGTAAGCACTGACTGCTTCGCAGTGTCAGAGCTAGAGGACCTGTGTGTGGACCCCCACTTTGCCAGGTGCTTCTACTGGTGAAAAAGGAGGTGTCCCCATGGCTGCTGGGATGAGTTTTGGAGTCAAGGTGCCTGGGGAGGCAATTCAGTGCCCCTGTCCGTCGGGGAGCGATATTTCTCATTACCTCTGGTGGGCCCTCGGGAACGAGGCGGAGCAGCTCGTTGCATGTCACAGGCCTTTTGTTCAGGTTCACCCCGCTGGATAAGAGAGGGGATTCTTCACGTGAAGCCTCCTCCTCTGTCCCCGGGTCGGGTTGGACCACCACCTCCGTAACCACGCAGAGCTGGTCCAGGCTGTGCCGCAAGCCCGACTGGAAGAGAAAGAGATTTTAGGGGTCTCCAAGGCAGGCAGATCAGCGTCCTGAGGATGGCCTTCAAAGGGTACTATTTCCTCCTGCACGTTTTTTTCCTCCTGGGAGTTATCATCGCAAGAGTAAAAAGTGCAGCACTGGCCAGGAGCCGTGCCCAGCACTTGGAACCAAGCGTCTCCATCCCCCAGCCCCGCTGCCATCAGCTGCCTCTTGTGCCGGCAACCACTCCCAGCACGATGGTCACAGCCTGGCGTGAAGAATCGCGTCTTTAAAAACCACACGAGCGGTGTCAGCCAATATCTGCATCGGTGTGCTCCTGTGCATCCCCCAGTTCATCCAGGGAGATGGATGAGCAGCAGCCTTAAGATTTTGGGAGGGTTGCATCCCCGCACCTCATGGCTGTGACCAGCAAGGGCAATTCGTGCAGGAGAGCACTGTGTCTGTACATTGTAGAGCTGCACAGAGGGAAACATCTTCTGAAGGCCAACAGGACATCAGTTTTACAGTTAAGCCAGTATGGTGTTTACTTTTTCCTCAGGCTACCCAATTTATTTTGGGAGGACAGCTCAAGGTGTCAGCTGTTTCAAGTTGTGACACACGCTTTCAAAGTTTGCCCTTGATCCTTGATGACTTTCCTTTATTAAAGTTGTCTGGTTAATTATCCAGACATGCACCTACCACAGGGCTTCAACAAATTCCTGCTGATTGGGGCACTGCCAGATGCAGTTTACCCACCTCCCAGTCTGTCCAGCTCCCAGTTCACAGCAGGGGATGCCCAGGAGGACACTCAAACACTCGGTTATCCTTGCCCACCTCCATCCCACCAAAGTTGGGGCACAGGGGTGGACCTGGCCTTGTCCCTGCGGGTCCTTGGGCTGTGCCCACCATCACTTACCTCTCGTGTCCTCCGCAGGTCCGTGATGCGGGCTGATAGGGACTGGAGGCAGCGCTCCGGGCTGAAGCGCACGAACCAGAGCTGGGATGGGCAGGGTTAAGGAAAAGATCTTTCCATGCATCATGCAGATCATGGTATGAACCTCACAGGAAGCAGAGCAAAGGCAGCTGGTGCCTGCGGGATGCTCAGGACGGTCAGGAACCAAATAACACATCACAGGGCCAATTTTAAGCCAAGAGGGTCTGGGCAAAGGCAAAACCTGAAGGTAAAGGGGAAGAGAAGAGGGGCGGCAGGGAACATTGTCCCAGAGGACAGCCAGCCCCCCTTGCCCATTTCCCACAGCCTGGGGAGGTGACAACTGAGATAACCCAGGGCCACTGCCCATCGCTCATCTCTGTGGCTTTGCATCTGAATAAACCGGTGGGTCACCTTGACTCAGCTCCCCTAAACTCCTTCCTGCTTCCTCTCCTTCATTTCTAGAGATGCACTCCATTTTTTTTTTTTTTACAGAACGTATTGTATTTGGTGCTTGTCTGCAGGATGGAGGGACTGTTTGCAAAGAGTCTACCAAAAGAGCAATGTGTTGGGGACACCAGTCCTGCCAGCTGGAAAGCAGCAGCCCCCAGAAGGCAGCCAGAGGTCTGCCCCTGTACATCTACTCAAGCTGCCACCATCAGGGGGATTCAGGAACAATGTAAAAGCTAGAGGGTTAAAATGGATCCGACACCGGAGCAGACGGAGACCTGGCTGCCAGGCACACGCCCTGTGAAATCAAGTTCTCAAATGTGCCTGAAGGAGGGAGCCCAGGGCTACAAACCACCTGGGAGCAGAGGCACTTGAGCTGTGGGCTCGGTTTGTCTCTGCAAGGCAGAACGTGAGCTCCCAGGGCGGGGGATTCTGGGTTTCTCTGTGTTGTCTTGTCGTTTTTTTTTTCCATAGGCACATCGCTGTCACTCTGCTTGTAATAAGAATCATCACTGTCACACAAGTATAATAGACTTTCAGGAGTAATTATCTGCCCAAAGGAATAATCCCACTTCAATCTTTTAGACTCATTATTTCCAATTACCTCTGGGCATCTCTCAATTCCCACTTATAGGGGAAGAAAAAAATACCCACTCTCTCATGCCATCCAATAGGAGAAAAAACAAATCCTACAAATCCCATTCTCTGGAAATCCTCACGGATTATAACATCAATAAATACCTGCACATCATTAGCTACTCAGGAGGGGCACAAACAATTCCCTACAGAAAGGATACCTGTAGGATGTTGTGCGGCCCATGCAGGACATCTGTAATCCCCAGAATCAAACTGTGTTTGATAAATATTTCATTGACAGCTGCCAGCCTCACATCTGTGTTCACATTTATCTGTTAAAGAACACAGGAAAAATTAACACACTGTACAGCAAAAGTTGGGCCAGCCTATGGCTACAGCTGGATAATCCCAAATACTGCGTCTCTGAAAGGAAAGCTTTCCAGTATCACGTTCTCTCTTCCTTCCCCCAGCAGTCCCTGCATGAAGGACTCCTTTCCTGAACTTCTGTGCATCCACGATTGCCAGGTTTCCCTTTGGAAGGATCATTGCACAGCTGTCGTTAGAGTCTTTTTCCCAAATCCATTAAAACCAGTGCAGAGACCCCTCTGTATTTTGAATCAAGCCTTTCCAGCATTATTCTTCAGATCACTCCTTAGAAATGTCATACTCCTGTGACTCCTGCAAACAGAAGCTGACAACAACCAAGCAGCAGGTGCTGCAGGCTGGTTGCCTCTCAGGTCTCCTTCTCCTCTCTGTCTCCTTCTATTGCCCTGTCTACCTTGGTTTTATAATTTTATTGCAGCATCTATGGGTTAGGAGCTGCCTTTTCATTTCAGACAAAGTTCCAGAGCACCACCGTGACATAAATAAGCAACGCTATGAATGGCTGCACACAGGCAAGACTGCAAGGACCACCGTCACCAGAAGCGGGGCAGGAGCCAGCTCTGCTTCCCACCATCTGTGGGAGCACGCTTCTGGGAGACGACCCGGGTCCCAGCGTTTTGGTGGGAGGGGGTCCTGCACGCAAGCAGCCTCCTCTTACCTTCCTCCGCCGGCAGTCGAGAACCAGTATCACAACTACGGTGACCGCTACGGCGGCCAGGGTCACCAGCACGCTGGCCTCCCAGTAGCGTCCGAAGGAATGCAGCTGGACCGTGGAGTAAATATTTGTCCAGAGAGACACGTAGAAAACCTACAAAAAAACAGAAAGACTGATGATACTCACTGATGATTTCTCACCTGACAGTGAGAAAAATCAAGGGAAGAAGAAAACTGCCGGTCCCTTCTCCCAGGGTGATGCCTTACCATAAATTAAGTCACACAAGATTTTTAGAGGGTGAGAAAGGACAGAAGTTCTTTTCAGTAATAAATGGAAGAAAGAACTAGAAGGATTGAGTAAGCCCTAGTTTATTATGAAAAATTCCCAGTCATCAAAGACGGAGAATCAGTTATTAATGATGATTCATACCTAGGAAGGATTTCAACCGAGCTCTTCCATTTAGATAAGAAATGCACTCACTGAGGCACATTGATAATACTTCTATCTGTCCCTGTATTTAGAAAAGTTCTGTGTCCAAGCACTCAAGGTGGTGCCCAGACTACTCAATCACAATCACACTCAAACGGCGGGCACTGGCATCAGGTCAAGGACTGTGCCAAGGACCCAGAAACTTGGCCCTTGCATAAAGACAGGCAAAGCTGAATTTGCTTGGCCTTTACTTCAGATAGCGCGCATTTGGGGAGCACATTGCCTTAGAAGCGCAGATGACGTGTACAGCACAGCGTATCACAGCATCTTCTTGCAATAACATAGCTTGTTCGCACTGAAGAGGCACCAAAACCCTCAACACACTGAGCACCTCTTCCTACAATAGTGAAAGGAGGAGAAGATGCGTATAACGGCTATCCAAAAAAATAAATGTAACTAAAACGAAGCAGTTAGATTTTAGCACACCCTCAGCACGCTGCAAAGCATCAGCCTTACAGTGCATGCTAATGGCTGGGCTGTCTGGAGGAGCTTCTCTCACCAGAAGATGACAAGCAAGACCAGACAAGCACCTCAGTAACCAAAATTGACTGGTCCATTGGTCTAAATTAGCATTAGGACCAGAATATCTACAGATTTTTTAAATCAAGTCTTTTAAAAAGTCTGATGTAGGCACTATTACCTCAGTGTAAGCTGGTTGTCCAGCCACAGACAGCGAGATTCGGTGGGGTTGGAGCAAGGGGTTGGAGAAGGTGCCTTGCCCTCCATCTGCAGAAATTCTGCGGACTGAAATTCCCAGAGGAGCCCACTACAATGTGTGAAAACCAGTGTCTCCTCCCCTTCCAAACCTCTCTTCCTCACTGAGCAGAAGAACCCCACGTATAGGTCTCGAAGCATCTCAGCAAGCACGTGTCTACGGCAAGCTTGCGAGAGACTCCACCACCCTTACCACGGCGATGGCTATCTGGAACGCCCGGGAGTTGTAGAACATGTACCGTCTCACTTCAGGCTTCAGGACAGCATCCTGGATTAACTTTCCCCACCGATCCACTGCCACCTGCTCGGGGAGCAAAAAGAAAAGGAGAGCCGTGCTCCAGTTTCGGGTTCCTAGCCCCATCGGAACTAGCTTGGGCAGTCAGGGTGGGGCGAGGACGGCTCCGAAAGCTGCGTCCCAGAGCACCCTCCCACAAAGTGCAGCTCCGATCTCACCCGCACAGCTGTCACAGACCAAAAGCTTGTGCGCTGGCCTCATTTGCGGTGAGTAATATCTCCCCGGAGAGCGCAGGGAAAGTCACGACAGAAAACCACATTTTTATGACAAAGGGTAAGACAAGACAGATTGTCCCAGGGATGCTCCATCCCATCAGAGTGACTCTGAAGCAATTCACCTGAACCTACATTGAATGCGTTCCTTCACGGAGGTTTAAGCCAAGATCATTACACTTGACTTGCAGTCCACGGGGAACAGACTGAAGCTGAACAGAAACAAGCTACTCAAATGAAAAGCAAAGCTGTCTGTGATACGGGTGCAAATGCAAATGATGCTGATCCAGCTAGCAATCACTCCTACAGGGTCCCCGGGGGGGATAACGCGTGGGGAGCTTACCTGAACCCCAAGGGACTTCAGTTTCTCTGCACAAAGCTCCACGTCAAAGGAGGTGGCTGAGCAGTTGTTGTCCATGCTGAGCACCATGAGCACCTGGCCGTTGAGGGGTTCTGCAAGAGCCCGAAGGAGTCATGAGCACAGCTCTGGCCAGGGTTTTTCTCCCAGCAGCTAAGGAACACATGGAAAAGGGAAGGCTGGGGAATGCAGACCATGCCGATGCCTTTCAAATGGATCCAGAATCCCCCCTTGGACATTTCCAAGAACATCACAAAGAGCTTTGGAAGCAGCACAGCAGCCTGATGTCCCCTACAAGCAAACAACCTACAAAAAGGGAGGAAACCCCAAACGCATTCCAGGAGCAAGCAGTCAGAGATAACACAATTCTCTGATCTTCAGCAGAATAATGTCTTGGCTCGCTGATCCCTCACTGAAAGGACAACGGACTCGAGCTGCTCCATGTTCTTAAGGCGGCATCTTAGAGAGATCCCCATCGCCTACTCACCCCACCTACTACAAGACAGAGCTTGAGCAATCAAACCAAGGTGCTTTCCAATAGTCAAGTCATCTGGGATGTGGCAGGGCTGCCATGGAGCTTGAGCTCCACAGGTTCTCCATCACCCAGATCCGTCGCAGAGCTCCTGGGCAGCTCAGGGCTCTCAGCTCCCCAGTTTCAGCAGGGGCTAGGATCAGAGATGTAATCCAGAGACCCAGGTTGCATGCAGGAGCCCAGAAAGCATGAGGACAGCCTGCCCTCGATGTGAGGAGCCGGCTGCTCAGAGCTGAGGCAGAGCAGCCTTGGAGCGGGCTAGGAGAGCTGTGATCTCCAAGCATCCCATCTGGCATTCATCTAGAGTGTACCCAAGCTGTGCAGTGTCAAGAGGAAGAGATCGCGTCTAAGGAAGTGGCTTGTTCCACTTTTTTCACCAAAACAATTCGGCCAGCTTCCCTTCCCCTTTGCAGATTCGGGGTCAGCTGCTCCTGCTGACGCTGCCTGCCCAGTGCTCTCCCAGGCTGCTGTCCTGGTCAGAACCCAGTGCACACCCACCTTTCCCTTCTCTCCCAGTTACATCCTCCATCCTCATCACCTCTGGAGTGAAAGGAGGCGATTATATTACAACAGGGCGTGACTGCATGGAGTCAAAAAGGGAAGAGTGGATGCATCTGAAACCTCCAGGATAACAAGGTCCTGTTTGCTTGCTGAGGCTCATCTCCTCCTGACACAGAGCAGTGGAGGTGGTGAGTATAACGCAAGAATAAAAACAAATGCTCTCCGCCTTGGGCTCCACTGTCCTGTTACCATGGCTTTGGCCATTTTTTTGGCACGAAGTTCAGCAAGCTGGGTGCCAGGCTCAGAGATCTGGGATTTGCAGAGGAGCTTGGCTCCCTAAGCTCTGCTGGAGCAACAAGAGCTGCTTCGCCCTGCAAAAACTGAGCGCTAAGGGGATTCCATGAACCCAGCAAGCAAAAAGGGAGCCCTGCTGAACAGCACGTGGAGGTCTTGATGCAAAGAGCTGTCCCCGGCTCTGCCTTCGGTTGCTGCGCAGCACCTTAGGCAGTGCTTCAGCAGTGCTGCAAAGACAGAGCAAAAATTCTTCACCGGGGCAGTCACCTGGAAAGCACAGGTCAAGGTTCCCAAATATTCCTTGACTTTCCAAGGCTAAGAGAAGAGGACTTCTGATTTTCAATAGATTGATGTCCATTCATTCCTACATATGAGGCTTTCCAAAAAAAAAAAAAAAAAAAAAAAAAAAAAAAAAAAAAAAAAAGTCAAATTGTGTCCATCCCCTCCCTGAAATGCTGAAATATCCATCATGATTAGTTACTTTTGCAAATGAGGTGCTGCTAATGAGCATCTTTCAAAAAAATCTGTCTTCTGTTATTTTAAGGGTGCTGTACTCAGTGCTGCCTTTCTCCTTACCACCAGCGAGTTGCTCGCTTACCTTTTACCCACCGCAGGGATCCTTCCTTTGAATCACTTGTACAATAGAGGACGGAGGAAAGTGACTCGTTTTTCTCAATTTCACCAGCTTGGCTTTCGTGGGCCATGGTGAAGGTGCCTCTCCTTGAGGGACTCTGTGTCGTACTGTCAGAAATCCAGCACTTTGTACATCCGCTTTATCTTTCGCCGTTAGGAAACACCGGTCCAGCCTCAAGGCAGTCTCCTCGATGGGGACCAGATTGCGATGTCTTCATTCAAGCTCTCGCTGATGACTTCCTCCAGACCTCGCTTTCTATGAGCAAGGAGGCATTTTCTAGTCCTGAAAAGATGAAAAAGAAAACCCCTGGTTTTGCAGAGACAGCAGAGGGTAACAGCACAGCCCACTTGGGCGTACTCTGCTCTTCGCACCCCGCTCCTGCGGATGTTAGCACCGGGTAGGTGTTGGCCAGCCACGAGCGCACCACGCATGGGCTCACCTTTTGCTGCCATTACTTTGGTTTTTTAAATACCTGGAAGAGTTATCCTTAAATCATCCAAACAGGCTTAAATATTTATATTTTGTAAGCAGTCAGTAAACAGGCAGGATTTCTCCTCGCGAAGCCAACAGTCCTGCGCTATGGCTTTCAGCCAGCACTTTCAGAAGAAAGTGGAGCCGGTGTAAATGCCCTTCCCTGGATGCACCCCGCTCACTGACGTGGTGCATAATTCCCCACCACATGAAGGAAACAGTGCAGGTAAGGAAGAAAAATGTATCCGCCGAAGCCAGAGACAAGCAGAGCTCTCACCCAGCATCAGCAAAGCCTTGGAGGGTCTCTGCTTTCCTTTCCCCTCTCCTCTCCGCCACAGGCAGTGTCGGAAGTGGACGGGGCACGTCCCCACAGCAGGCACCGTGCCCTCCGGTTTTCCAGGCAAACACTGCTGAGGTAGATCTCTAGCCTGCTGCCAGGACCTGCGGGTGGTTATTAAAGCAAATGCTTGGAAGACTTTGAAGTTTACTTTTCAATTATCTTCCACTCACGTGGCTCAGCTGCATCCGCACTGGCTCTCCAAAAAGATTATTTACTTTTTCACCTCCACTCTCTCTTCCTCTTGTGCCAGGAACCTGCTGCTGGCTCTCAGGGGGAGGGTCCCTCGTGGAGCTCGTTCGCTCTCCTTCCAAAGAGGATTGCTTTATTTCTGCCTGATGGTTGGTGCTGCAATTACCCCCTCACGCAAAGGCAGGAAGTTGAAGGGCTGTCAGAAAGGA
This sequence comes from Tetrax tetrax, assembly GCA_009806455.1. NCBI lineage: Eukaryota > Metazoa > Chordata > Aves > Otidiformes > Otididae > Tetrax > Tetrax tetrax. The sequence continues at coordinate 99,414 of WHYT01017085.1, read as the reverse complement.
AATTGAGGCAAGAAAATGACAGGTCCTTCCGATTGCAGAAAAAAAAAAAAAAATAAATCTGCAAGGGGCTGGAAGCTCACACTTAGAAGATTCAAGCCAGGCTGCACATTGCAGAAGAGGTGTTCAGCGAGCGTGTGTGCGGGGTGGGCACAGCACCACTTCCCAGCGCAGGTGAGGAGCGATTCTGCTGTCGAGCACAATTCCCTTGCAGAGCACGGGCAGGCACGTGTAACAGAGCACAGCTCCCAGCACCAAAAGGTGGATTCAGACAGGGAATTTTCTCGCTTGTTTTCCCCCTTTTGCCTTTGATCCCTTCAGGTTAGGATCAAACAGAAGGGGAAATGAAAAACAAGACAGAAAAGCCCACACAAAACAGCAGCAAAGCAAAGCAGAGTGAAAAAACAGAAGAAACAAAAGAAAAACCTACTTAAAACCTGCCACTCTGTTGTTGCTGCTGTCACGTTACATTAGAGTGGAATCAAGGCTCTCCAGCTTAGCTGTGGAGCACTTTGAGTCCCTGGGGAAGAGGCCCCAGAAGAGGACAGCGATGGGTGCAGCAGGGTGAGAGCAGCTCAGCCTCCCCCAGCCCATCCCAGGGCTGCGGGAGAGAAACAGCCTTTTCCCCGCCGAGATGAACTCCTTGGCAAAAGCACCTTTGCTTTTACCTCTTTGTGCAGCACAGACCTCGTTTGGCCCTGTTGCCTTTTACTGCAGAACAACTGCCTGGTTTTGGAGGCAGGTCTCCCCCACAAATCTTCCCTGCCACCCCCTGTGTTAACGTGAGGGGCATCCTCTCATCCCCTGCCCTCCCCAGGCTCTGTCTCTCTCTACATCTCTTCTTGTTCTTTATGCAATGTCAATGTCTCTCTGGTGGCTTTGCCTCCTTTGGGCTATGAACCTTCTTTTTAGGACACCTCCAAGCCCTAGCTAAACAGCGGAGAAACATTCAGCAAGTCCTTCTGCTTCATTTCCACAGCAGCTGGCAGAAGCTCACCTGGTCCAGGTCACCTCCTGGTCCAGGTCACCTCCTGGTCCCAGGGAGCCGGCTCAGCTCTCTCCACCTCCTCCTCACTGTCCCTCATCTGCCACCATCCCACTCACGCGCCACGCTGTCCCACCGCCAAGCAGGGAGGTCACTGGTCCCACAGTTGGAGAGAAGGTCACTCTCTTCACTGCGTCTCCCAGGTGCCACACACGAACCAGGCACAGCTCACCCAAGGCAAGAAGCCTGCATCCCCACGCTCCCTCTCGTTACCCTGAGCTGCAAGCACCAACTTGCAAAATCTCCCTCCTGCATGTGACTTTTCCCCCAGGCTGCTTAGAGAAACTGTGGTTTTAACCCTCTAGAGTTCCTCCAAAGTGCTTCCCCACCACAGGCGCAGCCACGGGAGGAGACCCCATCACAGGAGTTATCCTCACCTTGTGCAGGGTGGGGGTCCAGAGCTGCAGCTGGACATTAAAGGTTGTGAAGAGCTGAAGAACAGCACAGACAGAAGGCTGTCCTCCTCCTCCTCAGTCAGCCAGGCAGGACTCACGAAGCACAAACCCCAAAGTTGCGTCAGATTAGTTGCTGTGAATATATCGGACAAAGCCAAGCATCACTGACAGGCCTGGATAAACCAGAAGAGGTGAACGAAGATCTCGAGGCTGAGAACGGAGTTTTTGGGAAAAAAAAAAAAAAAAAAAAAAAAAAAAAAGGGAAGTGCAGTTGATTCATCCAGGAATAAACTTGCCACTCCTGGTGTAGAGATCCCTCATTTGTAGACTTGCACTGCACCTGCCTACATATCTGCAGCATTTTGAGTGGTGACAGCTTCATTTGCCACATGTTAGTGCATGGTCTGAGTGACATCTGTATACAAGCAAAGTCTGAAACACCTACACTTTGCACCTTCCCCCCCCCAAAAAAAAAAAAAATAATCAGCCTTTTACTTCTGTGCTCAGTAACCTTTATTCCTCAGACACCATGTTGGTGAGACACCAGTGTGATAAGAAGTCTCAGCATAGTAAGGCTGTCAAGGCAAGGATGGATGTGGTTGAGCTGTCCACATCTGTTTTAGTGGGAGCTTCTGGTTGATTTAGGTAGCAAAAGAGCAAAGTCAAGTGGAGGTCAAACACATATACAAATATTCTCCTCAGGTTCTTCACACCTTTATGGTGTGCATGAAGCATTAAATAAGGACTGATTCCCCCCCTAGAGCCCTTGGGTGCTGCTGCAGTTTTAACAGGCAGAGTCCTTTACTTCCAGTACTCTGCTGCAACTTCTCCATATTAATTATCATAAGAATGCCATGGATCCACTTTTGCATAGGGAAATGCTCATTAACATCTAGTACTGCTGGAGTTTACATCCCTTGTAGGTCTGTGTGAATCGCACACACAGCTTCCCTTCCGATTCCCACAGTGCGCTGATCTTCATTTGATCTACACAGCTGCCATCCTTCATTCCTCGCACTCCCCGAATTTCTGGGGAGCAGCAGACATTGCGTAACAGTGGACAAACCCCTGCTTTCTTGGTCACACACTTTGTAATTCAGCGATTCAGCCTGGGCAGAAAGTTAGCGGCACTGCCATACCCCAGACCGAGGTCTAAGTGAGCCTTGAGTTCCCTCCCGGTGATAACAAGAGGCAGAGCCCATCAATATGCTGCGCTGTGCAGCCTCTGTCTCTTTATATCCAAATCCCATCGCTTTCGTGACCCGCCTCTCGCCGTAACCTGAAGCCATCCCTCTGGAGCAGTATCTATCAAACCTGCCCAGCACAGCTCCTGCTACGCTGGTCATTCTGCCCAACATAAAATACAATAAAGTGAATTTGCAATAAAAGGGAAAAAAACATGAGAAGTTTCTCTTTGCAATCTCATTCCGCTGCTGGGTAGGGCTCTGGCAAATTCTAAACTCCAGCTCCATTCCAGCCAGCCCAGCAAGGAGGATTAGATCAAAGTTTTGCTTGTTCCTACCACAGACACTGTCTATAGCTCTAGGAAAACTGGTTTTGCTGCTGTTATTGGAACTGAAAAATACATCTTTGATGGGTAAAGCCACCCCTTCAGTTCTGGTCTGAGCTTATTGGTGCAGGAAGCCTAAGCCCTGAGACTTTGCTGAAGAGGAGCAAGGTTTGTCTGCCTACAATGCTCCAGCAGATAGGATCCAAAGTCACAGGTATGCACCCATCTGCTCCATCCACACCTGGAATTTTGCTCAGTAATGGACAACTGACCCTCTTGGTGGTCCTCATTTCAGGTGGAGGAGATGTGCTGGCAGAGAAGAGGGACTGATTCCCCACAATTGTGTTTGTTTTCAGTGCTGTTTCCACCATTTTTAATAAAGATGTTTGTTATCAAACCCAAACATTTCATGTATACAGAATGCATATAAACACATGCAGCCCTTTCCTCCTCTCCCTCTAAATTAGAGTGTGCGTGTAATTTGGGGCTGACACTCAGAATGAATTGCATCTAGCCAAGTGAAATACCTTACCCAGCTACATATTTCATTACAGAACGCTCAGGCATTCCTGTTTAAATCCCTTTCCCATGAATGATGACTCGTATTTAAATAAGCACATAGCATTTTCTAAGGCATTTTTTCCACTTTTAATTAAAAACTAATATTTATAGAGCAAGGCAGATGTGCTATACACCAAGGAAAATTACAGTCCCTTCTTCTAGATTGCTGGTGACTTTCTGCAGTAATGGCATAAAATAACTGTTAAACTAGAATAAGTACTATTGATTGTGGTCTCTAATAGAGGATGGGGTTTTAAAGAACTTGCAGCACTGGACTGTTCAAGCTCGTTGTATTTATTGATTGAGACTGTAAGACTGTAACCACATGTGAAAACACAAGGTTATTCCTCACACATTTGCTATTCAAAAGGAGCATCCAGTGCTATCTAAACAAAATAAAACCAGTGCAACAGCTGCTGTGGAAGGACTTTGTCACCATCTTATGACTGCAAACCAGAGTGGTGGAGAGTCCACCTCCCACTGCAGGCATTCGCCATCAGAGCTAGCTTCTGGGAAAAGAGAGCATCAGCAAGAGTGAAACCCCACACAGAAACATGAGGGGAGACACCTGTCTTCCAGTACCCGTATAGACATGCAACAAAACAATAATCTCAGTAACAGGTCACTGGGTAGCATTTCATCCAGCATCAGCTTACTTCTTCAAAACTGAATCCCACTGTAGGCAAACACTGAGAATTTGGGTTTCACATAAGGGAGATGGATGTCCAGCACTAGGACAAGAAGGAAGTTTGTGGAGCAACATCTCCTTTGTTTTATGCCCTCTTTTAGCTTGCCTCTTCTTGTCTAGTAACTACTGCTGTTACTCTCTCCAGAGCCTTCCACATCACACCACAGTTTATCAGCAATTGCTCATTACCTGTTGGTGGCTGTATCATATTGCATACATGACCATGGAAACTGGCCACAGCATCACAGCTCCTCAGAGTGCAAGGTTGCTGCTAGAGCTTGGTAGCTACTGCCAGGGAACAGCAGAAAGGGCTGTTGGGCAAGGGAAGGGGGACATGGAGAAAGGTGTAGCACCACAGTACCTGTGCAAGAAGAGAGGAGCTCAAGGTCAGCCAGCAATCTACTGATCTCCAGACAAGTCCATAGGCAACCAATCAAGAAACCAAAACACAAAACTACACACAACACCCACACAACACAATCTGAGTGCGGGGTTGAGCTTAAATACATCTCCCAAGCCAACAGGTGAAAGCTGGTGGGTGGGGAACCCCAAGGAGGCTGCCCAGGGCAATGGGAGCCAGCTGGAGCACAGGGAGGAGGAGCGAGGGAGGACACTTCATCTGCACAGTCCCACCCTTTTGCCAGAGTAATTCAGGAGTTCTGAAGCAGCATCGGTCCTTAAAGGACCTCCATCCTGTGCTGCTTGCAATCAAGAGTGTCAGTGACCCATCGCCAGTGGCTTTGCCATCTCTTTTTTCATCAGCCCTTTCTCTGTTTTTCTCCTTCTCTCTGTTTTCTTCAGCTTCACTAAAAATTTCCCACCACAGCCTCATTACAGATTCTTTTACCAAAGAGCACCTACATGATTTAATGCCTTTCTGGTGCCTATTAAATCAAGCATCCTGCTGAAAGAAGTACTAAATTAGCCTTGCCTGTTCCTTGCCAGATCATTAGCCATGTTGACTTTTATGCTGTTTTCCACTTAAATCTGGGCTTCAAGTGTTTTCTCTCTCAAATTTGTTCTGAAGTATTGCATGTTATATATCAAATAAAAAGTCCTCTTTGCTGCTCTTGTGCCACAATACCATGGTGCTAGGGATTTCCTCTTGCCCTGTCCTGAAGTGACAACTGGGAGGTGAGCTCTAGTTAAGTGTGCAACACTGCAGACCAGCCTTATTTTGGAGGATGTGTCCCTGATCCATAAGATC
>WHYT01017085.1:74104-93991 GCA_009806455.1 Tetrax tetrax | reverse complement strand
AAAAAAAAAAAAAAAAAAAAGAAAAAAAAAGAAAAAAGAAGCAGCAGCTTCATTGCAGTACCTGTATACACTTCCTGGAGAAAACGCCGTTCCTCTCTCAGAGGGATGAATTTGTGCAGCTCTGCTTGCTCCAGACATTGTTGAGCAACGCGTTCATCGCATCACGTGGCTGCACGGGGAACAGAACCGACTCCAAAACCACTAACCCACGTGGGACCTTGTTACACTGGAAACTGGCAACTCACCTGGTAACGTCATCCAGGCACGGAGGTAAACCCGATAAATCCTCCTGCTGCTGTCACTAGCTCAAGGCCCAGCTCAAATCCCCACCCAAGACAGGGCCGTGCAAAGCTTTGCTTCTTTTGCAAACGCTCCTCATCAAAAGCTTTGGCTCCGTTTCCTCTTCTTCCTGCCCACGCAAAGATCCTGACAGAGGGAGAACATGATGACAAAAGTGCTTAGAAAGGGCACTGTCAGCTCACCATAAAAAAAAAAAAAACGCCCGACGCAAAACTTACTGGGAGCAATAAACTTGAAAGGAACACTCATAATTACCTGCAGTGCACACACCGTTTATTTAGCAAGAGGTACGTGCACAGGCTGATCTTGGCACCAAACCTCATCCCATCAGCACAAGCAGAAGAATCCTGCTCCTCTAGGAGGGCGAGGGCGAGGGGGTGAAGAAAAAGAGAAAAAGCTAATTCCAAGTTTAAAGCAATCCCAGTTTTCCTGCTCTGAAGAAGCAAAAAAAAGGCCACACACTATTAAATCTTTAGAAACTTTTGGACTGACAGGCTTTCTCTGAAGGTTTTCAAAGCATCTGCTTCATGCCTAAGGAACCAAGGAGGAAGCTCCACAGCAGTTTAAATGAACCAAAATGGAAGGCAAGGTTTTACAGTTATTTTTCTGAGATAGTTTTCCACCTATCACCTCCCTGAGCTTGCAGCTCTGGGCCAAGGAAGATGCTCAGTCTGCAGGTTGGGTTGTAAGGAGGCAAGGTCTCCTAGCCTTCTTCAAGAGGCGGTCATCAAACCACATGCTCAGAAACCTTTGGCAGGTGTTAGTTTTCTGATCGTCTTATTTGGGACATAATTGTGATGAGTTTGTTAGGCAGCTGGGATCCTGCCAGGTATCCTCTCAATCCAAGCAGTTATCTGTAGCCACAGGTCTCACAGAACAGTCTATAAAATATTCAGAAATTAATATATTCCAGTAAACACCACATTTTAGATTCTAGCTGGACAAGAAGGTGCAAGAATACGTATTTGCACGTAAGCCTTATATCTGAGCTTCTGAAATGCAAAGATGCATCTGTAACATCCCTATCCCACCTATTAATGACCCTACCAAAATTTGAGCATTAGAAATGTAACCCTCCTAAAGCCAACAGGGAGATTGGTAATTAACAGCAAATACAAAGTCAATCAGTAAACTAGAAAGTCATTTGGAAAGAGGCAAAGGCGCACAAGAAATAGGGAACTATTTGAGTGTAAAACAGAAAGAGGACACTGGCAGGGTCCCAGCACAGACTGGAATGCTTCTGTTTGCCGAGCCCAGCTGACACCCCTGAATCCAGCCTATTTAAAAATGAAGGTCTTCCAAAAATCGCAGTGGGAATGAATGAATCAAAAGTCAATGAAAAAAGCAGACTTCTCTGCTCCAGGAAGCATCGTGTTCGTTGCCCATTCAGCTTGTGCTGGCTGGCAGGGGATTGGGGGATTTGTTTTACACGAATCAGAGTTAAGGCAGCTTGAGGTTTGTCTTGAGCTGTATTCACCGGTACCTACGAAGAAGCAAGTCCTGACTCAACAGAAACCCACAGCAAAGCTGTTGGCACAGTCTCCCTCTCTCACTTCACTTACTGTTTGCCTGTTTTCTGCTTCCCGGTCTTACCTCTCTGATAATTAAGTGAGGAGCTCCCACTGCAGCCTTCTCACGAGGGAACACCTTCACCCCTCCGCCAAACGAGACCTCACCCTTCCTTCCGACACGACGAGACCAGCTGCCGGTTGGTCATCTGGGGACAAAACCCACCCCCACAGCCCCGGGACACGGGGACAGCGGGACCCCAGCAGCAGCGATGCTGGAGCCTCCACAGCCACCTGACCACAGCCCCTCAACCTTCCTGGGAAAAAGCAGTTAAAAGCAAAATCTTTCCCATTTCAGATTAAGCTGATTATTTCTTCTAGCCTCAGCGAATTCGGCGAAAAAAATAAACACCTTTCCTCTTTGAAACACCCTCTAATTATTTCAAGACTTCTCCATTCTGTGATGGAGACGCCAGAGTAAATAAGCCCTTACCTCCTCATCACCATGGCTCTGAGCCACATTTGCCAAATCTCCCCGGAGCCCCTCAATGTTTTGTTCAAAGCACCAATTTATTTCCATCTCTTTCAAAGCTCAGCATCCAAACAGGACACTGAGACCTCACCACATTCCTGGGGGTAACAACTCTCTCTTTCTCACCTCCACCTCACCCAGGACACCTGTATCAATATGCTGTACAGCGGTGACTTCATTTCAAATCCAAAATTTGGGGGGGAGTCTGGGGGAGCCCACCCTCCTCTGCACAATTTCCACAGTGCTGTACAGGCAGTTATCGATGGCTTGGGTTTGGTTTCACCTTTCTTTGTTCAGTGTTACACCTCTCTTCAGGGAGTCCCATGCTATCGGTTTCAGGTTATTTCTCCCATTTATCAGGATCATTTTGAATTGTGATTCAGCCCTCCGCACTGTTTGTATCTCTTCCCAGCTTGGTGCCCTGGACATACATTATAACTGCACTCCCTATTCCATCATGCTGCATTAATGAATATATTACAGGGAACCTGATTCCAGGAAAAAAAAATACCTGCCTTTGAAGTGCTGTCCCAGGCTGGCAGCAACCACAGGTGCCTCGTCCTCTGGGATAACCTCCTCCTCTATCACGTTCTCAATACCACTGCTTAGATCACTCTTCACTTCTTCAAGTCCCGCGGCTTTAAATACTGAGATGCTTACTCATGAGTCTCCTCTTTCTTGTTCTGACTTCCAAGACTGTATTTTCTCACTACATTTATTACACGATTTTCAGCAGTGTTTGAAAGGCTGACCACACATCCCTGTTTTTCCTGCTTTATTTGAGTGGTCTGCATGCGATTGCAGTTTCTCCCTCCCTCAGTCTTGTTTGTGGCCATGCACGCTGCAGCAGTGAGCAGCAGCCAACACGGGCAGATCGCATTTTCTTTTGATGAAGCTGCCTTTTCACTGGATAACTTCCATCATTCTTTCTTCCAGTGAGCCATAATTAGGAGAATAAAGTCGTTGAAAGCCTTGTCTTGTCCTTCCCCTCTCTTCCTGCACATAAAGTCTTCGTTCACAGACGCTGGGTTGGTTTTTTTTTTTTTTGTCAAACAGCTCAGCAAAGCTGACAGACTGATAGTCATTAAATACAAAAACTTCATTGCACAATAGCCCTAAATTATGTCTTTCAAATAAAAAATGACACTTGCTTAGGGCACAAAGTGTGGTTCTCGGGTATTTTGCCTACTTCTGCCTTTTTCCTATGAATACTTAAAGTATTATTCTTTTTATTATGGTAATGTGAAAACCTCTTCCTTGCATCTCAAGTTAAAAGACAGAAAGCTTGCTCTATGCCTTGGGTAATGACTCAGTTATTGATCCAGCAGATGCTTTATTAGATTATTTTGAGACAGCCAAATGTAATTTAATACCTATTTATTTTCTATTCCTATGCAAGTCCAAGCTACGCTCTTTTCAGCATGAAATTAATACTTTCTCCTTCCAACCTCAAAGAAAGATTACACTATGCTCCTTTCTTGGATTAGTTCAGGGAACTTTTTCCACAAAATATTGATCTTCGGGGTTCTCGATAGCCTTTTAATGCTTTGAAGCCAAAACCTCAGCTGGGATCAGTGGGTTCTAGGCTTGTCTTTCTTATTAGGCATTAATGCAAGAACTGCTGATGTCAGATAAAAGGGAAAGAGATTCCAGATGAGGAAAACAGAGACAAAAAGGAGACAAAAAGGAAAAATGAGCAGGTTTCTGCAATGGTACACGAGAACGGCAGGAGAGCACAACTGTATTTAGGTCAACCAAAATTAGGATGTGCTTTCGTAAGAATGAACCCAGCAACTCTACATGCAGCTACTGCTGGGACACTTCATCTTGCTGTCCACATCTCCCACGAGCTGTTTGCAAGTCAGGAACCGCTGGCTTTTCTGCAGGTTTACTTATTGCCAGCTAACTCTGCTGGCTGTGGGGTCAGCTGGGGAAAACAGCAGGAGCCCAAGGTTGTGGATGGAAGGGAGAGGAGAGGGACTGCCAGCAGCTCGGTGGGGTGCATCTAGCATTAAAAAAAAAGCCCCAGCTTTAACAAAGATCATCAGGAACTGTATAGGGACCTCAGGAATTTAAGGCAGTCAAATTTGGACTTACACACTGGAATACCTTGAACGATTCATCCAAGGCACGTGGACGTGACCATCTAGCAGCAGCCTGTCACCACGGGCAGAACGAGGGACGGCTCACTGGCCTCCAGCAGTAGCCACAGCACTGGGAATATTTAGGGGCCTCTCTCGTGGTTCTGAAACTGTCCTGATGAAGCTGCTGGGGGAGTTTCTGACAAAGCACTGCAGTCAAAATTGTTCCTGTCTTAATGAAAGCTCTCTCAAACTCCTGGACTCCACATGTGGGGTTCTGGGTGATTCCCCTCCTTTATTTCTCTGTTTGGACCCCAGCAAGGGAGGAAGGGTGATCTTCAGAGGTGAAAATTACTTTCTCTGAAACAAACAATGAAAATTGCAAGTTAAATATCACACAAAACCCTCCTAGAAAAATAATTAAATGATGATCACTGTAGTGTCACAGGAAGCACCAGGAACCAAACACTGAAAAGAATCTGTCTGAATGAATCTCCCAGCAGCAGCACTGCCTTGCCCTTTGCCTGCTTTCTGCAGCCCCTGTGGGATCACCCAGGCTGTGAAGGACCGGGGAGGAACCTCCCTGCCATCACCACACACCACATTTCATCCCTCCTCTCCATCCCTGCACCTTTCTCTCATTTTTTTGGATTTAACTGCAACAAATACATGGGGAATCAGACCGACACTGGCTCTGAACCAACCAAAAAAGTAACAGTCATCATTAGACAGAGTAGAGGTGGCAGACCTGAGCGGGATCGGGGGCTTTGATTTCCCCCCTGCCTCCCCTCCCAGAAGGGTGCTGAGCTCTTTAACTCCTTGCTTATACAGGCAGCAGCGAGGAGACGCCGACCTTCAGACCGAACAGCACAAGCTAAGCAGGGAGCAAGCTCTGTCAACACAGACCTGCCTTAAAAATTGAACTCTGGCTTCAAGCAGCACAAATGTGTGTCCTAATTGTACCTCGTGCTGGACGTTAGGCTGTCCAGATGACACTCATATTCTGGTGTTAATAGGCCATTTGTCCATCTGGTGCTTGTACAGAGGACACGTCTTCTCAATGGTATTTTAGAAGAGAAAAGAATCAGCTCTACAAATACATAAATAATGTCTGAAAAGGAATTGGTGAAAATCAAGTACAAACCATTGTTGATGCCCACAGATGCGACTGAAGCCCAACTGCACTGTGTAAATCCTAACACGCCCACACTGATCCCAGGAAAGTGCTGCTTTGCCAGCAGTTTTAACTGGGAGAAATCACCAGCAGTAACCACTCACTTGACACTGCAGGAACAAAACAAGGCACGAGTGCTGGCCACCTCTTACCTCCATACAGCACCAGGACTCTGGGCTGGCGGTCAGCCGTCCTTTCCAGGGGTGGGAGCTCAAAGTAAAGCGATCAGACAGTGGCGTATGTGCCCAAAGCTTCTGGCCCTTTCTGCGGGGCCAGAGCAACCCACGGCTCACGTAACAGGGCCACATCTGCGAGGGATGCCGCAGGCGGATCAGCAGAAGGGAGACTTTGGAGACAGATTTGTAGCAGCTGGGGTAGGTTTTACTCTGATTAAGCAAAAAAAAAAATATCTAGAAAAACGTATTTCAGAGGCAAGAAGCCGCGTGTCGAACTCCATACCTGCGAAGAAGACAGTTCCCTGCAGAGCACTTTCCTGGTGCAGCCTGGCTTAGGCACGAAGATAGCGATAGGGCCTCCCTTTCCCAGGGCATCGCAGTGTAAGATGAAAGAATCTCAATTTGAAATTAAATATCCGCACTACAAACAAAGCCAGCTTTCCTGAAGAGCAATAATTTCTTCTGTGCAAAGTTAGAGTCAGGGAATTCTCAACAGTCAAGTTTCAGTATTACAGAAAGTTGATATTGTTGCAACACATTGAAACTCCTGCGCGTTCCAAATGGAGCATCTTCACACCACCTTTCGCTAAGGGCAAACGATGAGGGAAAGGGTTTTCCTTTTCTTCTGCTTCTTACTACTCTAGACAGCAAGGATAGAAAGTCCTCATTAAGAAATGGAAACTTAGGAACCAATATGAGAAAGTGGGGCGCACACTCTATTTTTTCTGAACACAGTGGAAGTCTATTACTGATAAACAAAAGGGACGAAATTGCTAATTACAGCCTGGAGCTAGGAGGACTTTTTATAAAGAGTATCATGCTGGAGTCTGAGCACCTGTTCTCAACAGGAAGAAATGTTTCCTCTCCAAAGGACAGACTAGAAGCAGCATGGCTGCAACCTTTTATGAGGCCATAGCACCTCTCCAGTTATTAGAGCAGATTGATTAAACCTGCTTTGATCCTGTTCTCCTTGTACCAACCTGGCTTCTTCCCCAGCCTGGAACATTTGACTTTGCAGGCAGCTTTTGTTTCAGTTTTACAACCCATTTAATAACTTGAATTCCTAAAGAGATCCTTTCAGAACTACAGCACACTAACATAAAATATAACAACAGGAGACACCATAGCAGTCGACTCTTCCATTGCCCTGTGTGACTGCAGGCAGACATTTATTCCTCTGTTATGACTTTCCTCCCTCCCAGTCACAATCAAACTCTAGAGGTCTTTTCAATGCTACACTGAGAGCCTGTGGAAATACACAGAAAGGATGTTCTGTCTGAGGAACAGCGTCAATAAGGCTCCTTGCTTGGATCCCCAACTGCATGGCTCTTGGCTCTGATCGGGTACGTGCCCATCGAGGTCTCTTTTCTGCAAAAAGCCTTAAATTGAACTCAACAAAAAAAGCAAAGCTTGATTTTTTTTCTGCTGGTGAGAGAGGAAGAAACAGCTGAAACATAAAACCTCTTAATGTATTTGTGTATACTTTTGATTAAAGAGCAAGACAGTGATGCACAGACAACCCCAACACACTTATTTCACACTGGTCCCAGGTCTAGCAGAGCGCTGTGGGACACAGTATGACCTTGGTATAAACAAACAACAACCAGTGCTTGACTAAGGGAAGGATAATTACTGACAGCACCTGGCTATCGAACTACTCTAATGAACTGGCAGCATCTTATCGCCCCTAATGGTCACTAGAACATTCCTTCCTGAAGGTTTTGAAAATGATCTGGCAGGTAAAGCATCAGGCTGGAGCCAAGAGGAGGAGCTCTGTAATGGGTTTTTAGCTCACCTGCTGCGACCTTCCAACATTTCCTGTATCTCTTACTCTTTCTTTCTTCTTCATATTCATTTCTCCAGAGTCCAGACTCCCGTGGAACACACCGAGACCTTTCAGCACTCTCAGAACAAGTTAGCAGGAACAACAAGACTGACTAGAGACTTTGGAGTTAAATAAGTGTTTTTAATTTCAAGTGTCATAGTGCCAGACTTGTAACTCAAGCTATCAGCAGAATATACAGAGGATATTCAATACAGAGGAACTCAAGCACCTGAAAATTATCAGCCAGCACTGTACAGCCAGAGAATTCATCTTACAAGGTTCAATCCCTGTACAAAGGTTAACAACGCACCAAGAAACACATTTTGGTCAACAAGAATACAGTCACACAGGTCTAACAATTACTGCTGCAGGCTCTCCATGTAAACCTGGCCAGCGTGTCTCTCCACTTTCTGCTTCTCAAAGTCCCTCACTGAACACCACCCAGGTAAAAAGGGAGCATTAAGGCGCCAACTGGAATATACATTTAATAACTTAGGACAGATGTGAGACATGGCCATTTAATGTTTGAATAAGCTCCAAATCCATGTTCAACTAACAGAACTCCAACAAGATACTGATGACCTAAAACTCACTGAAATAATTTAACACATTTACAAGAGGAACACTTAAAGTATGGCTAAGAGCTGTACATTCCACCTGAAGCTAAGACGTTACTACCAGCATTTCCATTATGCTTATTCCTTCTTCCTCTTCTACCCGTTGATGCGGTAATTCACGTGGATTTCAGGTTTGATGTCACACACCAGGGACAACAGCTGGGAGAGGACCACCTCTCGGTTCTTCTGGAAGTTCTGCTGGATCACGCTCATCTTTTCCTGGGTCTCCTTCTCAACTTCAGTGGTGCAGCTGCCATGAGATCCAAGTGCCTAGAAACAGCAACAGAAAAAGAAAGCTCACATGCCAACAGTTTGACAAAGAAAATGCTGTGCTTAACTCTGTATTTTGTTATTCTGGCTCAGTGCATCTCAACCTTGAATCTTTGCTGAGGGAAGAACTACACCAAAAAGGAACTGTTGGACTCTCTGCTCAGATTTCTCACTAAACTTGCCCAAGTTTGTACTTCATCCACAGCTCATGCCGTGAGCCCTCTCTTATTCATTATTTATCTGAGAGAGACAAGGCCCTAAATTGAAGTCCTGCTGTGCCGGTGACTGGAACCGGGAACACCTGGGCACTACTGTACGAGATAGCATAAGACAAGTATCACCCATGATTTAGTTTAAGCACACTCTTCACATCATCCCATTGCTTCAACCCTTGGAGAATCTTTACAAACGCGCTGCCTTCTGACCAGGACTGTGGGCCATGTGACCTGCACAGCAGGGAGTCCCTCAAAGAGAGAGGGAATTCCCATTGTAACTGGGGGGGAAAAAGCACAGAAAAACTACATTGAAAGAGACCAGCACTCTGGGACTGAAATTCAAAGAGCTGCTCTCTCTGGAGAGGGATAAATAAAACAGAACCAGCTGCCAGGCAGTGAAGCCCACTTTATCAGCCTGGAATTGGCTGGCACCACACATGCGGTGAACCAAGCTAGCAAGTGATCGTAAAAAATTAATCCTGACCTACTGACATGGAGGCTATGATGCAGGAGAACACAGGAGGTGGTACTGTGCTAACAAGAGGATGGACAGAGGTGAGGGTTGCCAGGTCATTTTCTCAAGATTTGAGAACTGACAGGGGTACACAGGCAGTGGAAACATCCTGCCTGCGCTGCAGCCCTCGGCTGGTAAAGGGCCTCAGCTCTCTGCCTTTCGGAAAGGAAAGAAAAACGCACCCCTTGGGACACAGCAAGCAAGACTGCTGAGCAGAATACAGCCTTACAACTGCTTCAGCAAGAGAGCAGCAGGTTTCTACCACCTTTGCATCACACAAACAGCTTGTCACAGGAGGAACGAGCTCAGTCTTTCTTTGACACTGCTACAGACAGCAGGCTTTGGGAGGCCAGCACGTATCAAGCTAATTCTGTGCTAGTCAATAGTTCTGGCTGCTGAGATGCACCACGCCATGTTCTGATTCACTGCCACTGGTTTTCCACGCAGCTGTGCATCAGAGGAAGGCAGTTAGGGAAGTACTCCTCCAGTAACATATTCCACACCGAGGGCTGCTCTCAGGGCAAGTAGCCCCGAACACAAGGCTAAGGGGCTGGGTAGGTAACGGTGAACGATCTAGAGAACAAACCGCTGCCTCCTTGGCTTTGAACTCCTTCTCCCTCTGCAGGCGGTACTGCTCAATCTCTGCCTGGGCTTCTTCTTTTGCCTGCTTCAGCCTCCGATTCTTTCCTGTTTCCAAAGAACAAACCAAATGAAATAAAGAAGAGAAAGCATTGAGAGCGTGTTTCTCCAGCCACCCAACGCGAACAGCGTTTGCTGCTGCAGCAGCTCCTTCTGGAGGAGGCATCAGCAGGGCACTGCACAGCCTCGCCGCCCCCCCAGCTTCGCGGTGCTAGCCGACCTCAGGAGCACGAGGCTGCCCTGTGTGCTGCAGAACCATCACCAACCTCACCACGCAACAAGCTTCCACCTGCGAGAACCGGAGAGGTTCTCTGAGCCAGGGGATGTGTTACACTACCTGAAGGTCTGGCCTTGCTCATGCGAGCGTGCCACGTCCCTGAATGATCCCAAAGAGCACAGCAGAAAGGACATTAAGTCGTAGTTTTGCCTCAGGCCAATTGTGCAACTGATAGAAAAACTGACAGCCGCACCAACTTCCCCTCTTGGACTTTCCACCACAGCCTCCCCCCCAAGGTTATCCTCATTAGAGTGAGCTACAACAGTCTACTTCTCACAAAAGTAACAGGGCGTAGAACCACAACATGGTGCATCTTCATTTAAAAAAAATAAAATAAAATAAAATAAATACTTGAAACAGGAAAAATTTGTAAAGGTCGGGATTTTTGTAACTAGAATTTCTCCCGTTTACAGGAAAAGCTAACCTGGCTCCCCAAGGAGTAGCTCTCAGCTCTACACAAAATGTTTACTCACAAACATGGAAATACAAGCAGGAAGGATGCAGACAAGCACAAGCATTCCCCAGCTGAAGGCCCTGCTGCCGTGAAGGCCAGGATTTTGATGGCAGCCCCTTCCGAGGGGGCAGTCCCAGCGGGCCAGGAGCCACCCAGCTCCTCCGGGCCCCGTGCAGGCCTCTCCGGCCGCTGGAGCAACGGTTTCCCCACCGCGGGGACTCGGGTTTGGATCCGTCCACGCAGGATACCGGTTGCCGGAGGAGCGGCCCAGCACTGCGCTCATCACCGAACCCCGGACCCGTCCGGCCTTGCTCTCTCCGGCCAGGCCCGCGGTCCCTCCCCGGGGGCACCGGGCGGTATCCCCGCTCCCTCGGCCTTCCCCCGCTTCCCACCTCCCTGCTCCCCGCTGCTCTCCCGAGGCGGCCGGGCCTGAGAGGCCTGAAGCGCCGGGGGTGCCCGGCCTGGCCTAGTCCGGCCCAGCCGCCTCAGGCCTCCCGCGGCCGGGCCGGGCCGTACTCACGCTTGCGGGCCTCGGCCACCTTCTCGGCGGCGCGTTTCTCGGCCTGCAGCAGCTGCTGGATACCCTGCGACTGGCTCGCCATGGCGGACCTCTCCCTTCGCCTCCCCGCCGCAGCCGCTGCGCCAGGCCCGGCCCGGCCCCGCCTCCACCGCCCGGGCCCCGCCTCGGCCCCGCCGCCCACGGGAGCTCCGGGCCTTCCGGTCGCTTCAGGCCGCGGCAGCGCCGGCGTTTTCTGGCGGGTTGTTCCCCGTCGGCACGGTTGGGTGTCTGACCGTCCAGGGCAATCTTCTCCAAGGGCTTCCAGGGCCCTCTGCTCCGAACACCCCCTACTTCACCCCAGCCCTTGGCCATCCCGCCCCTGGGACGATTTAAAGCCCAAAACGTGGCTCCCGCAACACATTCAGAGCATAAATTACAATTATTGGTGAATAATATTGCTCTGAGGAAGCGTCAGAGCCGTGACAGTGACTCACACCGCTGCAGGGAGGAACGGGGGGCTGCAGTTACGCCTCTTGTGCCGGCGGTGATGGAAGGGACAGGAGACGATGAATCAAATGCGTATTTATAGTGCGAACAGGAATTATGAGCGTCTGGCAGGGTGACCTTCGTCTGGGCCCAGCGATGAACTAAAGTGGGCTTAACGGGTCTGTCCGTCCAGCGTTGCACTCACTCCAGTAAAAGAAAGATGAAAGGAAAGATGGGGAGAAGAGAGAAGAGCTCTGGTTGTACATCTGGGGTTTGACGCGAGCCTGGGACCGGGCGGTTGGTGCACAGGGAACAAGTCTGAGGAGCAACTTTCCCCCCGTCACCATCAGATCTCTGCAAAAGCCACGAGATCATTAAACTCCTGCAGCCCTCAGATGATGCCTCAGTTCCATTCCCATCTAGGAACTCACCACCCTCGTTAACTGCTGCCATTTTTTAGAGATCCATCTACTGCCAATTAAAGCACTTGAGCTGAACTCACAAATCACCCCCGCAGCAGGATGCTCTCCAGGCAATGCAACACATCCAGCCGTGTTTGCAGCAAAGGGACTGAAAAGGGCCCAGCTCTCCCATGAAGTCAAAACAGACACCAGGCCGTTATTTTCCTCCTGGGTGAGTGTGATTTTCAGACTTGTTGCTTCTGTCTGTAAGATAATGCTGCCCTTTCTGCTCCCAGAACTACCCTGGCTGTGATCACACTAAGTTTTCAGACAAAAATCCTGCCCGAAGTGTAGGTTTGGGTTGACTAAAAAACATTTTGTGAGTTTTCAGTGGTTTCATTTTGATGGTTAACAAATGAGGCAGTCATAGTTTGTATTTAAAACGATCTTGTGTTTGGTTGTGTTGCTTTTCAGTTGAAGATTGCCCAAAAGCTAACGGAAACCTTATGGTGTGCATCACATGAAACACATGTGAATCTGAAAGCTCTTTGATCAACTTTTCAATTAACGTAAAATTTTGAAAAATCACTTCTTACATGTTGCAAAAAAAGTGTTTCCAATCCTCAAACCTGCATTTGCATGAGTAATAGAGTTGCTCGTACAGCTTCTGTCAGCAATGGGTTTATAATTAATTAGCATCACAAGTATTTCTGAGCTTGGCTTTTAATCCCTCAGATTCATCATACCTGAGCTTGTCACTCGCCGTTACAGAGAAAGCGGTTCTTGCTGAACGTGACACCAGCACCCCGTTATTTGTCCAGCACTGATTTCTTCATACCATAAACTTGACTAACCCTAAATTTCCTGTGCCTCACATTCAACAAAGACTGGAGGAAGAACTTCTTTAGAAGGCTAAGGCTAGTAGTGCTCTCTAGCACAAGAAAAAAAAAAAAAAAGCTAAAATCTTTCTGGTACAAAACTGCTTCCCATGGTGCAGCTCTGCCTGGGCTGGCGGATAACTCAAGGCACGTGAATCCCAGCTGCTCTCTGCCTTCCCCCTCCCTGCTCACCCTGCCATGCCAGGATTCCAGCCTCTCTGGCTAGCTATAAAGAGATTTAAGTACCGTGAAAAAGTTCACTGTTTCAGAAATACCGTCTCCATACCTGGAGTCTGTCGGGATCCGAAACATCCCAGTGCCCCGGGAGCAAGGAGGGGCGCTGGGCCGGGGTGCTGGCTCAGGGCTCACGTGCCAGCTCTTGTCTGAAAGGGAGGACTGTCTTGCAGAGCTTGAAGGAAGCAACAGCTTTTATTTTTCTTTGGCTGCTTCCACAGGTCATATTAATGAAAGTAAATTAAACCTATTTCTTAATTAATTTTCTTTCTTTTTTCAAAAGCTTTTTTATTTTATTGCAAGCGTTGAAGACTGATTTTCATTTTGGAGTGAGGTCTTTCATCTTTCTGCTTTTGTTCTATACTGGGTCATAACTCCGTGCATGTTACCCTGGTTTCTGAAATATCAGAAGATATTTCTAGAATTAGGATGAAAAAAAAAAAATTTCCTGGTCTTTGTTTTAATTTCCAAGCACAGAAAACACATGCCATGTCTTATGATCCTGCAGTCATTACAAATTCCAAAACACATTTCATAAGAATGAGATTTTAAACATTGTGTTTGGCTTCTTTCCAGAGCAGATAATGACATTTTTCCTCTCTAAATTCCCTTGCACTTTCAATTGGATATGTTATTATTCTCCGTTCCCTGACTTAAACTGTTATGCTGTGCAATTGTCTACTCTTTCAAAAAGGTTTTGTGCTGAACGCCTGGGAACTGAGCTGGTTTCTCTCTTCTGAGGTTTAATTCATTAGCAGAAATCACTTTGAGGCATTGAGACGATGCAGCTGTTGGCTGATGATAAATGATCATTGGTTGATCGTTAAAAGACTACCAACGAATAATTATTAATTAGAATTCATAGTTTGGAGGGATACTTTAAACTGAGTATTAGAAATCTAAGCACAACACAGGAGTAAAACTTACATGGGAAAACAAACCAAACCTTGAAGTGCACAAGTCAGTACCGGTTGACTGTACCTGACCTACACCAAGAATTTGACCCAAACGTCCCCAAATAAGAAAGAATGGTTCATTTTTTCATTTGGAGTTTCTTTGTGATCAAGGACAATTTAGAGCCTGGAGTAACCTGACTGCAGTGATGAAATTACATCAGAAGAATGGACTTATGTTTATATTGTAAGAATTGATTTTTTTAAAAGCATTTCAAGAAGCCGTACTTCTGCTGCCAGCTCTTATTACCTTTCTTTGGGAAAAGCACGCTGCTTTGGGATGCTGCTAGGCTCGTTTCAAAGGTTTGCCAGGCAGCCTGGAGGCTCTCCAGGCTTCACTCACCCATCAGGGTACCTCCCGCCCCCAGGTTGCTCTCCCCCACAGCCACACCTTCGTTACACCAAGCCATGCTGCAACCCCCTCTGCCGCGCTCCCACGTACCGACCCCGCGGAGGAACACGTTCCCCCAGCACCAACCAGCTGTGTTTAGAGCATGGTACCAAGGACCGGGTCGTGGTGCCCACTGGGCTGTAGCACAGCCCTGCTGCAAGGCACCCCCTCCAGCAGGACCCCATCCCTCGTACCCGTCACAAACCCCAGGTCTCAGTTTCACATAAATCAGGGTTTTTTTTCCTAAGAGTCAGGGGAGCCGGCAGCTCTGTTTATATATTCTTCTGTTGTGATGAAGTGTCAGTAGACCTTATTAATTCCTTGTGTACCAAAAGAAACATCCATTCATATTTCCTTGACATCTGCTTGTGTCCATTCTTAATCAGAGGTCAAGTGTCCTTCGCAACGGATGCGCGTGGAGAGTTTAATCCGCTGTTTGACGAGTGACTGAACCTTCCCCCCAGGGCTGTTGCCTCCCAGCTACTGGTGTGTCTGATGTCTGTGAAGCTGGTGGGGGTCCCAGCATTAGGGAGCACATCCATACAACACGCAGGCTGTCTGGACCAGGATTTTGAGATAGGACAGCAAAACAAAGCAGGTCCTGTTGTGCACTAATAGTAGCTTCTCCTGTAACGGCTAAGACCAAAGCCTTGACTGCTGCAGGCAATTACCAGTTCTTCATCAGCTTCTGCAAGGACAGGAGCATTGCTCCTGCTCCACTGGGAAGGAACACAGTCCAGTATTATTTTCCCTACCATAAAGGGTCTCTCTTGGCTTTTCAGTTCAGCTTTCTCTGCTGCAAACCACTGAGTAACAACATCCTTGTGTACCACAGGACAGCCACTGCATTCAGGTGGCCGAGTTTGTGATGAATGAAGCAATTCCTGCGTATGTAGATTGTTTGATGCTTCCAGAGATGTCTGAATAAACGACACTGCAGTATAAGACTTATTATCAAGACTGCTTGGAAGTATCAAAAATGTTTGAGGCCTCAGTTTAATTTAGATGCTTATCATAGGCTCCAGAGAAAGGGGAAAAAATTGACAATAACAAAACACTGCAGCAGCGATGCCAGCCAGCATCAGGCAGCGGCAGAGAGCTGGTGTATTTCTAGGCCATGAGGGAAGGTGTGGGTGCTGGGGATCCTTCTCAAACACTTGCCACTCAAACAGAAGCGATGCTGGAGAGCATCCAGGTGCCAGCATCTGGGGCTCTGGAAAATATTCTGCTTGCTCTGGGGCTTGACGAGATGTATAACAAGAGTTGCTGATGTGCAGGTTCCTCACATCAGTCAGTGACAGGACTCCTGTCTGCTAAATGAGGCAGATTTTCTCTATAAGGAGTCAGTGGAGCAACAGACCCTCCACTGCAGAAGTTCAGCCAAATGCCTCTGAATTGCCCCAGGAAGGGGAACTTTCCTCACCCCCAGCTCAGCAGAGTTTGGAGCCTGAAGTCAGACAACAAGTAGCTCCTCAAGTAAGGTTTTTCCAGAGGTATATAAGCACCTACGCATGCAGATAGCTACCTAGTGGAACTAATTTGTTTACAACATTCATGGAAAAATCCTAATAACCAACCTCTATATTTAGTCTAAACTGAGCTCTATATCTCTGTGCTTACTGGTCCCATCCACTCATGTGGGGCTATGGGAGAAGGACAGAAATGACCTGACAGCCAGCACGACCCTCCCATGGTCCTGATGTTTCTGCTGAACAAGAATGAAAGGCTGCTGGGCTGCTTTGGCGATGCAGTATACCCATTTTTGACTCAAATTTCCAAAAGGCACAGTTCACTGCAGAACCAAGTCTGCCCAGTTTACCTGAATTACTCCCTTGTTCTCTGACTGCTCTTCCCTCCCCAGATCAAAACCCTGCTCCATCCCACTTGTTTCCATTGCGAGTTGCCAGACAGCTCTTAGCTGCAGGGAAAAATAAAAATCAATCTATTTTTCCACCACCTCATCCATCAGCTTCACGCTTCTCTCAGCATCGAGCCTTCTGTTGCCAAGATGAGTTCTCCAGCAGCTGGCCACCGCCGAAGGAGCCCAGGGCTATTTGGTTTGCTGTATCACAGAGCTGCTCGTGCAGAGGCTGCAATCTGCCTGATTGCGTTACGGGCAGCGGCACGGGAGCAGGGTTTGGGCTCTGTGTAGTGAGATTGCAGTTCAGTAGGTTTCAAGAAATTAATAGTGTGATTAACCTGAAAACAACGGCAACAAATTGATTACCACGAACAATAAATCATCTTACACGGGTAAGCCTGGCCTTTTTTGCATTGGAAAGCCATGAGCCTGCCTACAGGACCATAACAGCCTCCAGCACAGAGCAATACCCAGGAAAAGGCCAAAAAGCACTTGATTAAACTATTTTGGGAATGCAGAAGAGAGAGGATGTTGGCTTTTGCATCTTTAAGGTTTGGACACAAATAATGTGAAAGCCTTCATCCTGATTTCCTGCCTCTCCTCACCCCATCTTTTCAGAAGGCTTTAAGACTGGCTTTACAGGGCATGGAGCCAGGACAAGAGGTGGCTGCTCTGGGCGCGAAGGACACGGGCAGGAGTGTGGCTGCTCCAGCATCAAGCATTCCAGAGCCCACAAGATGGGCAGAGCTGCTGAGTGATGGGCCGGGGCCCCTCTGCATCCCAAAGCCCCGAGCTCTCTGGATTTCCTTGTGCAGTTTTCCATGCACAGCCCTTTGGATGCAGACTTTGGGTTATCACTAAAGGCTCAACCCAGCTGTTTCCAGCTGCCTTCCCACCAGCAGTTAACAGGGGACCAACCAGGCTCACTGTGCTGCCATGTTTGAAGAACTTTAAAGCATCAGAGTCCCAAATCTCACTCAATGCAAGCCACAGCTGAAAAGTGAACTCTCATTTCCTTGGAGGCACAAGTGAATAACTCCTGTACATGGAATATAAAAGTCATCTGCTCACATCTCCTGATGCAGCAAGGAAACGTTGAGAAGGGCCCCGCTCGCACACAGGGAGGATGAGTTATTGTCTTGCCTCGGTGATTGCACCTTTTGTCCAGAGAGGTTCATTAACCATCTGCTGTTGCATTGCAGTGCACGTACCCCCATCCAGGGAGCTGGAGATGAGTGTGGCTAAAAGGGAACCGGTATGTGCCTCTCAGCCGCTGATGCAGGCTATTTATAACATCAAGAAACATTTCAGGTTATAATTTGCAAATGTTATCCACAGGCACAGAAACAGGAGTAGAGAAATAGGCATTTGGCTTGGAGTTCACACCCAGAGTCCTCTGCTACACCCAGTCACCATCCGCATGCAGGCAGGCATCAGCAGGGCTTACATTACACCAGTTCCAGGACAGACCAGGGCATATCCTGGTATCTCCTGGGTGCTCTCAAGTGCACTTCAACTGTAGCACCTCTGTAGCAGGGCGCTGAGGTGCTGCTGTAGCTCTGGGAAACAGCAGACAGACCCCTCCGTAGCCCTGCTGCCCTGGCAGGCTCTCCAGTGCGTCAGGAGTTGTGCAGCTGCTCTGTACTCCTTGTACCAAGGTGAAGAGTTGAGCAGAAGTAGTCGTACAGATGGGACAAGAAGTCCCAGCTGCTGCTGTTAATAAGTCAAAGCAAGTCCAGCCATCCAATTCAAATTGCTCAGCCACAGCTCACTGCTTTAATTTGAGAATAATTTACAGCTGGTGATAAAAATTAGAGCCAAGCCAAGGAGATCACCAAGACATCCAGGGACCAAGGCAGGGTAAGTTGGTACCGTGCTGTCTGGTGAGCTGTATTAATACTGGCATCAGAGGAAAGACAGCCTGTGACCCCTTTGGGAACTGCAGCAAGGTCCCCCGCACCCTGTTCCCTACCTCCGTCTTCCCAGAAGGAGACTTAAAGACACACTTTTGTGCCAGGAGGAATCCAGAAAGAAATTAAGTATATCAAGCCTGTCCCACATTGCAGTGGTGGTGGAGTCAGGACATGGGAAGATCTAGATGGCAGGTGGGAGAACTTGGCCTCTTCTAGCCTCGGCAGCAGTGTTCCAGAGAAATGAGGCTCACCTCTGGAAGAAGGACCAACCCCTCCTTCCCATAGCATCTTCTAGCAGATTAGCTCCCAGTTCCTGAATCATCCAGCTCTGCTGCCATCCCAGAGCCACTGAGTCACTGCAGCTCTTCTCCCATTGAGGAACTTGCAGGTTAAATGGACAGAATTGTTGTGCTGCTGCTTGGACATCTGTGGTGTAAAGGCCATAACCTTGCATCCAGTTTCCCCAGCCCTGACCCTGGGAGCCCATCCCAGCAGACAGGGCTCCCTCCAGCCTCACTTTGCTGCTGGGAACCGAGGGTGGAGGGAAGAGTGATCCTTGATTTTACTCTACCAGTGATGAGACACAGGATCCCAAGAGACATTACAGATTCATCTTGCAGATAACAACATGATCTATGAACACAGGCAATTACTTAGAGAAGGACGCAATCTGTTAGAGCAACACCAGGCCATCGGCACGACACGCAGAACCTTGTAGCTGAGATGTAGCTCTGTATTCACCCTCAACCTGATCCAAGCCCTGACAGCACAGATCAACACCACCTATTGATTTTGGGGGAGTTTCACAGCAATCCTAATGCCTGAGGCAGAACAATGCTCCTGTAAAGACTTCTTTGCTTACTTAAGGCTTTAAAAGCATCACTTGGGTTTTGCCAGTATGCACGAGCTTGCTCTTTCCCCGTGTAAGGCTCTGCAGTTGGATTGATCTTTTCACTCCTTTTTGCAATCAATATGTCCAGGCTTAGAAAGAAGCCAGTTATGGAGTTCAGTGGCAGTGCTGGAATAGTGCTGGTTGGTTTGTGTCCTCCTCAGTTGGTCAATGATCAGACACCAGGGGTTTGCATGAGTGGGAGTTTAAAAGGCTTGAAGAGGGTCTCCCACTTAGCCAAAGGGATTCAGTACTATTAGGTGCCTTTGATAATCTCCCAGTATCTTCAGAAATAGATGCTGAAATACTCAACGCAAGACCAGGCTTTTACAACCATTTGTGCATCTACAGATGACACTAAGTGCCACTTAGTGACAATCTCACTTCTGGGATTCTCAGAATAAAGTTCTCAACTCCTAATCACATACAAAGAGGGAAGAACCTAAACCCCTTAGGCCTTGCCCATACACTAGAGCTGTACAAACTTAACCATGCCTAAATCAACAGCCACTTACAGTGCAAATAGAGCAGAGACTGCTCTAGCTGCTGCCACAGAGAATGGCATCTCTGACAGTGGAGGCATCTTTATACGATTAAAACTGCATTGACCCAAGAACGGTACCTTATACCAGCATCACCAAACAAACAGTCAGGACAAGTCTCAGGTGATGGACTCAGGTGAAACAAATCCTGAGGTGCAGAACTGGAACAATGCGTATCTCAGCAGCTGCCTACAAATGAGGAGGTTGTGCCTGGGCATCCAGAGGCAGGCATTAGGGAAAAAAAAAAAAAAAAAAAAA
>WHYT01017085.1:61054-74084 GCA_009806455.1 Tetrax tetrax | reverse complement strand
TTACAGATTCTTTTACCAAAGAGCACCTACATGATTTAATGCCTTTCTGGTGCCTATTAAATCAAGCATCCTGCTGAAAGAAGTACTAAATTAGCCTTGCCTGTTCCTTGCCAGATCATTAGCCATGTTGACTTTTATGCTGTTTTCCACTTAAATCTGGGCTTCAAGTGTTTTCTCTCTCAAATTTGTTCTGAAGTATTGCATGTTATATATCAAATAAAAAGTCCTCTTTGCTGCTCTTGTGCCACAATACCATGGTGCTAGGGATTTCCTCTTGCCCTGTCCTGAAGTGACAACTGGGAGGTGAGCTCTAGTTAAGTGTGCAACACTGCAGACCAGCCTTATTTTGGAGGATGTGTCCCTGATCCATAAGATCCGAACCCGGGAAACAATTTGGTGCTTGGAATCAAAGGACGTTCAACAGCGTTTGCAATGATGGTTTTGACAAAAGTAGTGCTCCACAACTTGCTGCTGGCTTGTGAAGTGCATAGTCACCCACGTTAGGACAAGACGCAGACCACTCTGATAGTGTGAAAGATTTCTTTTTCCCTTTCTGTTTCTGGCATTTCTTGTCATAATCCTTGCAAAGTCCCCTGTCTGCAGGGAAACAAATGGTAGTTCAGAACTTCCAGGGTTAACGGTGCTAACAGCCTCCTGGCCAAGCTGTCTGCATTTTTATACCTATCTCACATAGATCTAATTTCCACTTAAATGCTCTGGTTTGTTTCAGGGAAAAAAAAAAAACCAAACATGCTGCCTAGATCAAACACTGGGAAATATCTTCTAGCGCAGGTGCCACGATGCTGTGGGACGGGGCTGGTTCCGCAGGGAGTGCAGCTCCTGGAGTGCAGGACGCCGCGTTACTCAGCCCGCACGGTGCTACCAAAGCGCAGCCTCAGCTACAGCACCGATCGCTCTCAGAGGCAAATTCATTTAAACCGTAACTGCTTGTGCCAGAACTCAGCAAACTTTCTGTCACTGGGAAGCTTGGTGTTCAGAACTTGTGTAGGGAAGCATGTAGGCTGCCTTCCCCAGGGATGGAAGGACACATCCCAAGCCAGCGAGGCTAGGGATGCTACAAGAATCAGTCAGGAAGGGTGGGAAACCAAGGTGGCACTGGGCACTCTGCACCTCTGCATCCCTACCAGCACGGCGGACCACCCATCTGGGAGCTGCCTCTGAGCTAAACGAGCAAAGGGACCAGGAACCATCTCCATGTCCAGCCCAGGCCACGCAGCGATGGGGCAGCGGCCATCCAGCTGCACTGGCGGCTCATCGACATTAAATATTTTGTTCAAGGAGTCAACAGTCCTCAAGACATAGCACCTTCTCCCATGGAAATCCTGAGAGGGAAAATCTGCAAGCTCAGGTGGTGGGAGGCTTCACACCCTGATGAGTGCTTACTGGTGGAAGGAGGGCACCTGGGAAAGACCAACTGGGGGGTATAAGAGGGGAGGGCAGTAGCCAGCTGCTCCTGGCAGAGCTTGGGTAGGAGGGGGTATGTCTGCATCTGTCTTGAGTTTTGTTGGCTGGAAGAGTTGGAGTTTTGTAGGGAGCCTGGTTTAAGAGTAGTATCTTTTGCAAAGCACTGAGGAAATGTGGCTAGTGGAAGTGTTCTGTTATGTTCTTAATTTTGCTGTTCTCTTGTCTGTCCTGGCTTGTGCATGGGGGGTTGTGAGAAACCGTGTCAAATGTTTGTCTCAATGTTGTTGAAGTGTCAAACCACCACTTAAACAACGGTACATCAGTCAAACCATAGGACCGGAGTCTTCCTGCTTTCCTGCAAGATGATTCCCTTATCTTGCAAGCCAGTCAAGCCACAGGACTGGAAGTTTCCTGTTTTTTCCTCCTATTTTCCCATGAACCTGAATGCAGAGCTGATTCTGCAAAATCTAGCCTTCCCCCTACGTATGTGCCCAGACCCAGGCCAGAAAAACAGAGGGGCCTGGAGATGGTATTGGGCATGCGTATCACTGCCAGGTGAGGGGTGCGGCCAAGAAACCCGCTCTTGGAATATGTGACGTGAATAAGATGAACGATAAAAGGACAGAAACAATGAACATCGAACGGAACGATCTCCCACAGAGTCAACTGGACTGTCGGGACGCCGCAGCTCTGTGGTGGTAGCTATTGCAATTGAAACTCTTTTCCCTCTTTCCTTTCTTTCTCTCCGTTCTCTTGCATTGGTGAACTTCTTGTCGGGTTAATAAAGTTACCTGGCGCTTGACTCCATTTTGAGTCTTAGTTCTGTTCCCGAGAATACGAGGAAAACCAGGCTCCGGTGTATGAGAGGTTGGTCCAGCCGCTCCCAGACTCCTCTGAGGTCGGCTAGAGCGTAAGGGGGCCGTTCCTCTCATCCGAAATCGGAGCGTGACAGGTGTTTGAGCTGGGGAAAAGCAAGCTCCTGGGTGCAGGAGGGCTGTCTCGCATCCCTCCTGCTTGTGCCCAGGGGAAGGAGGGTGTCGGGCACTGGCTGTCTCTCTCCTCGCCTGTCAGCTGGCAGCTCCTCTCCTTTCTCATCCTTGCAAGTTTTGTTGCCCAGTTTTTATGCAAAGTGGAAAAGCCTAATTACGTGGTGCTGAAAGTACTCCTCTGTTGATGTTGAAATGTGACAACCGTGTAAGAGAGCAAGATGTTCTGGTTGGGTTGACGCTTTGTCCAGGTACGAAATGACTCTGAAAGGTGCAGAGTGGGGAGAAACTGGGTCTGGAAAGGAAGGTGAACTGAGTTCTCAAACTGTGTCAGTCCCGAAGTTGGGAAACAAGCCCAGACATCCTCATTGTAAGTTTAATATCCAGCTCCACATGCTAAATATTCTCTGACTTCTCTTATAGAGCTCCAGAGAGCAAACCCAGGACAGTTCTGTCCCCTCTGGTTTGCTTTGGCACATCAGCGTTTCTTGCAGTCCATGAACACACAGAGCTTGGTTTTGTGAGACCTTTGGAGTTGCACTGTCGCATTCTCTTGGGGTCTGGTCCTCAGGCCAGATCATCAGCTGGTGTAAATCAGGCAGCTCTGGTGCTGTTGTGATTTTTACCAGGTGAGATTGGCTGGAGATTCCTCATGGCTGGAAGTCCCTCTGTCTATCACCTCCAGGAGCATCTGACCCATAAAGCATCAGCTTGGAGCAAATCCTTGTGGAGGAGAATGAGGAGTTATGTTCAGATATGGCTGAGAAATGGAGCAACGCTGCCCATGAGCTGGGTACCCAGATGGTCTAAAGAGACCATGACACCATTGTGCTCAGATCTAGGTTCTGCTGCTGAAAGTCAGGACCCCTTCAGCTGCTTTGCCTGGGAGGAGATTCTCCTGGGCTGGTGCCTGAATGAATCCCTGACATCTCAGAGCAGCTGCTGCCCCAGAAATGGGGTTGGACAATCAGAGAACCATAGTATGGTTTGGTAGGAAGGGACCTTTAAAGCCCACCCAGCCCAACCCCCCTGCCAGGAGCAGGGACATCTCCAACCAGATCAGGTTGCTCAGAGCCCCGGCCAACCTGGCCTGGAACGTTTCCAGGTTGCCTCTCTGGGCAACCTGGGCCAGTGTTCTTCTACCCTCAGCATAAAAAAACTTTTTCCCTAATATCTAATCTGAATCTACCTCTCTCTATTTTAAAACCGTGACCCCCTGTCACACCAGGCCCTGCTGAAGAGTTTCTCCCCGTCTTTCCTGTAGGCCCCCTTCAGGTATTGGAACAAGGATTATATCTTCTTTTTTTTCTTGTAATTCCTTTATTATGAAGGTCTCCAAAGGTTATAGAAAAGGCACCTCTGCAGCTCGGTCTTGCACTGGGAGAGGATTTGATTGCTTCTCTTCTGCTTATGCCATGTAAAAATTGTTTTCATCTCTTTGCTGATGGGTTGCAGCGGAAAGCGGAGCACGGGATGTATAACTGCAGAACCTGTCAGATAAACCAGTGCTTAAAATATCCCTCCTCACTGCATCCCATTACATCTCTTCTCTCTGTTGCTTGTCTCATTCAGGATACTATTAACTCGATCGCTTTAGTCAGAGCTCTGCTTTCAGCACAGCATTAAGTCAAAATAAAGCAACAGCTGCTTGAGATGCGGTGAAATTCATCTCTGCTTTCTGTTAGCTGGAGGTCATGGGCGCACACTGGGAAGAAGGTAAAAAGCAATTCATATAGGAAAGCTGGAAAATTAAATCTCTTGTAGCAAAGAGGAGGATTTAGGCCACATGAGAATCCGTTTACTCCAGCGGTCCCTGCTGTCATTCCTGATTTCCAGCAAGGCCGTGATGACAGGGAGGTGTTGGCTTGGAGGAGGCAATCTTCCTTCAGCTGCCCAGGTGAGCAGCTGTTCCAAACTTCCCATGAATTCAGTTATCTTAATATAGCTTAGCCTGAATGAAGATATTTTTATTCCAGGCTAAATGAGATGTATTTAATGTCAGCTACTAAATTATCTCGTGTAATCTGGTTGCTGCCTCCTGCTGAAGCCATAACTATCTGTGCTTGGGAGAGACGGAATAATTTCCCTACAAATGTCTTCGGAGCAGCATGAGAGTGACCTTACTCTGAGGCTCATCGCAAAGGTGCTGTGTAGCAACCAGGAGCAGAAATCTCTTCCCCAGCTCAGGGCAGACTCCAAGAGGCAGAATAGTCCAGGTGAGGGACTGGGATGTTGGCTGAGACCTGTTGCTGCCTCTGCCACCCATCTGTGAAGGGATCATTTCCTCACTCACCCATGTAGGTTTTATTTAGCTCTTACCAGCTTTTATTTAGGTGGGAATAACAGTAATGTTAATAGTATTTAGGGGCAGAAACTGGATGGAGCGGGCAGCACTAGCTCAGGTCCAGGCTGGTCATTCAGGAAATGGTCACTAACTGTGCCCATGGACTGAGGCATGTTGGCTCTCAGCGTGTTTGGCGCGCAATAGCAGAGGGAGAGAGGAGAGAGGACGCTGTATTAGGAGCAGGCCTGAGGCTGAGGTTCCTTTTCTCCCCTTCCCAGGTGGCAGCATCTCCCTCTTTTCCCAGAGGAAGTCAGCGAATCATTCCATGTGCAGTGTGGAGCAGTGATTCCTGAAAGCCCTCCATCCACACATGCCTCTGGGCAGGTCCTCGGGCTTGTTTGTGCATAGAATCATAGAATGGCTTGGCCTTCAAAGGCCATCCATTCCAATTCCATTGCAAGGAGCGGGGACATCTCCAACCAGATCAGGTTGCTCACAGCCCCGGCCAACCTGGCCTGGAATGTTTCCAGGGATGGGGCATCCACCGCCTCTCTGGGCAACCTGGGACAGTGCTCCACCAACCTCATTGTAAAAATTTTTTTCCTAATATCTGATCTAAACCTACCTCCCTCTATTTTGAAACCATTTCCCCTTGTCCTGTCACACCAGGCCCTGCTGAAGAGTCTCTCCCCACCTTCCCTGCAGCCCCCTTTGGGCACTGGGAGCCGCTCTCAGCTCTCCCCGGAGCCTCCTCTTCTCCAGGCTGAACAGCCCCAGCTGTGGCCGCTTCTTTTTTGTATTCAGCTGTTATCACAGTGCTGTCCGCGTCCTTGCAAGAAGTGGCTGGGATGAGGGGCTTGAGATTGCGGTTGGGTTTGGCGTATCTGTGCCACACCTTAGGCTCTGCAGTGGAGCTGGAGCGTCCTCGCATGCCTGAGCGGCCGTTGTGGTGGTGCTGTGTCCAGGGTGGGTGGTTTGTATCTGCTGGATTAACCACGCTACGGCCCTGGAGCAGCTTTGCTGCCTGTTAACACCAAGTTAAATTGGTCAGTTCAATTGCTTCCACAGAGCGAGGTGGTTCTTCAGATTAGACGAAGCCTGGCTGGCAAGTTGAAACTGGCTTGGACCAAGCGAGCCCGGATGCTCCAGCATCTCCAAACAGGTTCAGGCTGGGGTTTTGGACAGGGTGTTTAACATTCACAGCAGCGTGCCGGCTGCTGCGCTTTGTGCATTGCTGCTGCTGGGAGCTCGGGGAGGGCCACAAAGCCAGCTCCTGGTAAAGGAATCACATCATTTGGTGTGATGATCCTGGTGGCTTTACTCTTTGCATCTAAAATGATGAGATCAGGTGCCATCTAGTGTAAACCCATTCTCTTAATGCAGATGTGACTCCATCGAGGTTTCTGTTCTTTCTTTCTTTCCCTGCTTTGATATGCAAGATCTAAGCTCCACGACTGCTGTAACAAAAGCAATTCATCCCTTCCCCTGGGAGATCCTGCAGTAGAAGCCTCACCAGGTGCCTGCTGGTGCTGCCTGCAGTGCTGCAGGGAGGACAGCGGGAGTGCAGGGGTCTCAGACCTACACCACCACCTATTCTACACCCAGCTGGGGAAACCAGGCAGGAGTGGGATGGGACGGATGTGCTGCGGGGATAACTCTAGGCTGAGAGGTGAAGTCATGCTGAAAATTAGGGAAGGATGAGGTGATGCCTTCAAAGCTTGTACCAGAGGAATCCCACCTTCCTTAGGGGAAGAGGAGGGCTGGGGATCAGTTCACCGCGTGTGGGAGCTCTGCTTGGAGCAAATCTGCTGGGCTCAGAGCTGCCAGGGCAAGCCAATCGCCCCTCAGGGGAAGAGAATAAATATTTTAAAATGTAATCAGTCACTGGGGAAATGTGAAAGGATTTAAATGATGACATAACACGCTCGTCTTGTCTCTGCTGCCTGTGCTAATGAGTGTGAATTGAGAGCATTAGAGACCTATCCCCAGGCGTTAGCGTGTGTGAGTTGGGATCACAGCCTGAATTCGTCTCATCCTCTACTGGCAGCCAAGCCATTTGCCTGTCCAGCGCCGTCGGAAACGCTCTCCGATGCTCCGGAGTTACGCAGGCTTCAGTGCCGGGCTGCCGCCGTCATGGCTTGAGGCTGGACCACACCTGCTCCTAGGCGTTTGCTTTCATCTTCGTCTCCCTAAGAGAAAGCTGAGCGCTTTTCCCTCTCTTCTGGGGAGCTTCAGAAGTGTTATGACAGCTCTGAGACTTTTTTTGGTTTATGTTGAGCATTTCTCACTTTAGGAGAACTTTCAGCATTCAGAACAGCTTTTTTGCGAAAACCAATATGTTCCACCAAATGCTAAATTTCTACAAGAAAGCGAGTTTGGGGCTGGAGGCAAACAAGTAAAAGCCTACAGAGAAAGGATCCAGGATTCAAGCTTGTCCTGGTTTTTCTTCCTGTCCTTCCATGCTCCTAATTCCCCAAGGTGGCCTTTTCAGTGAAACCTCATGAAACCCCATCAGCAAGGTTTGGTCCAGCTTAGAGATCGGTCCTCTGGCACCTCTCGGCATTGCCCTGATGGAATCAATTTTGAAAAAGAAAATCACGTGGCTGATGTGATTGATTAGATGCCTTTGCCCCGCTACATTTAATCGATGGCGGCGGGTATTTATTGTGTTATATACTACAAATCAATAGTGATTAGTACGTCATTAACCTTTTCTGTTCTTTTGATTGTCTTCGTGCAGTGCTGTAATAACAAAGCATCCTTCTCTAGCCTGGCAGAGATGGGTTTGTAGGCTGGAGAAGATGAGTGCTGCTGCTTTTGATGAGCAGTGGGACCTTGCACCCCTATTATATCTCTGAGTAAGTGGAGGAACCGTGGTGTAAATCATCCTCACCAGGAGAGAGATGCTCACGGGCAAGTTCGCTCGCCTCGAGGCTCCCATGGCACACGCATCTCAACCCAGTAACCCTGTGGCTGAATAGCAAAACTCTCAGCAGTGCAAAAACCTCCGGTGTGGTGAATGTGCCTGAGGAAGAGGGAACTCTGCAGGGTGCTCTGGCCGTATTTCGGGGTTGTCACAGCAGGGGTGAGCTGCTCCCCGGTGACTTTTTTGTTGCACTTGCCCCTAGGACAGAGCACAGTCTCTGTGATAGATGCGCAGAGAAGCAGTGAGCCTTAATTGAGTAGCTGTAAGGAGCAGCCTCCCTTTTCCCCCAGATGTGTGTGTTCTCCCACATCTGTGCAATCAGACCCTGAAGCTGAGCTATCCCGCTCGCTGGGCTGAGCTGGGCTCCTGATGTGGGGACAGCGAAACCACTGCAGTCAGTCAGCTGGATTCCACCGCTGCAGAAAACGTGGTCGGGAGGTCAGCCCATCAATCCTGCTAGACTGACAGGTTTCCACAAGCAGTTGACTTAGATAAATGTATTTGAATTAGATAAATGTCCTACAGATTAAATAAATGTCTTCAAATTAGATGAGCTCTGTGTGACTTTGTCAATTCTCAGTGTGAGAGAAGCCCCTGAATTTCCCACCTGCTGGGAGGCTGAACTCACCCAAATGAGCTCTGCGATGCTCAGGCCTCTTCTGAAATTGTTGGATATATTAAGAAAGCTCTTCAGAAAGGGACTGTACTTCCCTCAAATTTGTTTGGTACTCTCCAGGCACAGTGACTGCTTTAAGTAAGCATCCCAGCTGATGTGTGATGTGCTGCACAGGCTTGGGTGCCTCAGCTGTAAATCCTAGAGATGTCAAGGATTTGGGGTGCAGTATTGAGATGGTCCTTGCCTGAAGGGTGGAGACTAATTAGACCACTGGGCTGGGGAAGTGAGGTACCCAGCAGGAGGAGGATTCAGGTTTGGAGGCATAAATTTGTACTGTGGCACTCCCCACGTGCAAGGTAAACCCCAGATCGTGCGTAACGGCAACGCTGAGGATAAAGCGTCTGCGCACCTAAGGACAGCCAGCCCTCGTGAGCAGGGTGTCCCCTCTACACCAAGAAGTTTAACAGCCAGGGTGCCCAAATCAGAGACCAGGCAATGACAGAGTGATCCTCAGCAAGTCTGTTTGCCTCTCTAATATCCAGGCTTACGTTGTGACTTACAGATGATTTGTACTGGGCGTTAAAAAAAAAAAAAGAGAGAAAAAAAGCTGGTGACGCAAGTGGCTTTTTCTTTCAAAAAGGACTAAAGAATATAAGTGCAAGGAATTGCTAGAGAGAGGAGGAGGATTGCAGCTCTTAAATCGCCTGGCACTGCGATGCGGGGTTACACTCAGTGGTGTTGGCACAGCAGAGAGATCACTGCAGGCAAAGCTGGGTGAAACGTCTCTTAGTTGGAGGGTTTTTTCACCAGAAAATGTAGCTTTATGTAAAGCAAATGCTTTCCCAAAATGTGATTTTGGTTTTTGTTTGAATTGCTTTGACTCTGGGTTTTAATAAGTGTCAAAGCATTCCAGTGGCATTAAACCAAAATATTTCGGGTAATATAGGTGAAACTATTGCTGATGTGATTAATTTTTTACGCCAGGCAGTGACTGAAACTGAAGCCCTGTGGTGTCCGCCCTACAGAAACAGTGGTTTGGAGCTAAAATTCTTGTCTGGGATCTTCTCTTGCACAATGGAAAACAACAAATTCCTGCCCACTTGAACCTGTTCCAGGCTGGCTTTGCTCAGTAGCGGCCTTAGAGTGGCGCTGAGCGATACGAGCATGAAGATGTGTAGACATGCAGGTACCGAAGGATTTAAGAAGTGTCTGAGTTCCCTGCCTCCTTGGTCTCCTTGAACCATGTTCGTAGGGCTCTTCCCCCTCTGTTTGCTGGGACGTGTCAGGTTGGACTTGGTCTGATTAAGCTTGGCGGCGCTGGAAATTGGAAACATTCCTGTGGCGAGTGGATTACATTTATGCTCATAACTCAGAGCTTAGAAAATCCTCCTTGAAATGATGATTTCTCACTGCTCCTAGGGCTTTTCTTTAAATCTGACTTCTGCCTGTTCTACCTGGAGCCGAAGAGATGGAGCATGCGTCTCCGCCGTTTGTGCAGCTCCCGGCACTGTGAGGAACTTGTGTCTGAATGGCTTTATTGCAAGACAAATGACGAGGTGGTGCTGGAACCCACGGTACCCAGGGCTTCTGTTAGAAAACCCTCGTGATACTTTTCCCCCAGCCTCGGCTATTTCTGTAGCCCGCTTAACGGCAGCACTCAGCTGATTCTTGCCCGTGCTGAGGAAAGCACATGTTGAAGCTGCACAAACCACTCCAGCCGGCCAGGGACAGAGGATTGGGAGCCAATCTGCTAAACAGGGATTTAGCCAAGAGGCAGCCCTGAGTGCCAGCCATCTCCTAATGCTCTCTAAGGAGCCTACCAGCGCAGGCAGCTGCTGCTTCCTCCCTGGCCCTCCTCACAGTTCACCTCGGTCCTCCGACTCTGCAGCAAAGCCTTTCCAACCAAAATTACATTTCGTTGTCTTCTTGCTACAGCGCTTTTTAATTAGGAGCACAGCTGCTCTGGAAACATGGAGCTCACTTTTCAAAGAGTGCTCTGGAAAGTGATTACAATGGATTAAAGCAGAAAGGTTAGGCAATTTATTCATCTGGCACTTAGCAAATGCATCAGATTATTTTTGTGCTGCAAGGACGATTTTAAAAAAGAAAATGAAGAACACCTTTTTGGCTCTTGCCAGCCTTGAGGCGCTCTGCTGCACGAGCGAGGTGTTGGATCTGGAATGGTGTTTGAGAGTGGAGCCTACGCGGCGTCCAGCTGCTCCACCGGCTCTGGGCTGTGTGGCAGGGTGCTGGAGCTGCGCTGCCGGTGTCTGTGTTGCTCCTCTGGTCCACAAAGGTCCAGCCCAGCCAGGAGTTGCTCCAGGAATGAATGTGGACTCAGCGTTCACTGATCTCTGCTCCTAAGGACCGCGTACCTGGACGCTTGCAGTGTCGTGCTGCTTGTACCTGGCGTTGCCTTTCCATCCTGAACGCTCGCTGCCAACTCCCCAGCTGGCAGAGCTTGCTTTCTGAAAGGAGTATTTTGATTTACAGCAGTGAGAATCTGGCCCGTGGAGCCACGCTGCCCTACGCACAAGCTGCCGTGAGGAATTTGTTCAGCAGTTTTATTTGTGCTGAGAAAGCTTTGAGAGGTTTTACTGGGGTGTGGGAACGCTGCTGTGCCCAAGAGCTGGATGAAGCCCCTCTTTCCCCTCTGCCCGAGGCCGTGTGCTGCTCTCCCTCAACTGCATGGCTTAAGTGCTTAAAGCAGTGGAAAGGATAAAGCCCCTAGAAATTAATCAGCTTCACTTCAAAGCTGAGGTTCTATGAGAAGATCTCAATCGCTTTCTTCTCCAGAGGAAAAGCAGTGGGGGTCCCTGTCTGGACAGTACTGGATGAAGATCCAACTTGCACAATGTGTGAACAACCTCCATCTGTCAAACATCTGGGCATTAAAACTTTTTACGTGTCCTGTGAGAATCTGTGAGCAGAAACTGGAACAGGCATCACATCCAGCCTGCTCCAAGGGGGGACCTTGGAGTTGTCCTTAGGGCAAGCGGCAGCTGGACGAGCAGCCTCCGCTGGTGTGGCCGTAGCAGCAGCAAGAAAACAGAATTATTTCCAAATGCAGCTGCTCATGTGGATGTTGCATGCATCGCTGCCGGGTGGCATTGGGTTGAGCTTGTCTTAGGCTCGGGAAACTGCCTTGGTGTCGGTTTCTGGAGCAGTGGTCAAAATAACTGGGACCAAGTGCCACTGCTGGGCAGCTTTGGTCATTGAACGCCCGTGGTGGCTGCGGTTTGGGCATTGCTGTGCTCTGCCCAAGTGGGACAAACGGGATGTGCCGCAGCCAGCGTGGGGCTGAGGCAGCTCTGTCTGCTTGCGTTAACGCACTGGGTGTCTTCTCGTCGGATAAAACAGGCTGGAGATGCTCAGCTACTGTGCTTGTGGGAACAGCGGTGCTTTAATTAGAGGAGTCTTTCAGCAGGGTGCTAAGCACTGAAATGGTGTTTGAGTGCAATTCACAGCCATGCAGTAACTTGGTTGCCCTTCTCTTATTTTGTTTGGGTGGTGTAGGCGTGTTTTTGTTTTTACTCACTTTTCCATCCTATGTTGTCCCTTTTTTCCAGTCATGTTGACTGTTCCATCTGCTTATTTATCCCCCACAGTTAGAACCCAAATTTCAATTAGCAATCTGCTTTGTTCAGTTTTGTTTTAAACAAGGCATTGAAAGCTCCAACAAAGCTTTAATACATAAACCTACTTGCAATGCAGCTGTTAAGGCTCTTCCATCATATCCATGAACAAAATGAATTCTGCTGCTATCAAGATGCATCTGATAAATTAGGTTTAATCCTCCTCTACTGCAGCGGGTAGAAGGCACTTCAGTGAAGATAGAAAGATTTCAGATGTCTGAGATGGAAAATAGTCTTTGCTCAGTGCTCCAGAGATGTAAAAGAGACTAAAACCTCATGTCGTAAGAAATAATTCATCTAGTAACTGGAAAAGCAGTCCCTGGATTTCCGCACTGACTGCTAATCCTGATGCTTCGCTTTTTGGATCTGAAGCCGCAAGTGAGGGGTGTGGAAGCAGAAGAGAGAGCGGCTCGGCGTGCGGCAGCGTCCTGGGGAAGAGCGTGCTCCCCTGAATCCCACCGACCCACACTGCAGTTTGCGATTCCGGCTGCCCGCGGCCTTGCCAGCTTCTCGACCGCTGGATCTGGATCACCGGGATCCGTCAGAGGAAGGGCTTCCCTGGGGCGGCAGGATTTGCTGAACAAAGCGGTGTTAGTTGCAGCGAGTTGAGGTTTAACTCCAAGCCTGACATCGGAAATGGCTTCGCCGCCCTGTCAGTACTGCAACGGCCTGAATCCCATTGACTTGTTGTTAACATGAAGCCTGTGCTGAAGTTCTCTGCTGAACCTCAGCTGAATGGAGAGACTCTTCAGCAGGGCCTGGTGTGACAGGGCGAGGGGCGATGGTTTTAAAATAGAGGGAGGGAGATTCGGACTGGGTAGAAGGAAGCATTTTTTCACCCTGAGGGTGGTGGAGCACTGGCCCAGGTTGCCCAGAGAGGCGGTGGATGCCCCATCCCTGGAAACATTCCAGGCCAGGTTGGCCGGGGCTGTGAGCAACCTGATCCGGTTGGAGATGTCCCTGCTCCTGGCAGGGGGGTTGGGCTGGATGGGCTTGAAAGGTCCCTTCCCACCAAACCATTCTACGACTTGACGCCGCTGCTGTGTGCCCTGACCTGCCGCGAAGGGGCTCCCGCCTGCACCGCCGCACCCCGGGCTCGGCTCCCGGCTGTCACCGCACGGCTCATCCCTGCGATGAGCTGCACGCAGGCCTCAGCCC
>WHYT01017085.1:35818-61034 GCA_009806455.1 Tetrax tetrax | reverse complement strand
GCGGTCCGGCCGGCGGGCCCGCTCTGTATAACCGGTCTCCCGGCAACGGCGGGCACGTCACTTCCTGGGGAGCCGCCGCGAGGCGCCGGCGAGCGGGCGCCCCGGTGGAGTGGCGCGTGGCGGCGCCGGGGTTCGGTTCGGTCCGGTCCGGTTCGGTTCGGATCGGTCCGGTTCGGATCGGATCGGTCGTGGCCGGTCCGAACCGGACCGGGTCCGGTCGCGGCGCGATGAGCGCGGAGCTGGACGGCGTGTCGCTGCACTCTTCCTCCTCCTCGTCGGGTTCGCTGGGCTCGGCGGCGGGGCCGGCTCTGACTCTGACTCCGGCTCCGGCTCCGGCTCCGCGGCCGCTCTCGGCCAACGTGCGGCGGCTGCACCAGGCGCTGACGGCGCTGCTGAGCGAGGCGGAGCGGGAACGCTTCATCCTCTGCCTCAACGCCTACCACGGCCGCCGCAACGTCTGCGACCTGGTGCGCTCCCTCCGAGCCCTCCTCGACGGGCCCCGCCGCCGGCAGCTCCTGCCGCTGCTCCGCCTCGTCCTGCCGCGCTCCGACCAGCTCCTCTTCGACCAGTACACGGCCGAGGGACCCTACCTGCCGCCGCCCGGCCGGCCCCCCCCGGCCCCCGCCCCGCCGGTCCCCGGCGAGCTGAGGCAGGTGACCCTGCGGCGGAGCAAGGCCCACGAGGGCCTGGGCTTCAGCATCCGCGGCGGGGCCGAGCACGGCGTCGGGATCTACGTGTCCTTGGTGGAACCGGGCTCCCTGGCCGAACGGGAAGGGCTGCGCGTCGGTGACCAGATCCTGGGTGTTAACGGCAAGTCCTTGGACAGGGTGACCCACGCCGAGGCGGTCAAGGTAAAGCCGGCTGCGGACCGGCCGCCGTGCCCCCCGTCCCGTCCCGTCCCGTCCCGGCGTTTGGCCGCCGTGCGCCCCGTCCCGGGGCCGCTCTGCCCCGCCTGTGCCTGTTCGTGTCCCCCCGGCTCCCTCCTTTCCTCCCCCGGGTGCTGCCGCTGCGCGCCCCGTCCAGCTCCCCCCCGGCTCCGGCTGTGGTCGCTGCCCCGTCCCGCTTCGGCCGGTGGGACAGGAGCCCCCCGGGTCCCCCAGCCCGGTGGGAACCTGCAGCCCCTTCGCCGCGCGGAGGTTTGCATCGTGCCGGGAGAGAGCGGGCTCGTCCCGCCGGCGAACCCGCAGCGCCGGTGCCTGAAGCCGAGCCGGAAAGTTTACGGTGAAAATAACGGTGCTGCCGGTACCGCGGGCAGCGACTGGCTGCCGGGGCTCAGCCTGGCATCGCCCGCGGTTCTTGACACGGCAGGTTCGTCCCCTCGGGGCCGAGCGATACCTTTATTTTATTTTTAATCACAACATCTGTGAAACGTAGCGATGCTGCTTTTGTCTTCCTTCCCGTCTCAGAGGCTCGTGGAAGTTGGAAATCCGCTTGAGCCGGGTTTTAAGGCACGTACTCTAGCAGCTAGAGCGTATTTTCTCCTCCCAAAGGTAGAGAAACTGAGGCATGGAGAAGCAGAACAACTCCCCCCCAGGACTGCACAGCGCCCAAAGCAGGAGCGAATCCCAGGTCCCCTTCTGACGGTGCCGGGGGGAGAAGGAGAACAGTTACACAACTGAAGCGTCCCCGGCTCTTCCCGCAGCACAGCACGTTTCCATATGCCCTGGAAACCTGTTGTTGTTGTACATAACAGCATGGGTGCTATCGAGAAAAGCTTTCATGCAGAGCTAGGTTGGGGAGCTGCATAAACTGTGAGTTTTTCACCTGAATCTCAGTGTTTTGAGGCAAAATCCGTGTCTGAGTGACCCAGGTCATTCACAGAGATGATCTTGTGCCTGGTGGGCTCAGCTCAGCGTTCCCACGGCACAGCAGCACCCGGCACAAACCTATTGAGCTGGAGAATCGACTTTCAGGGCAGCAATTTGTAAGCAGCCAGTGGAGAGCAGGGATCTGGGATGATGAGACTGTTTTGCAGCTGTTTGTGCTTTAATTCTTCCGTAATAAGCTAAAGCGCCTCTGTTCGCAGCCCGCGTCGTGCGGAGCGTTCCTCCGACAGCGCATTAATCTTGCACAGCTTTGAACAGCGTCTTCACTGCCAACCTGCATACCCCCTGCCCCGTCTTTAAATCTGTGCTCCAGGCAAGGACGTGTCTTCCAGACTGGAAATGAGTCACTGGTGGTCTTGAGACCAGAGGAAAGATTTGTAGGAATTCTTTTTTGTTGTTGTTGTTCCTAATGACAGGACAACAATGGTGTAAACTTTCAGAAGTTAGCCTGCATTTTTGTGCCCTGAAGACTGCAGAAAAATGTATTTTGGCTATGGCATTGGGATGGGTAGAAACCAGGTACCAGGAATTCTCTGGTCTATTAAATGACTTCATCTCTAATTCAACCCACTGTTTGTTCTCTAATACGCTGTACGTGGTATCTTTTAGACACTATTAATACAGATTGAAACTAAGTGCTTCCTGCACAGAAATAATGCCTGTGGGATGTGGTTTGCCAAGGGATTGTTCTGTGACAAGAGCGATGTTGTTAATGTGGCCTTGGTAGGAAAGAGAATTTTAGAAATTGTCTGCTTGTGAGCTGAACTTGGTTAAGCAACCGTTTCATCACAGCGGCTGTGCTGGCATCTTCTGGAGCTCCCGCACTCCTTACATCTGGAAGGGTTTGGTGACCCACACGGTGGTGGGAGAAACACTTTCCTTGGGAAGAGTTGCAGAGTGATTTACAGTGTGGCAGTAATAGTTCCTCTGGAGATTTTAAAATTCAGCAAGTGCTAATTTGTCCTTGCATGCTGCGTTGGGGGGTGGGGGGGAGAGTATGTTGTGTTCAGTGATGCTAAAGGGCAGGTTTTGGAGAATTTCCCTGAGATTAAGATACAAACACCTAATATTTGGACATTGTGTGGGGTGTCAGAGCTGCAGGGACAAGAGGTGGTGATACACGGGGTGGCTGACCCCATGTTCTCTGCTTCCCCTCAAATCCTGGGATCTCAGACTCTCTCTTGACATAAGCGTTAACAGCTCTGCGAAGGGCACCGGCCCTGGTCTGCTCTCCTTGAGCAAAGCAAACCTCACTGTGTCCTGATGACTGTTGCTCTGCTCTTTGGTGGGTCAACGGAGAGAGAAACGTTGGGTAAACAGACTTATACTTTTGTCCTAGGATTTATGCGTACACTGCACTCGGGATCAAATGCAGAGAGGGGGGAAAAGGTGAGCAGAGATAGTTTCTTACTACAAAACCGCGGCCGCGTAGCTCAATCTCCCACACACTGCCTGCTTTCGACGAGGGCATGGGGTGAGCTCTCTCTCTGTCAGAAGCTGTCTGAAGCAGAGCTCCAGTTTCTGTGTGTGCAGCGATGGTCTGGCTCTCCATCTGTCTGAGGAGCGTGTTCCCCGGCTGTGCTTCCATCTTGACTGTCCTGCAGCAAGAAGCTGTCTGTCTAGGACAGTGTTGTTATTCATAATATGCAGAACGTGTTGTTGTGAGAGAAGTTGTCAAACCTTGTTCTTCAGGGCATGAGACAACTGCAGAGATCAGGAAAGCTCTTCCACCGCTGGCCTGGCCTGCTCCCAGGCACATCGCTCTCTCCGAGATGAGCGTGACAAAACTTACTGAACCAGAAATCAACTTTCTGTTTGTCGGGGTGCTCAGAGACGCCCAGCTGTGAATATGAGCGGTGAGGCAGCTGTTCAGACAGAGCAGTGAATAAATACGTAGTCTGAACTGGTTTGTGCAGTCCTGTGAGAGCATTCACACAGGAGTTACTGCATCCATTTTACAAATTGTGATAACTCAGTTG
The DNA here is from genome assembly GCA_009806455.1 of Tetrax tetrax. Taxonomy (NCBI): domain Eukaryota; kingdom Metazoa; phylum Chordata; class Aves; order Otidiformes; family Otididae; genus Tetrax; species Tetrax tetrax. The sequence goes on along the minus strand of WHYT01017085.1, from coordinate 57,229 downwards.
CCTTCTTTTCGTGCATATGTGGCCATGCAGGTGTACCCCAGCAGTTTCCAGCACTCCTCTCTAGGAGGAGACAGGCATTGACCATGGGGTAGGAAGAACTTCTATTTTCGCGAGAGCCATGATGTACCAGGAGTGGAATTGGAGCACCAAATGAAAACTGCCCACAGCGCTGGGCAAAGGAGACAAAAGTAATGAGCTGCACGCTGTCCCAGCTGAAAACTGGTGGCCTGTGACCAGTACAATGGGGGTCGTAGATGTTTTAGTGTGAATTAGATAAAAGGTGGAATTCTGAGTGAAACTACAAGATTACCTAAGCACTCCAAATCAATTCACTTAATGAGCAGCTTCTTAACCTTTGTGTGAGCAGCGGAGTTTTATGCCTTGTCTGCTTCATGCTCTCTCTTTCATCCAAATCAGAATTAAGTGACTCCATTACAATTACAGCTCTATCATTCCAGCATTCAAGTGTGCACTTTAGCAAAAGATCATCGCAATCTGAATTACGGTGTAAGTGGAGAAGTTTGTATTGTCTGTCATATTTCTAGAGCTCGCTTGGCTTTTGTCAGCCTTGCTGTACAGCACAGGATTGATGTTGTAGCAGCTGTGCTGAAACTTTGTATTGATATGCTGTAATATTTTGTCCAAAGTGATTAAAATGGAGGTGTTTGTGGTTTTAGACCTTCAAAACATTGCACAAGGAGGTATTACTCCCCTGCTCTGGGGTTTGTATTAAACTCGCACTCCCTTTCTCCCCCCACCCCTTACTCTTGTTGCTTTGCAGTAGGTTTTGGTGCCCTCTAAGTCATTTGGGGAGGCAGAGGGCAAGAGAAAGTGTAAAGTATCGTGATTCTGATGGATCATTCCTGATTGAGGGTTTGGCTTCATGAGCTACACCAGCCTCAGAAGAGCTGCGCTGATTCCACCACTTCCCTGCTGTGTCTTTCTGTTCATGCTGGGCAAATCCGGATGAGCTAGATCAAAACTGCCAAAACTAGACTAATTTGTGCGCGTTGATCTTAGGGAGTGTGGCTCCTTCGTCTTGGTGTAAATCTACGGTAGCTTTGCTGGAATCAGTGGACTCTTATTGGGTTTATTCTGAAGGAACTGGGGTAGTTTAAGCCTTGTCTTGGGTTCTCCAGAGTGGCTTTGGAGAGACGCTGCGGAGTTTGCTGCAGGCACGGCGAGGTCAAGGGAAGGCTTGTGCTGAGGCGGATCAGTTACGGACAAGGCGAAGGTCTCCGGAACACAGCACCACGCTCTGCCGGCTCTCCCTCCCGCTCCGGGTGCTCCCGGCTGCGCTCCGGCCTGGGATCGCATCGCCTGCGACAGAGGGGATCGCATCGCCAGCCGCCGCGGCTCTCTGCTCCGGCGGAGGCATTCACTCCTTCCCAACAGGCCTCTCCATCTCCTGCTCTGATGATGTCAAGTGGGCATTTAAAAGTAATTAAAAGGAGATTAAAATTCTTCTTATGTTCCTCTCTGCTCATTTAGACTTTCATGGTAACGAACATGGTGATCCCTTCGGAGACGGCACTATTGCACACGAGGTAGAAAGGGCTCCAGCCGCTCGTGTTCAGGGCGCTTGCGGTATTGCTAAAAACTGCTGAGAAATGACAGAAAAGACGTGCAGCCTTGGGCGCATGTTTAGAGCAATTTTACTTTCCAGGCAGCTTACAAGAAAGCAAATCTCACTTCATTGTTTCTTGTGATGCCCAATTAATTGATTATAATTATGTGAGACCGCTTATTTGCTGTGGTCGGTAATCACCACTGTGCTGCACCGGCATTGTAACAGCTAGTAGGAATGAATGCAGCTTGGTTTCTTTCATTGTTTTTTAACCCTTCCGAGTGCTTGGAGTTGTGGACCATCACACACAGTCATGGCTGGGATGAAGGAAGAGTGAGAGCAGTGCATTGATCTCCCGATTCTGTAAAGATATCGGGCTTGGTCCTTTAAACAAGTTCCTGCTTGCTTGTCTCTGTATTTTTAGAAGTCACTGGCTGATCCAGAGGCTAGAAACCACTCCCCTTCCCCAGGGATCTCAGGTAGCTGAGGAAAAGAAGGATGTGACTAGCATCTACCCCGACAGTGAGAGTGGTAACCCATTCCTTGGTCTCTGGGACTGCTTAGAAACAAAATAACCCCAAGAACTGCACACAAAAAAAAAAGCACCTACAGCTTAAAACATAGGTGCTGTGCAGTGCCACAGGCTTCTGCTCTGCCTTTCTGTCCTGCAAATCGTTTCCATTTTAATGTCTGTAGCCAGCTGAGCTCAGAGGGAGTGGATGGGATGTGTAAAGTCACCAGGCTCTCCCTGAAGGAAAAAGGGGGAGGGGAAAAAGATCACTCTTGAAAATGGAGGCATCTGCATTTTAAATTAATTTTAATGCTCCTTAAGGGGAAGGGCTCAGGGCAGCGACAGGCTGTAGATCTGGCAAGTGATGTCCTTGGTTTCACAGGCGGATCCGATGCTGCGCGGTGGAGCAGACTCCGGTGCTGGACCTCACCTGGTGCTGAGGGGCTGGCTGCGGGGCTGAGAGGCGATGCTCCATCGTCACCGTGAGCTAATCTGAGCTGATCAAATTAATACCACGTGTGACTTGGAGAGGGGGGGACTTGCACGTACAGAGAGCATCCGTGGGAATGTGGGTCCAGCTGTTGCACTGGGGTTAGGAGTAGGTTCTGTTGGCTGCCCTGCCGCTGGTGTCCCTCCGTGGGCAAGTTATGTAGTCATCTGTTTCCCTTCATTACACCAACAAGTCACAATCAGGCCTAATGAAATCAAATGACATTATACTGATGCGAAAGATTAGCATAGAGCCCTTAATGTCTCCTCATAACGCAAGGCTGATAGTGCTAGGCGGGGGTATCGGCTTGTTCATCAGGGTTAGTGTTGTTAGGGCATCCTTGAGTTCTTGGAACATGAATGTTATTTAGTGGGCTCCTTGTAAATAAACAGTTTTGCCTCAGTAGAGAAACTGATAAGATAACCCAGAGGATAAAAGCCTGTTTTGCCTTCCAGCGTCCATTTGAAGAAAACAAAAGGATTAGTGTGCACCATAGCTGGTGAGTTAAAATATCTTTTGCTCAGTTCCTCTGTCCTCAGGGAAGATGATGGATTTTCTTGACACCTTCGTCAATGCCACATCTGCTGAGAGAATTATTCAGCTCTAAATCCCCTCGCTTAAACTGACAGTGTGTCTGATAAAGTGAGCTGGCTTAGTTTCTTTTGACTGGGTGCTCTGTGGATTCTCCCTGGCACTGGCTACCGAGTGCTTAGTGTGTACAGGTGAAGCAGGGACCTGGGCAGCCTGGAGGAGCTCTGTTCCTGCCAGCTTCTTGTTGCTGGGACTCAGAAACTGCAACTGGGATGTGCTGGCGCCTCCGCTTTGTGCGGGCACTGACTGGGTGTCCTTGGTGTTCAGGGAAGCATCCTGCTCCTTTCCCCACTGATTCTTTCAAAGTTCGTTTTTCCACCAAGTAACTAACCATATCTAGCCAATATGGGTGTGTTGGTGGTTCTCATCATATTTTCATCATTGTTTGGTGTGAAGTAGAAAGAGAAGATGAGGAAATGAGGAGGGGAGTGTTTTGATCTGGATTCCCCTCAGGCACCCCCCGCACCAGAAAGCACCTGAACAGCTTTCCAGGCTTGCACTGAAATAACGCCATGTGGAGTTTTCTGTTCTTTTTAAAATTGGCCTGGACTTGCGTGAGGGATAGACTGGACAGTGACCAGTTTGGAGGGGGTGGGAGGTGACAGGGCTGCTGTCTTTAAGTGGGGACAGAGGCTCTCAGCCGCCGGAGGGGTTAGGGAGGAGGCCCTGGAGCTAAGATTGCATTTGACCTTTCCAGGTGGAAGGGATGTGGGCTTCCCGATCCCTTGAGGCTAAATGTGTGCAATCACCATAATTATGCATCGATTTGCATTCATTTACATAAGTGCCACTACTTAAGAGCCAAACTGCTGTCACCTTTGCCTTGGGAGAGGGGGAGAGGTTGGATTGTGTCTCCTGTAATTCTCATTTGTCATCCCCTTCTGATGGGGAGGTCGCTTCACACCCACCTTTCCCCTCTGCTGTGTTGCTCACTGCTTTCCTCTCTGGTTCCTCTCGCCCAGCACTCCATCTGGAGTGCCTCTGCTCCCCTTCTTCCCTCTCCCCACCTGCCTCTGTGTCACCATTTTCTCGTACCCAGCTTTCTTGGTTGCTGCTGCCCCAGCCGCGTGTCCTCTCCGCGCAGAACGAGCTGTTCACCTACGTCAGCGCCGACGAGCGCCCTGGTTCCACTGCACGGAAGCACTTCCCCGGTCTTTGCCAGGCAAGATGCGGAGGGGACACACACGTGATCCAAAGCATCTTATGTACAGCTGCAGACTGCATGGCGCATGGCACAATCCCTCGGGATGCATTTGTACAGCACTTGGAAAAATTGGCCTTAAGCAAGGTGTGTGGTTGCAGCTGTAACAGCTTGTCCTGCCTGCAGGAGATCCCTGCAGCAAGCATCTGGGGACAGGTAGTGCCTGCTGTCTTCTGCCCAGTCCTTTCTGCCAGCAGAGAAACCATTTAGCCAACGCGGCTCGAGCAGCCCCCCTGTACAAGGTCTCACGGTCCTGCCCCTGCAGCCCCCTCCCCTCCGCAGCTGACACGAGGAGCCCACAGTTCCCACTGGCACTGCGATGGTTTTGCTGAGCCAAGCTGAGCCCACAAGCTTCAAACGGCCCGAGTCTGGCAGGAACACCCCAGGACAGGGCAGAGAGTAGTGGTTAGACCAACTTCTGCAAATTGTTCCCTCCCTGGTGCTGGAGCGTGCTGTAAAAGCTCCCTCTGCCTCCCTCCTGTGGTATCTCGGCATTTCTTTCCCCTTTGCAGCTTTTTTTTTTTTTTTTTCCAAGTCTGTGCCTGACTTTTTTTGGGACTCGATGCAAAATTACGAGGTACCTCAATGACTGATAACCTCCACGCTGCCCTTTGCGGCTTGCGGACGGAGCGAGTGCTCGGGTGCCCGTTACCTGAGCAGCCCCTGGGCTCCGGCAGGTCCGTTATTGCCGGGAGAAAGCAGCTTGCGTCTGTAGGAAGGGGGAGGATGGCTCATAGTTCATGCTTCTTGTATCAAACTGTGATCTACCCGCTAACGGGATGAATTGGAATCGAATGCTCATTTCATTAGCGGCGAGGGTGAGCGAGTGGGCTGGAGCCATACGGGACGCGGATTTTATTCGCGCTGCCAGAATAATACTGGTGATTAATGGTAATTGATTTCTGACATCTGTGTTCCTACTGGGGGAATTTTTGAAAGCCTGGAAGATGCTTTTACACAGCCTTCAACCTTTCGGCGCCCTCAAGAAGTGGAAAGAACAAGGGGAACATTCTGAAGGCGGGAGAGGAGGGCTTTCAGTAATGCAAGCCACGCTGGGCAAGAATGGCCCGGCACAGGTGGGTTTCAGGAAGGGCGGCAACTGTCAGGCTTGATCTTAGCAAAGAACATGCTGTATTTTGTGTGTTGATTTGGGTTTTGGGTTTTTTTTTAAAGGTAATAACTGTGGGTACATGAAATGTGTGTTTCCTTTTTTTTTTAATTATTTTAAGCAATCTACTTCACTCTCGAAGGACTTGATAGATAATTTAGTAGTGTGTTGTCAGGGGATCAGTGGCCTTATGGGATCAGTCTGCCCTTCTCTCTGGCCCTTACTTCTTCAAATAATATTTCTAGGCAATTGGTGACTGTTTCCCTGCTAAATGTTTTGGCACCGATCCCCAGATTCAACTAAATGATTTCTTTAAGCTTGTCTTCTAGCAGGTGTGCTTGCACACTGTGGTGCCAGTGTTAAACCCTTCATACCACGGTCTTAAACACATTACACATTGGGGGCAAAGCCAAGTTTTCTTTGAGTCTGGAGCAAAACACAGCAGCGTTGAACAACATGTAGCAAGTCCCTGAAATGGCTGGAGAAAGGAAATGGAGATGCAGTCTGCACTGGCTGATTCCGTGGAAGGGATTAAGGAGGTTGGAATTATTTTATTTAATGGTCCACTGCAAATGGCTTAGGTTCGGTACGCCCGTCAAATAACACATTTTCCCAAAGAGTTTGCAGGATGAATTACGCTGTTGCTTTTGTGGTGGTGTCTCTGGAATCGTCGGACACGAGTCACTTGCCTGTCAGTGAGGGAAAAGTTCTCCCATCCAGAGCCCATCCTTTCCCTCTGAGGCCCCTACACTTCTTGTGGATGAGAACTCTGGCCTGAAGAGCTTTTTCTTTTGTCCCAGGGAGCTGGGGTGACTGCTTCATGGGAAGTGCGTTGTTCGTGGGGGCAGGTGCTGGGCCTCTTGCTTGCTGTTGTTGCTTTATAAGTAGGGCTGACAGCAAAATTGAGGTCAGGGGACCTGTGGCAGCTTGCTGGCGCTGTGGCTCCTCGTTGGGAGTGGAGAAAGGCAAAGTTCTAGATGTTCAAGCAGCAGATAGGCTGCCAGGCACAGGGAGGATGGTCCAGTGGTGGAAACCTGTCATAAACACCCCCACCGAGGGGCCAGCACAACTGGCCAGAATCCCATGGCCAATGGTCCTGGCAGTGGGGAGCTCCAGCCGGAGGCTGTACCTGGGCTCTGTCCATCAGCTGCTCCCAGGGGATGCCAGGCCTCCTCTCCACACCGGAGAGGAGAGGTCCCTGGAGATCAAGGCGCTCTGCTTTTGCTGAGGAGAGGGCGAAGGTGAGCCGAGCTGGATCTGGTGAGCAGCAGTGGCTACTGTGCTCTTTGATGCCCTGACATTGCCCACCTCCTTTCCCCGTGATGAGCGGCTTTGCTGCTGCATCCTTGGCTTGAAAACCTTCCATCCCGCATGAGCTGCCGAGTCGCCTGTTTGTAATGCAGCTGTCGTTGTCCCTAGGACTGGTGTGTCCCGAGGGCTTGCACGGACTCCCACTTCCTCTCCAGCTCACCCCATTAGCCTTTCGCTCCGGTCTCCGTGGATGGCTGGTAATGACTTCCATTTTTGCAGCACCTCTACGCTCCAAGCACTTTCTTTTATTAGAAGCAAGACTTCCACCTCAATTCTCATTCTCAAGTTGTTTCCTTTGGTACTCTAGCACCCAGCTACAGCTGCACACTGAGCTGGGGAGGAGCGGTGCTGTGCGAAGCACTCTGGCTTACCTAGGCCTAGCCTTGCTTCGGTTGTGGAGCGGGTGGTAAGATCCTGGCCCAGTGGAAGGGCGGCAGTAGGCTGCACCTCGTTACCTTACCAGCAAGCATAAATGGCCCCGTTAAATCTACTCTGTATCCCAGTGATGTAGCAGTGACAATTGTCAGGACCAAGATGGCGTTAAGGAATTTATCGCAAATGCTCCACTATGGTGGTCGCTTGAATTCTTCCTAGTGTTGAGCCTAAAGCATCCTTTAGAGGGAGGCTTCTCCCAAAGCACTTCAGAACAACCTGGAGAACAGCTGGCAGGAGAGAGTCATGACTGTATGCTGCTAAATTTCCAAAGGTGCTGGATAATCATGCTCAGTGGATGAGAAAATTACCTGCGAACTTCTTTGAGATGTTAAATCAACCTAGTTTCCTCCAGGCTCCAAGCTGCTGAGAGCCGGACGGAAACGTACATGAGCAGAACTGAAGGGATGAATTGGGGTGGAGCACGGGAGGAGCTGCTGGAGGGCACCTGTCTCTTGTGTGCCTCAGGCTTGGTGAGAAAGCCTGCCTGGGGGGAACCTACAGCTGAACCAGCTTGGAGGGGACTCACCGTTGGATTGCCTCAACATTCTGTCCAGCCTCAATACAGGGAAACTGAGGCACCGAGAAATGGGAAGCTGCTTACTGTGGCAGGAGTCAGTGGCAGGGTCTGTAAGGGCTGGAGGTTCTTTGGCTCCCGCGCTAAAGGCTTCACCCTGGGAAAGCACGGGGATGGTAAACAGAAAAAGCCAGTGGAAGCTGTGGGCTCTGCTGGTGTGGCACTTGTGCTGGGGATCCCAATGGCTGACTGGTAGGTTTCTGGGAGCTGGGTTGGGACAGAGGTTAAGCCCTCCAGGTACGTGTGGGGTTGGTTTTGGGTGTAGGATGGGAACAGGTGAGTCACGGGCTGTGCCATGCAGAGACGGTTCCTTTCCATGGGCTGCTGACCCAGCCTGTCCCAGCAAGACCACTGCACCACTTCCAGGGAACGGCCTTCTCCCAGCAGGTCCTGTTCCAGATATTTCTTCTGATACTGCTGAGATCATTGTTTTTGCTCTCTTTCCACCAAAGGTAGCAGACTTCATCTCCCCAGGTGCCGGCAGGGGCATTCCTACAAACCAGAAGATGAGCAGATGCACCAGCCCCGGTAAAGCCACAAAAAAATACCCAGAGGAGGAGGCACAGCATTTGTTCCTGTGCAGGCAGACAGATAGTAGCTCTGCTCACTTGCAGCTATCAGAGCAGCTGACAGCGATTTCTGTCTCTGTTTGGATGTACGATGGGAGCTTCTCCCATTTGGCTCCCCTGGTGCCTCGTCACTTTGCAGCTCTGCGTGCCAAGGGTTTTGTTAAAGCCTGGTTCGGTGTGTGGAGGCACAGAGGTTTTACAGGCTTGTGCCAGATTTCATCCTCATCCCCGCTGCGCTTCATTATGGAGCGTGTGTGGTGCTGTTGTCCGAGGGAAAACGCTGCTTCGCATCTCTCAGCTGCGTCAGCTGTCGTTTAAATAGCTGGTGGCTGCCTAATGAACGTGGGAAGCTCAGATATTTCAACAAAGCTGACTTTCGTGGTCACTGGGTTGGGGAGGTGGTTTGTGCTGACCGTCCTGTGATTTTTGACAAGACTGTGGTGGCCAGAGGGAGGACATGGGCGGTGTTGAGCAAGCCTTGTGCTCCTCAGCCTCTGGCTCTCATGCTGGGCCTCTTCCTCAGGAGCTGTACTTCGGCTTGCTGGAGCAGACGTGCTGCTAGTGGAGGTTCAAAGCAGGGATTCCTCAGGCTAGTTGTGCTGGCAGTTGAAGAAGGATTTACCCCCTGAGCTGATATAAACCTAGGCTTATCCTGAAATTAATAAAAATAAAGAATCTATTCAAATTGATGCAAGCTCCTGAGTCCAAAATCAATTCTTATGAACAGACTCAGCTTACAGATGGATCCAGCTTACAAACAGGCTTCACTGGGTGCATTTCAGACCTGTGCTTAAGCACCTTCTAGGCAGAGGCTTAAATGCTTGCTCATTGAAGACATGCCCAAAGGCTGTGTGGAATCAGAGCTGTGGGAGACGGTCTTCTAGGAAAAAAAAAAAAAAAACAGCTGTTTAACTCTCTTAAATGGTCCCAGGGTGTTGCTGTGTCCTGTTAAACAGCTTCTGCTTTTTACCTACGTGTGTGCGTCTCAGTGGTGCCTTGAGGTGGTGTGTTATGTGTCTGCGTACGGCGTGTCCGTACCAGCATGTACACACGTGTGCCGCGTGGCGCGGAGGTGCCCCGAGGCCTCGGGCTCTCCTGCCAGCTGGGAGCTGGGTGAAGGTCGGCTCAGGTCGCGGCCTTTCGTTGTGTCACGGGTTACGAAGGTGATGAGGAGCGAGTTTAACTGGAGAGGATGGCAGCTGGGTGCGATGGCGGGGCTGTGAATGGGGTGGGGCGGGGTGGGAGCAGAGGGGGCTGAGGCGCAGCCTGACCTGTGGAAGGAAAGCAGGTCAGGGTTGCAGCGGAGGCGTGGAGACAGCCGCGCGCAGGGGCAGTGTCACCAAATAGATGTGACACCACGCGGAGAGGCTCTCACCAGCTTGCTCAGGGGCTTGTGGAGTCACCTTGGATGAGATGTTTTCTGCCTCGCTTCTCCACTTTCTACCTGTGCTTTCTCCCTTGTGTTTCTTGAGGCAAGCGCCATCCCTTTGCGTGTGTTTAGCACCTAGCACAAGGTAACTGGAATCCCCACCTGCTGAGTTCAGTGTCGCTGGCATGCCATCCTTGGGCTGCGTGGATGGTCCCTCTCTGCCTCACAGTGGTAAGGTAGGTCCTTTGTGGGTACCACTGTCCTCTCCCACCTGTGATCACCCAAAAGGTCTCCAAAAAGTGCAGTCTGTGTCTTGTGGTGCAGGTCATCTGCCAGCGCAGATGGCTTGGAGGCCAGCAGAGCTGTGTCCTGAAGGGCTCCTAAGTCTAGGAAGACGCGTGGTGAGGTACCGCTACAGTCCTGCACTAGCTCTTCAGTAGGCATGAGCAGTGGGGGTACGCTGGGGGAGAAACGCTGCGCTGAGCAGGAAACTGCCTCGCTCACCGAGTCCTCGAGAAGCCTTAGTAAATGTATAAAGGACACGGAGTGTCACCAGCCTGCCCGCTGCAGCTCTGCCTTCTGCTGGGAGAGGCTGTCACCAGCAACGTCCCGATGGCTTCGCTCCCTCCTCTTCTCTCCTCCTGTGCTGAGGCTGTGGGGAGCCCTGGGCCAGCTCGCTGCCTGGAGCCGGGCGGCGGCTCTCCTTGCCTCCTGGCTCTCTGCTGTCACCTTCATGCATAAAACATCTCTCTGTTGACTGAGATCCCAGCTCCGGGTGGCCTTGTCAAGGAAGCTGCAGGGGGACATAAAAAGTCCCTTGTAAATCTCTGGCTTCTCATCCTTGGCAACTTTACTGTGCCTCCAGAGAGCACCTCTGATGCTGTTCCTGCTCTTTCCAGGAGTGACATTTAGCTGAGGCGGGACCTTCAGCAGCAGCCACTGCCCCATGCTCAGGGCAGGCTGTGAACACTGCAGAGCTGGGGGCCCTGCCTGCGCCTGGTCACTTCTCCAGGTGTCACTCCGGAGTGGTAGAAACCTGGGGGGTTGTCTTCGGTCCCTGCATCGCTCCTGAAGAGGCTCGGGTGGGAATGGGGTGACAGTGAATGCAGTGAGACAGGGGGGAGGGCCCTGTGTATGCTCTTGACCCAGCCTCAGCTCAGAGGTGTTTTTTCTTTGCTCCTTAAATTACAGGGATGTTCAGAGCTGGCTTTGAGGCGGTGTGTGAACATACACGGGTGAGGAACTCCCAGGACCAGTGCAGAGAGCCTGCTCTTTCATTGAGAGGAGGGAAAAGGGTGTGAGTGCAAGCATCGGTTAGGATCACGTGGCGTTTCTGTGGCAGAGGGAGGGCTGTAACCTTGTACAGTAGCACAGATCACTAATTATCCTCATCATTTGCCTGTGCTTGGTGAGGACTTGCAGCCTCGTTCAGTGCTGATGGCACTGTTTGTGCTGTTTGCTTTCTCGGTCCCTAGGTAAGTAAATGACGTTTTGTGGGCTTACAGGAGGTTTCAATAGAGCTGGCTGTAGTTTGAATGGATGGAGAGCATTTCTGTGGGGGTTGTACCCCAGTTCGCAAAGGTCACTCTGTACTGGTAGCTGTAGGGTAGGGGAGGAGCCTCCCTGTCACCCTCAGCTCATTGCCGTGGAGCTCAGGCCATCCTGAGCCTGTCTGCGTGGCGGCTTACGAAGGGGCTTTGGGTTGGGAAGCCAAACTGTGCCCTGAACCATGGATGGATGCTGAGGTGGACAGCGGGCTCAGAAGTAGCTCCATCATCCCATCCCAGTGAGACTTGGGCTGATGCCAGCAAGACTGGGCACCACGATCGCAGGGAGAGAGGAGATCGCAGCAGGCGATGTGTTTGAGGGACTGGGGGAGCTAAGGGGACGGGACAAGGGCTGGAGTCAGCCAGCAGCCCAGGATGTTGAAGTGCTCAGTGGTCGTTCTGATGGGGTTCTTGGTTTTGCAGTCCTTGTTTAAGCTCTCTGGGCACGTGATGACCTTGGGAGCATGGGACAAATTTGCAGCCAAATTGCTATATGTGATGGAGGTGCTGAACTGGGAGTTGGCAAGCTGGATTCTCTCCGGCTCTGGCAGGGAGGGGCAGGAGCGTTGCCAGGTGAGAGCTGGGGCCCAGCCAGCCCAGTGTTACTGACAATATTACACTTTGCAGAAGAGCTGCTGGTATTAGTTCTTCCCGGTCGCAAGCTTTGCTCGACGGCTTCTCTGCGCAGTGGGGATGAGACCTTGCAGGAGCAGCTCATCAAAAGGATGTATACATGGAGAAAAAAAAACTCCAAAGCACCTCCTTTCTGAGAGCAGATCCTGAGAACTGATGTTCCCGAGGCCTCGGAAGGGATCAGCACTTACAGCTGTCCCCAGGGAGAACTCCTATATGTTAATTAAAGTTTGCTGTAAAGCCTGTGGCAGCTTCTCCCAGTGGAAGCTGGAGGAGCAATTGCAGATCACCTTATCTTGGTCCCAAGGTCATCTCTGGGCATGCTGTTTTAAATATATGTATACATGTAATAATTATTGTGCTCATTAATTGACTGCTTGTACTGGGGAAGGCAGCTGGTAGTGAAATGGCAACAGAGGCTGAAGTTCTGGGAGCATTGTCAACATCCCCTGAAGGCATCAAGAGCTCTTCCAGTGGCAGGGCTTGGGTTGAGCTGTGGGGACCCGCAGGGCTGTTCTCCTCTAGCATTGATCCCTGTCCTGCTCTGGCTCCTCTCCAAAGCTGCAGGAACTGCTCAGTCTCGGGTGCAGCTCATACAGGGGTTCCTCCTGGCATGTCAATACCCCACTTTGCCCCCCGTACTCCACTTCACGCTGCTCTTTCCCTGGCTGGTGGGGAGAGCGTATTTTCTCTGTCAGCAGCAGCAGCTTTGCCTGAACACTGATGCTGTTCAGGAGAGAACAGAAAAATTCCAGCTCTCAGGATCTTTTTATGCAGCTCAGTCATTCAGTTGGTGGTTGCAGAGTAGCTTGAGATCTTTCCACTTCAAGGAAGAGCAAAGCCATGTCACCCAGAGTCCTCAAGCAGATTGTTCTTCCCTCTCCGTAGGCATTAACTCTCTGCTCTCCTTCCTTGTCTTGCAGGTCCTGAAAGGCAGCAAGAAGCTGAACCTGTCAGTACATTCGGTGGGGCGCATCCCGGGGGGCTATGTCACCAACCACATCTACACCTGGGTGGACCCGCAGGGCCGGAGCGTGTCCCCGCCGGTGGGTCTGCCACACCACCAGAACAGCTCCCTGCGCAAGGACAGCGAGAAGAGGAGCCACCTCCAGCTCCTGCAAGAGGGAGATGAGAAAAAGGTGAGCAAGGGGGACAGCCACAGCCATGGGGGCCTGTCTGTGGTCACCTGTCACCGTGTAGACGCCAACCCTCTTTGTTCCCTTTGTACTTTTCATTCATGTGATTCCGACGCCCATTGCGATAGCCTGTCTCTCCTTTAGGATACACTGGATCCTGATTTTTCTCCCTAGATCTTTCCTTTCTCCATGTCTCCCCCAAGGAATCCTGCAGGACAGGGTAGATTTGCTTTGTTCCCATTTGACACAAGTGGAATCTGAGGTAGAGACAAGGCATTGTCCAGATGCAGGCTTGTCTGGAGGTGAGGGTCCTGTCAGGAACAGCAGTGAAACCAGAAGGGTTTTTTAAGGCTTTTCATGAACAGGTTGTTGTTTTGGCTTTAGGCCTGCAGACAATGTGGTCACTGAGAGGCTGACGTGGACCTGGAGGGCTCATGGATTTGGAGGGCCAGGTCTCAGAGTGCGTTACTGCCCTTCTTTCTCCATTTCAGATCTTTGCTCAGGTGCTTTTGTGCTGACCACTCCAACAGGGCCTGGATCTCAGGCCTGTGACAGGAAGGTCAGCATATCAGCACATCTAATTCCAGTCCTCTTCTCTTACTGTGAGCCTGCTGGCCTTTGAGGCCTTGGTATAAGCGAAGCCAGCAGAGGATATGTTCCAGCTGCAATATCTGATCTCAGGGATTTAGTGTTTCCTCTCTTTCTCCATGCCCAAACAGACCTAGAGGCTTGTAGGTGTAGAGGAGTAGTGCTCAGATGCCTTTGCAGTGAGGCGTAGGCTGGAGGGGCAGGTTGCTTGCTCTCTTGGTGGCGATGGATATGGAACCTGTCCGTCCCGTACAATCAGGATGTGGTACTGCCTCACCTCTGTCCTGGGATATCAAAGGACTGTGAAGTAGGGTGAACAGGGCACTTGCTTCCCAAAGGCGTGGAGTCGCTTGGAGCCTTGACATATTTCTGTCCTGTTATCCTGAGATTGCTGTGCCCCTCAGCGCGTTGATTGTGTGCCCACAATGTCCTCACCGCCGCCCGGAAAGGCTGGGGAGGGATGTGTAAGCTAGAGCCTCCCGCCTCAGCCAGAGAGGGAAAAATCTAATAGAGGATCAGGCAGTTTGCTGATGAAATATTCATGTGGGCCACAAGGGAGAGGAGCCCATTATTTTTATTTTAAGAAGAAAAAAGCAGCCGCTGCTGGCTTGCTGGTGTCCCCCACCCCCTACCACTCAGTGTCACCTTGATACAGCAGGCAGTGACTCCTTGAAGCTCTAGGTAGGAGGTGTTTCTCTGCACATTATTCCTTTGCCCCTTGCTGTGTGTTGACATGAAATGCTTAGAAACCTGCAGCTGTGCACATCCCTGCCCAGTGCCTGGCCCTCGTGTGGCCCCAGACAGCTCCTTCCCATCACTCCCTAGGGAGATGCCATTATGGGTGTCCTCGTTGTCCCTGGGCAGCTTGGCTGTGGCACGGGCTGGTCACCAGGCCAAAGCACCCTCCTCTGCTGCTTCAGGTCCTGAGCTCATCCGGGCTGGCTCCCCAGGGGTGCCCAGGAAAATTAATCCAACTGAACTTTGCAAGTTAAAAGAGTTTTAATTACCGTAGCGTAATCTGCTTTGGAAGGGAATGGTGCCAAATTGAATGAAGGCCACGTTAAACTTCGAAGAGCATCCCTGCTGAGCTCAGCTGCTGTTGGATACACTCGCTCCCAAGGTGTGAGGGGCCCCAGCTCCATGTCGCCCACTGCAGCACCATTCTAGGTGAGCTGGGCTGCAGGGCCTTAGCACACAGAAGTGGCTGCCTTTGTTCTGAGCTGTGCTCCTCTGGTGCCGTTGATGTGATGCCTCTTTGCAGCAGGGCTGCACTTGCAGAGCGCTGGGAAGATTTGCCAGCCTCGAGTGAGGTGCCCAGTGTTCATGATGCTACCAGCTTGCGGCTTCAGGACCTTTTGCCCAGCTGTGAGGAGTGGTGAAGAGCCTCATGCTCCACCTGGGTCTTCCAAAATCTGACCTTGTTCTTCCATTCCTTGGTGCTGCTTCACACAGACAGCCCATTGACTTTTTGTAGTGGAGAGTCGTGCTTTGACCCCAGGGCAGGGGAGTGAAGGCCCCTCTATTAACCTGGAAAGAGCCAGCTACAGTTGCAGGAAATATTTGAAGCTCACAGACGTGGGTGTGCAAAGATCTGGTGCAGAGGGCAGTGCTGGCATCATGAGAACAGGCAGTATCCAACCTTCTCCTGGCACTAACTACTCTTCCGTGGCATGTTAGCAGTGACATCGGTCGCCCTGCTGTTCCCATCCTGCTCCTCTCTGCGCTTCTAACAGAAGCTATCAACCCTCTGTTGTTTCAGTCTCGGGATCCCCATGCGAGTCTGCTGGTGGCCTTTGGCTCCCTCTGCTACTCCAGACTTGACTCCCTGCGGCAGACTCCAGCGTGCCTCCTCCTTCGCTGTAGCGCAGCTCTGAACGGTGCCTGCAGGCCTTCTCCTTGCCCTCTTAATAGTTCTCCATCCTCACTGACCGCAAGCGTGATGCGCCTTTCTCCCTGGCCTGCCGCCTCGGTGGTTCGGAAGCGCTTTCAGCGGTAGCTGTTAGCAGTGGTGGGACCCGAGGTTCCTCAGAACAGCACCCTGACCCCTCCGCTCCTTCCACTGCCTTGAGCCTGCCTCCAAACCCAGCTGCTCCTCGCTGCCCTGCTCTTCGGTGTCAATGTGCAAGGCTTGGTACGCATGGTGCGATAACCTCCATGCTTCAATTGCCATCTATAAGACCGGCAAAAGAAAATTACTACAACTTTTAAATGACCAAGGCCACCCAAACACTGCTGTCTCCAGATGTGCCTTGCTTTGCCAGCTGGCGGTGAAAGCAAGACCCACCAGGATCAAAGGCTGGCTGGCAGTGAGGAGAGCTGACCTGGCCGGTAGATCTGAGAGGGGTTATTTGGTGTGACTGCCCGCGTCGTTTGGCTGAACGCGTGCTTCAGGGCATGAATTAGCTGAGTCGCTTTGTCCTGGCGTCCTGTGCACCGTCGAGAGATGAAAACGTGTCCCAGAACACGGGAACAGCCTGCTTCTAGTTTTTTCTCTTTTTATTTGTATGTGTAGATATGTATATATGCTTAACTTTTGAAAGTGGAGTTATTCTGTTCACAAATATCATGCAAATAAATGCAACATGTCCCTGCTTAATTCAGCCCAGTCAACTGGAAGTGACAGGTAGAACTGGAAGTGACAGGTACCCCTGAGGGCTGTTTGATTTCTGGACGGTTTTACATTCTGAGGGAAAGGCTGGGGATTAGTTGTTTTATTTTTTTTTTTTGGGTTTGTTTTTTTTTTCCTCCCTCTCCTCTTTCTAATCGATCTGAATGTCCTGGAATGCGTATGCAAAATCTTTCAAACAGACGCCGTTTTGGAGAGCACAGCAGAGATCAGGCTTCAGCCCTGAAGCTGAAGTGATGTAAAGCAGCAAGTTTGTTAACGCAGCGCCGCAGCTCAGTAAGCCTTCAACGCCAGTGTAGTTAAGGTGATGTTTCCAGCTTTTGCAAGGTTAAATTCAAGGTTGGTGGAGGCATTCTACATTCATCAGGCGACAGAGATAGCCCTGTCTGGCTACCTTTCCCTCCAGCACATCTGTTCTGTATGCCAGAAAGGATGGATTTTGTAGCATAATTTAACAAGTTTGCTTATCTGTAGGCAGAAGCATTCATTATCAAAAGACTTGAAATGGAAACCGCCGCTGTTCACGTGTGTGATAGCGTAACCGATCTGTCTGGTGGAGGAGGGATCTGCTGCGTGGCTGCCTGCTCCTGGAGCGAGCACCCGGCCGGTGGGATGGAGGAGTGCAGCCGACGGACTGGTGTGGAGCGGGGATGGTTGGGCTTTCAGCTGACAGCTCACTCTGACCTGCTTGGACCTTCAGACTTCGCTGTAGCACAGGTTTAGTGCAGAAGGCAGCCAGGGCTGGCACATTCCTTGCCCTTAACTTTCCATCATATTTTTTGGGTGGACACTAGGATTCCACTGTCAGCTGTGGAAGAAGCCATTATGGGGCCTTGGGAAGTTACTGGTGGAATGGCTTTGCTTTCACCATCCCATTCCAGTCAGTGGTTCTGGGCCAAAATCCAAGCTCGGGTCAGAGGCTATTCTGTGTGGATGAGCAGGAGGTGAATGCTAAGATCTGGGCCAATTATTCGGTGTAGACCTGGCCTGACATGCATGATATCTCATGAGAAGGCACAAGAAGAGATGCAAGAATTAAAGTGAATGGAGGGGTGAAGGAGGTGCTGGCACGTATGCACCTGTGGTTGTGCAAGTTAGTGCAAATTCTTATGCTTTCTATGTCTGTGTTGGCTGTGGCAGGTTGAGGCTGTATTTCCCAAGTTTTGCTATTTTTTGTTTCCTGTGGTAAAGGCAGCCTTCCTCTGCAGCCATAATCAGAGGATCCAGTGTTTCATCACAAGCCTGTGCCCATCTTCCCCGCAGGTGAAGCAGCCAGTGATGTGGTCAGTAATATGCATGAAACGAAGGGCTTGCAAAGCTCTGGTGAAACGTTCTTGGAGCCAGCACCAGGTTCCGGTCCCACAGCACCATCCTGACAGAGGATGTGCGCTTCTTGCTGGAAAGATGGGACCTGCTTCCAGTGGTCACCCTGTGCTTCACAGCAGTTTGATTTTTATGATCTGTTCAGGCCTAAGTCCTTGAGATTTCTCACAACAGCAAGGACCATTTGTGCCTCGAATTGTCATTGATGTACGTCTGGGACCAACAGCTTATTTCATTAAAAGCACTTTGGAAACCGCCAGCCTGTAAAAACTTGTAGGTGCTGCTGGGCCGGGAGGAAGATGAACTGTGCAAAATGGTGTGCAAATGTCAGGCTGCTAATTCTCTGAGAAACGTTATTTCATCAGCTGAATCGTCGCTCTGATGTGCTTACTGCTAGGGGAGCTGCTTTTTCCTTTAAGCTTTCAGTGCAGGAGAAGAAAGAAAATACACGGGAAGAAGAGAATGCAAACTTGCCTGCAGGCAATTCTGTATTCAAAAGTAGCTATAATTATTATATAAAAAAGAAAAAATAGATCTGTGATAACGTTGTGTGGCTGGAATGTTTGAGACACTAATGGTGGCTACTTGAGCATGAAGGATAAGAGATGCAGGAGAGATAGGGAAGAATTTCTTTCTATGAGATTGTAATGACATTTTCCGTGTGAAGCGATCCAGCTCCCTGCGGCTCTCTGCTTGCTTGCTCTGACCTTGCTGGAGTTTGCTTTGGTTTACAGCTAGAAGCCTCTCCCGGCTGCTCAGGGGTGTGTGGTCAGCTCCCCGCTTGCCTGCAGGTTTTCTTCTGGTGACTGGAGTGCGTGGCGTGAGCCACCGGTCCCCCAGTTCCCTGGGGACAGCAGGTGTGCTCTGCCTCGGGCGGTCTGTAGCGCTGTCCCAGCACACCTACCCCAAAATGTCCCTCGGGTCAGGCCTCAGCTCACCTCAGCCCGTGCTGGCAGGCAGCAGAGCCATCCCTGTGTTATTTCAGACACTTTACGCAGGAAAAAAAAACCCCACCCAAAAGCGATCGTTGTGCCCCGGAGCTTTGAGGAGCTGGGCTCAACAGCAGCGTGGCCAAGAGCTGGGCAGCACTGCTGGGCTGAGACTTGTTTCAGAGACTGTCCTGTGCCGCTTCTGTTGTCACCTGGCTGTCCCTCTGCTCCGAGGGTCACCTCTCAGCTGCGGGAGATGCTCACGGCTGCTGCGGGAGCCTGGTTGCGGATCGGTGCCCCACAACCCAGTCCCTTGGTTACGGGGTTGTGAGCTGGCTCTGCGTTCCCGTGAGCCCTGCTCGCGCGTTTGCAGGATATCTAGACAGAAACCAGTGGGGTGTTTTTGGCAAGCAGGAGGGGGATGAGCCCTGCCAGCCTCCTTAAGTGTTGTTTTTGTTGTTTGGTAGCAGTAATGGCATGGAAGTAGCTGTCCGCATGGATGAAACCTTCTCAGCCACTCACGCAGCCATGTGCTGGATTGTACTGATGCAAAGTAATTCTGTTCTGTGAAAGTGCATTATCTAATGGTAAAATTCAATCTGTCAACAGGTAGTTTCATAAACCCAGAGAAAAGAAATCTCATCCAAGAATCAACTCAGAGCAAAAGCCTTACTGATGATGGCATTTTTTTTTTCCATAATTTCCTACTGCAGGAGGTGGGAGATGTTTCAGTGTGGAAATTGAAATTAGAATTGTGACCCTGATCTTCCAAACACTTCTGTGATGTACACGGAGCAGCTTAGAGCTGGACGCAGCCTCGGTACAGCGTAGGGGAGGAGGTGGGGACTGCGCAGCATCTGTGCTACCGTGAGCCTGCGAATACCTGGCCCTTCTCAGCAGGATGTGGAGGGCTTACCTTGTCTGGATGTCCTCTGTTCTCCCCACAGAATAGCTGCACTCCTGCACAGCCTTCCTTGCTGCCTCTGTTTTAGGACAGCTGTGCATTCAGTAGCTTGAGGTGACCCCAGCTCTTCCTGAGGTATGTCACAGCTGCTCACTCCGAGCTTCAGCCCGATAGCAGAACAGGGGGAGAGTTGAGGAGGGAGGAAACATGAGGTGGAAATGTAACCAAAATGTGCTCTTCTGGGACAAGACAGACACAGAAGGGCTGCTCGTACGTCTACAAACCTGCTTACCTGCATGGGAAGGCCCAAGCAGAAGGGCTTGGTCCAGGTAACGGTGTACTGGGGGTCTGTCCCAGTGGAGCCCAGAATCGGCGCTTCCCATCGTGGCAGGATCAAGGCACAGGGGTGGGAACCACTGGGAACAACAGCCTGGTCACAGTGAACCTTTTTAGCTCCCTCCTTGGACAGCACAGCTTGGCCTGTGCTTCTTGCCATCCTGCAGTCTCCCACCCCAGAGCTGTGTCAGGGCTTACAGCGTGGGAGAGGTGCCCTCAGTAGGGGAGGCAGCTGGCGTGGGCAACGCTGTGCCATCAACCTCACGCCGTCTCTGCAGCATGCCCCGTCAGTGGGGGGAAATAGTGTGCAAAATAACCCCCCCTCTTATCCCTGAGCCCTCAACGTGGAGTGACTCAGCCTTTGCTCCATCCTGGCAATCGGCTTATCTCCGGGTTTGGCTCCTGAACGCTTTCTCTCCACTCCTCCTTCCCACCTCCCTCCCTGCTCCCCAGCCTGACCAAACCAAGCCCCCTCCCTGCGAGCACTGGCTTTATTTCTCAGCTCTCCCCTAAATCTGCAGTTTGTCAACAAGCCAAATGTGCCAAGGGTGGTTATTTCCCTGGCCCCTGCTGCTGCCACGCTTTTCGCGGCAGCCTGAGTTTCTTTTGCGATGTCTGCAGGGTTTCTTCAGAGAGGCGTAGCTATTAGTTGATTAAGAAATGCAATTAAGCCCTCAACAACCCAGCTTTCTGGGATTGCCATCAGCAACATATTTTTAAGTAGTGCTTAGGCTTTTTCACGCCGCTTGGGTTTGCAGGGAGGTCTTTCAGAGCTTTATTGCTCGGGGCTGTATTCATTGCTTTCTGCTTCACCAAGGGGAGGTTCGCTGGTATGCGTGTAAACAAACCAGCTCCCGCCGCAGCACGTCAGGGTTCTAGGGAGAGGGAGTATCTCTTACTCCATCTGATGATATCCAGGTGGGGAGAGCAGCTTCTCCGCTTACCGGCCTGGCCGGATAACGTTAAAGGGAAATGGAAATGTCTCGGTGTGGAGCTACCCCTCGTGTTGCGAGCTCCAAGGAAGTGCTGGCGTGTATATTTGTTGTTTAGGAACACGTAGAGAGGGCACGTTGCATTACCAGTCTATTTTTGTCCCTGATCTGTGGTTGCATGCGCTTCGCTGCATTTCTGCTACTCATCTTTTTCCCAAAGTTGGGAATTTTTGGAATGGTGCGGTGAAGAAGTTACAGTAGGAGGGAATTGTAGAATCATAGAATGGTTTGGGTTGGAAGGGACCCTCAAGGGTCATCCAGTCCCACCCCCCTGCCAGGAGCAGGGACATCTCCAACCGGATCAGGTTGCTCAGAGCCCCGGCCAACCTGGCCTGGAATGTTTCCAGGGATGGGGCATCCACCGCCTCTCTGGGCAACCTGGGACAGTGCTCCACCACCTTCAGTGTGAAAAAAAAATTTCCTAATATCTAATCTAAATCTACCTCCCTCTAGTTTGAAACCATTACCCCTCGTCCTGTCCCAGCAGGCCCTGCTGCAGAGTCTCTCCCCACCTTCCCTGCAGCCCCCTTTGGGCACTGGGAGCTGCTCTCAGCTCTCCCCGGAGCCTCCTCTTCTCCAGGCTGAACAGCCCCAGCTCTCCCAGCCTGGCCTCACAGCAGAGCTGCTCCAGCCCTCTCAGCATCTGCGTGGCCTCCTCTGCACCCTCTCCA
>WHYT01017085.1:8284-34484 GCA_009806455.1 Tetrax tetrax | reverse complement strand
GCAGCCCCCTTTGGGCACTGGGAGCTGCTCTCAGCTCTCC
Organism: Tetrax tetrax; assembly: GCA_009806455.1. NCBI lineage: Eukaryota > Metazoa > Chordata > Aves > Otidiformes > Otididae > Tetrax > Tetrax tetrax. The sequence goes on along the minus strand of WHYT01017085.1, from coordinate 34,444 downwards.
CCGGAGCCTCCTCTTCTCCAGGCTGAACAGCCCCAGCTCTCCCAGCCTGGCCTCACAGCAGAGCTGCTCCAGCCCTCTCAGCATCTGCGTGGCCTCCTCTGCACCCTCTCCAACAGCTCCACGTCCTTCTGATGCTGGGGGCTCCAGAGCTGGACGCAGCGCTGCAGGGGGTTCTCACCAGAGTAGAGGGAAATCTCCATGTTGTTAGACAGAAGGGGAGAAAACAGAAGGACTTTGGAAAAGTTGAATACTTTTATAGAACATAGTGAAATGTTCTATAGATTAATCATCCTACGTCCAGAGCGATATTTTCATGTAAAGAGTCAGTTAAACTGCCCTTGGTTTTGACAGGCAAACGCTCTGTTGGGTGGGTGCAATGCCCGGCTCTGCTCTCCAGCCTGAAGCGTGAAGGTCCCTTTGTGGTTCCTTTACAACGCTTCGGTCCCAAAATTGTTCCCAGCACTTTGTGCACTTTAAAGCAGGGGAGGGACAAACCTGGAGAACATCAGTTTTGTGTGGCCCTAGACAAGGATGCCAGGACAGGTAGTTCATGCCTTACAGGTCTCGCTCTCTGCCTTTCCCCGTTAAATCCGTTCGTGGAGCGTGGGGAGCAGAGGGCAGCGGGGCCGTGCTGACAGCCTGCCCGCGTTGGTAGCGCGTTCACGGGACCACCCCAACTTCAGCTCGCAGATCCATAAAACACATGCAGCTGATGAGGTGCTAATGCAGTTGCTGGCCAGCGGTGATACCGGTGTAAAAAAGCAGGAGCTGTTTTGGCTTCCATTTCTCAAAGTACCCGATTTTGCAGTATATTGTCCTCGGGTAGGCTTATGTCCTGCTGCTGCTTTCTGTCTTGCTGCTGCACCACCACCAAGATAGAAAATGGGTTTTCAATACCAGCCTCTCTAAGGCCAGGCAGAATTCCCTGTGTGATGCCGTGTCCTCCAGAAAGGCAGGTTAATTAGTGACTTGATGCTAGAAATGACTTTTTCATCCAGGTAAATGGGCAAGCTTTTGATTTGACTGCAATGGAGAGTTTTAAATATAAAAGCCATTCACAAACAGGCTGTTTCTATCAGTGTGAAACACTTTGGCTTTTCTCATTTGTTTTTGTTCCTGCTGTCTGCTTTTCTCCAGAATTGACTTAAAACTTGGGACAAAAGCAAAAAAAAAAAATAAAATCCCAGAGTTATTCATTTAGAAAATGTCATGCAGCGAGTGAACAAAGGCCGATTTAAATTGAGAGTCCTTGAGGGAGCTAAACACAGGCTTGCTCGTTCGCACTAAATTCTCACCTGAACTTCCATATATCATCAGGCCCTCGGAGCAGGAGAGGCTGGAAGAAGGCAGATGGGAAACTGGCAATAGCTTTGGCGTGCCTTGCAAAATCAGCCCCCCGGCCGGCATTCGGCGGGGAGAACAGCCGTCCAGGTGCTGCGTGGTGCTTCAGCCTGTCAGAGGGCTGTGGAAAATGGGAAACGTGCGGGCTGTTCTGGGCAGGAGAGATGGAAAATCTGTCCTGGTGTTATTAATTAGAGATAATAAGGCACATGGCTGTGCGGAGGAGGCCTGGGTGCCTCCTGTGCCTTGGCCAGGCAGGGTGCCTGGGTGGGGTGTCCTGGGAAGCTGCTGTCTGCACAGAGCAGAGAAAGGGAGCTGGGCTGTTTTCCAGTCTGGAGGGATGGGGGTAGTTGCCGTTAATCCCGTTTGCACGGGGCACGGCCGGGCAGAGGGAAATGTGCAGCCGGTGCTACTGACACCGCTCCGTCAGTGGTGCTTTGGGGATTTCTCGTGGCGAAGTATCTAGCCCAGAGATAAAAAGCATTGGAAACTGCCTCAGATTCTGTGATTGTAATCCTCCCAGACTGCATGCACGCTCGCGTAGCTGAACGTAGTGCTGCAGAGCTGGCTTTTCCTTCTTTATTCCCTGCTGCCTGCCCTGTCCCACAGGAACTGCCCCGGGGTGCAGCTGTCCGGTGTTCCAGCGGGACGTGTATCCTGCATCTCCCCTCACCTGCACGTTTCCCTCCTTGCAGAACAGGAGCACAAGAGCCCCTTCGATGCTGCTTTGTCACCCTGTGTCTTGGGACGCCTGGGGCCGTGCAGCGGGCCTGAGCAGCCTGGCCTTCAGCCAGGGAGCTTAACAGCAGCTCCGGCGGGACCCTGAGCGTGTTTGCCGTAAACTGGAGAACCTGTAGGTTATTTATCAGCTGATATTTTTAATTGCTAGTACTGGAGACTGGGTTTCTGCAGGACAGACAGGAGCAGAAGGGCAGCTTCTAGCAGAGCTCTGACAGTCCTTTGTCTGACACCTTAGCTGGACTCCAGCCCACAGAATGGTCTTTCAGCCCTTGCCTAAGCTAGATCTCCTTTCCTGAGGCCCAGACCCCTCCTGATATAACATTACTTGCTCCACTTGAGGTATTAATCTCCTTCCATGCCAGTGCTTTACTTCTGGATTTGTCACCTGGATCCTGGGTATTATTCCATCATCTTTCTCTCTTTTTCCAAGTTTTCCTATGGAAGAGCCAGACTTCCACACCTTCTCAACATGATCTGCCCTCTCGCTCCGCTTGACCCTCTAAATTATTGTAAAGCAGGAAAAGATAAAACAAACCCAAATCGTGGATGCTGGATATTCTCCGCACTTCACTGGAAAACGTCCCCCTTGGTAGAATCGCCCTGTCTGGGTGGGAGAGCCGATGGCAGCAGGGGGGACGTTGCTTTTGTCAGAAGCATGGAGCTGCGATCGCTTTTGTGCAGCGCTCAGACCCCACGTAAATGACTGTTCCTCCTCCTCTGCAGGTGAACCTGGTCCTGAACGAAGGAAAGTCCCTGGGCCTGATGATCCGAGGAGGGGCAGAATATTCCCTGGGCATCTACATCACCGGTGTGGATAAAGGCTCCGAAGCAGAGAGCACTGGCTTAAAGGTAAGAGTGGGTAAAAGTCCAGAGCGCGCTGAGGCGAGAGGCAGAGCTGCAGGGCCACGGCAGCACGTAGCTGCTGCTGTTCCTGCCCCTCGGCTCCCTGCCAAGCGGGGCTTCGCTGGAGAGGTGAGTGTTGCGTTTCTGGGGACGGCTTTTCAGGGCAGGTTCTTTGGATGTTTTGGATACTGAGCCTAGAGGGAGCGAGGTGGTTGTGCAAAGAGAAATGCAGCCTTACAACTTCTGGAGTAGATTGTACTTGCCTTAGCACCCTGCCACACCTGATTTTTCCCCTCGAGAGAACCTGGAGATGGTTTTGGTGTAGGTATCTGAGAGTGCAGCCCAGACCTGGCAGGTAAGGAAAGTCATTCTCACCTCCCTGAGCTGGCAGGGAAGAATTTTCCATTAAAGCTTCTCGTCCTGTGCCCTCTTCCTGCATCTCTCATCCAAACCATCGTGTTTGGAGCTAGTGTTTAGCAGAAGGTGCTCCTAGCCTGCCTGCAGGGAATGTATTTTAGCTGCCGCGATGAGAGGAGGCCAGGCTTGCTGCGGTGGGAGCAGGTGTGTGCTAGTTGCCTCCTGCAGCCTTGGCACTCACAAGGATCGTGTCTAAACAAGCAGAAACAGGAGGATCACTCTCAGGGCTAGAGCAGAGCTGATGTATCAGCAGCCTAACTTGGTGTGACCTCCAGCTATGTCAAGCTCCCTCTATAGTCAAATGGGTTCCTAAAGGGTGCTCTGCGTGTTGGCTGAACCCTTCTGAGGCTGGACTGGTCCAGAGTCCTACAGTTTTGCTGCAGACCTCTTGTAAAGTGAGATTCTACATCTCTTTGGACACGTGCACACACATCACCTGCTCGTCTCAGACCAGGATGGGACATCCTGGGACCTCAGGTGTTCCTGGAAGGAGCGCTTGGGGTAAAAATTTTGTATGTTCTAGGACATTCACCAGTAAAATAAGGGAGCTATTGGATTTCGGGTGCAGCATCTCTGTGCTGCTCATGGATAGGGCGTGTTTGAGATTCAAATTTCCTGTCCCTCAAGTTGCTGTGGCACAAACCATTGCATCTAACCATGCACTTAGGTCAGCAGGGTTCTCTTTATAGACAAGGAGACATTTGTGGGGGTAATGCAACAACTTCTGAACTTAATTGTCCGCTGCAGGCTCCTGTTTCTCTCTTCTGACTCTTTTTGACACGGAATGAAGGTGCTGAACTTGGAGGTTTGGATCCATCCAAGCCTGAATCTCTCTCTCAGGTCCTTCGAGGGAAATGGGGTTTTGGACCCTGCCATACAAGAGGGTCACTTGGCCACTGGGAACAAGGAGCTGTGGGAGCATCCCAGGGAGATGGCTGAGCGTTTCTCAGGGCAGCAAGAAGTGAGAGCTGCTGCTGAAAGCTTCCTGCAGAACATCCTTCTCTCCCAGAGCGTACGTTACTCCTCTGGGCTGACCACCTCGCAGCTGCTCTGCCTGCTCACCCGCCCAGGGTACCCAGCCGTCTCCCAGGGATGTCCATGCTTGTGCCTCAGCGCAAGGTCGTGGTGAGACACAGCAGGGACAGTGCTCTGGCATGCAAGGTTTTCAAGACAGAGCCAGTAAGAGGCACAGGGCAATTTGTTTCTCCCTAATGGAGCTGGAAAGAGAGGGACTGGCTGGAGCTGCCCCGGGTGTCACACGGGTGACTTGCTGAGTCAGAGGTCCTGCCGTCTGAAGCCTGTTTGTCCCCAGCGCCTGCTGACCCTGTGGCAGCGTGTCAGGCTCCATCTTATGAACGCCAGAAGCCTGAAAGATTAAAGGCAGGAAAAGAAGAAGAAGCTGCATTGTTTTCCTGAGCTTGTTCCTGTTTGTTTCATGTTTAGTGTTTCCATACTGCTCCAAATCCCTCTCTTCGCTGTGCGGGGGAAATCGATGCCTTTCTGGGTTCAGCCCATCTGCTGGGAAGCTCGGCACGGCAAACTCACACGTGCAGGAACGGTCAGAGCAGCTCGACACGCAGCTTTATCCATCCAGCTCTCATTCCTCCAGGAAGGCAGGAAAGTAATCACGCGCGCGCTGGAGTCAAAGCCCGTGGAGCGGTGCATGCTCTGCTCTCCATCCCTGCCAAGCAAAGCCCCTGCTCCCTGGCAATTGTTTGCACACCAGAGCCTCTGCTCGTCGATTCTTTACATGCCTCTCCTCGCTGTGCTGTTTCTGGTAACTGATTTGTGCGTGCCAGCAGGCCGATGCTTTGCTGAATGTCAGGCTTTGTGTGATTTCAGATACGCACAGACAGTTCCCACTCTGATTTGTGTATGCTGCAGGCTGTAAATTCAGAACTGCTGGGAGGTGTGGAGATAAAGAAAGGTCTTTTATGGTCTGCTGGTAGATGCAGTCAGGTGTAGACTGCATCCACACGCTCCCTGCGCTGCTCCAGGTGGTGGTGGAAGGGATGTGATACCACGAGGAGGGAAGAACTGATGGGTAAATGTGATTTACAGGTAATTCGTTGCTCTCTAAAATAGAAAAATTGAGAGTTTGTTCAATGTAGGCTTGTTTGGTAGGAAGGTTCCTGCTGACTTCCCAAGCAGGGCATACTTCTGTGGGTTTTGCTGCTTTCACTGAATTTATTACCAGAATTGAGTTGATTCTGTCAGACTTTTCATTTTAGGGAAAACTTTCTTGCATCTATGGCACCAAATCAGAATTTTTGAATGTTTTAACCACACGTTTTATATTTCCATTACATTTTGATTAAAGGGCAAACAACACGATACTGAAAGCCTGTCAAAACCAAGACAGCTTCTCTCCGGCCCAAAAGCTGAACTAACTTTTGTCTGCTACAGAGACAGGGGCCGCAGTCCTAGGAAGTGAGTCCCGGAGGAGATGTAGCCCTGCTGATGCCAGTTTGGGTACCGCTGCTCCGCTCCGTGGCCGTGAGGCAGAGCGCTCTGCAGGTGCCAGCAGAAAACAGGCTGGCTTGCTGCAGCCAGTCAGTAATTAAATATTCATACTCTTGGCCTTGACCTTTATGTTTATTCATTTATGAAACTTCTGACGATTTGTTCTTTGGGCATGCTTCAAAATATGCTGCCTCGGTGTGAATTCTCAGGCTGAAAAAAAGTGCAGGCTAGCAGAAAACTGCAAAGGAGGAACGTGAGCTGGTCTTGTTTGCTTTTGGCTTCTGTCCTTCCTGCCTCCTTTGTAATGCTGTACAGGAGCTGAGCTTGTTCTGCTGGCATTGCTGCCTCTGCTTATCCCAATTTCTTCCTCATTCATTTTTTCTGGTGTATTTTATCAGGATTTTTTTTCCTCTCCCTGACCTTTACATCAGAAAGAGCAGATTTCAGGAGCTTTATTTGAACAAACAACTCAATATTGAGTTCTCAGCACAAGGGCTGGGGTTAAAAGAGGCTACCACGATCCATATAGATCTGCATACAAGAGAAGGAGAGAAAAATAGAGGCTGTAAATAGAAGAGGTGAATGATTTTACGTCATCGGTGTCAGTCATGAAGCTGCCTCTCGAAAACCAGTTTGTGTTTTGAGGTCTGCACGTAGATGAAGGTACTGGAAAAGAGAAGATAAAAAAAGAGCTTTGTGGCTGCCTCAGAGCCTGGGGAATAAGCTGTATCGTGAGAAATTCAACGAGGAGATGCATGGTTGTGGTGCGCAAGATGAGACCTTTCCGCTGGAGGCAGCATGGAGTGGTCCTTCAAGCGATGTCCCCTTCATGGGGACAGATGTTTGAATTCCTTCTCTTCTGGGAGGCTGCCAGAAACCTCCCGCAGCTGTGCCAAAACTACTGCCTCCCCCAGGAGACAATCTCTCTCCTTGTATACTCTAATTTCCAGCCTATGTCAGCTTTGTTCCTCGTGTTTATATTGCAAGGTGTTCGGGGGAAGAACACGTTTTCAGACAGCCCTTGGCACCCGCTGGGGCCTTGCCTTGCTTCCAGATCCGTCTCTTACGCTCCCAACAGGCTGTGTTGACCTTGTTGGACGCGAGTTATCTGCCCCGACCTCTTTCCCTCCTGGGGAAGCTGAGTACCGCCTTATTTTTCAGCGAGTCTTAATTTGGTCATTTCCAAATCAATTCATACTGTCTCCTGCCCATACTTTTAATTTCTTAAGGTCTGCTTTTGGTAATTATTTGTGCTAGAGAGAGACTCCTTCCACTCTAGTGGTGGCCACAGGTGTAATTTAACCTCTCTTCCAGCACATTAGCGGCATTAAATAAGACCAGTGCTAGTGCCAAACCATTTGGCACCCTATTAGCCCTGTGATTCCCAGCTCAATTTGGTGTCATTTAACATTAACTCATGTTTAAAATCTCTCACCTGCTTTTCTGTCTGTGTGACTGAATTTCTCCCAGAACCAATTTTGAGTTTTATTTTAATAGACTTTAGGTGTTCAGAACCCTTGTCTTAAGCCCATTAAGTTTCTTTTGACTGCACCTCCCTTTCCCATGGACGAGCAGCCAAGCCCATCAGCGAGCTGTGTTATTTCTGAGCTCCGCTTTTTGTCTGTGCTCTCTCACCTTTTCCATGTCATGTTCAGCCTCTGCATTTCAGGCCAGATTTTTCCCTGGGAAGTGAGAATAATCCTGTTTTCAGAAGCACTCAGCAGGTCCTGTTGTGTCCTCACACAATTAGCTGAGCAGAACAGAAAACTTGTTCCTGAAATATCCAGGGCAATAATCTTTGTGTGTTTTATCATAACTTTTTGGTGTCTTATTTTATTATCTGCTGATTTGGAGCTGTGCTCCAAATAATTTTCCAGGGTCAACTTTTATTTTAATAGCTAGTTCTTTTGCATCTCTATACTCTTTTGTTACCTTTTCAGTTGTCCTTGACTTAGGGGGAAAAACATAATTATTATCTCTCTTAATTAGCAAAAAATCCTTTCCAGCTCTAATAGGAGTCTTATTATCAAGATAGGCTGATTTGGAGGCATTTGGGCTGCCAACGATTCCCTTATCTACCCTTCACCAGCAATTATTTTTGCAGGGTCTTTTTTCTTTTTTTTCTTTTTTTTTTTTTTTTCCCCTGCATGAGGTGCTCAAACTTATCCAAGCATTTTGCTGCTGGTTGTTCTCACCCGGTGTTAATATTCTGGCAGCACCAGAGCACAAGAGACCAGAGAGCCACGAAAGACTTTGAATAGATGCTGAGGCAGCGATGAAGGACAGACAGACAGAAGTCTGGGGCTCCTCAGTACGGTGAGGGCTTGCTGGGTTCCTTTTCACCCACTCTTGAAAGGAGAAACTAAAGAAAGGTTGTTAAATCTGTGTAACTGTCTTGAACAAAAAATCATGAAAGTTTAATCTCTGATATGGAAAACTATTAAAAGATTCATAATTGCAATAAAAGTATCTAATTGAATTTGGGTTTTCATTGTTTCAGCGCTGCAGTGAGCTGATGCTCCTCATTTTAGAAGCAAAATCCTCTCCAGTGGATTGCTCAGTGAGTTAGAAAGACCTGGGAGATGATGCTCACTACACCTGAACGTGTGTTTCTCTCGGCGGTTTAGGCACTTGCATAATTTACCCTCCCTGTTAGGTTGGTGGCCAGCAATTTTGTGGTTGTTGGTTTAAAGACGATAGGGAAAGGGAACTCTCAACTCTTTGAGCAACTCTGTCTGCTCAAAGGGAACCTGAGATATTTGTGGAGTCTGGTTGGGAGTGTGGTCAGTTGTGTTATTTGCCTTCCCTTGGGCTCCATCCCTCCCTTCCCGTTCCTCGGTGCCTGTGTCAGCTCAGGTGGGGCTGGCTGCCTCTGACTCTCTCTGCAGCTGCTTCACAGAGGTGAGGTTGGCTCCAGGCTGTCTTTCTTTCAAACTAGGGAAGTGTCATATCCCTAGCCTATGATTTTGACAACCGATCTGTGCTCCGCAGTCTGCTGGGGTGGGTGTGAGTATCCCACCCTGACGCAGCTCGGATCTGCGCGCTCTCCCCTCCAGCCAGCCGGTGCAAAGGGCCCCCGTCCCTGGTCGTGACCTGACAAGTCCGACCTGTACCAGCGCTGTCTCTCGTCCTTCCACAGGGTAGGTCAGAGGAGAGGAAGGCCAGCCAAGAGCAGGCGGCTCTGCTGCAGGACCTGTTGCTTTGAAGGTCTTACTGGAGCCAGAGCAGGAGATGGTGCCAACACCAGTGGCTGTTGCAATGCATCTGCCATGTGCTCCCTCTTCCCTTCGAGCTGCAGCCTTACATCAGCCCGGCCTGAAGGAATCAACTCACCTCTTGGCTGGCCGTAGGACTTTGAGTTTCTCTCTTACCTACACCATCTCTTTTGTCTTCTTGGCTCTCCCACTGCCCCATTAGCAGCGGTTATGAAGACAGCAAGCAGAAGACATTGGCGTGGGGTGACAGTGGTGTTGGTGGGGATTGGGTTTCCTGTGCTGCCACAGCCCTTGCTGCCCACCAGCACCACTGTTGGTCACATAGGAAGGAACTGTCCCCAGCAGAATGAGGGAAATCTGCTCAGGGTCACTGGACAGAGCTGAATGCAGAACCGAGCTCTGCTGCATCCGAGCTGCGTCTGGTGCTTTTGCTCCAGGTCCTTTTCTCCTATTGATGCCATTCAGAGCATCCTTCCAGCCTCACTGAGCATCCTCTGTCCTTTCATCAGAGCGAAGGGTAAACAAGAGCCCTTCTCTGGCTTCTCATTATTGCCAGCATTGTTTTGTATAGCTCCATCAAGCATTTCACACATTATCTCCTCTCTAAATTTAACGGGCCTAATCTTTTCGATCTGTCCTTTCACAGGCACCTTCATCTGCCACTAATCATTTCTGTTCCCTTCTCTAGAACTTTTCTCTCTGCATCTCCTTGCTGGGCAGGCGGAGATGTACCCAGGGAATGGACTCACAGCAGGGTCACACACTCACGTTGATATTGCCATGACACTGGTTTGAGTTATTCTTGATGTGTTTCTTACCACGGCTTCTCATCACGTGTTGCTGTTGCAGGCTTCCTTGATCATTCTCAAATCAGAGCTGTACCCTCAGCAAAGTGGTCCATGAGTTATTGGTTTATATTCTTTCACCTTTGTCCTCTCTGGTCATTCAAGAGGAGTCAGTCACATCTTGGCCAGCCGCAAAGCCCTGCCTGGTTCTTCAGAGCACCTTTCCCAGCCCCTTCTGACACCTCTAGTCTGAAATAACCCAAATCATGTAGTGTTGCTGGTGTATCTTGGCTCCCTCGTGGGCTCACCCTCACACTTCAGGCGTCGTAGGATTTTCTTCCCCACCTTCTGGCTGTTCATTGACCCTCAGATTCTCCTATTCCTTTGCATCTCCTTCTTGCTTCCCAAGGAGATCCTGTGCCATCTCTCCCTCTGCACCTACGTTTGCAAGGCCAGAGTAGCAGAAAGGTCTCCAATAGGACCCTCCGTGGTCCTGCAGTGGGCAGGGGATTTCTTCTGCCCTCCCCTGGAAAGCAGGCTGGAGTGGGTGAAGTGCTCCTGGAGTTTTGTGCTGCTCTGAGGCCGTGCCACCTCTCCGCTGTCATGATGGCCACCAGGACAGTCCTGGGGCTTCCTGACCCCTCACAGCAGCCGCCTGACCCTGTGGCCCTGTGGGGAGTGGGATGAGAGAGCCGGACCAGCTGAAAGCCAACCCTGCGAGAAGCAGCCCTGGGTTTGTCGGATCTGTTAACGGAGCCGAGTCGCTACTGTGGGATGGGTGAAAGGAGGGGTGCTTGTGAGTGCTGAGCCGGATGGGAAGAACCAGACTGTCCTTGGAAGCAGCCTTGTGTGGATCAGCTAGCGCTTCGAAAGTCTTCACCTGCGTGGAGGGGACTCCCCAGTGTTCTGCAGCCTCTCTGCGCAGATCATGGCTCCAAGAGTTTCGCCAGGCTCCCGTGTCCTGGGTTGGTTTTGCAGTGAGGCCGGAGGGCCTGGTGCCTGGCACTTGGCATTTGGGAGAGCAGGCCCAGGGCCCCTGTAAAAGGCACCTGGAATTTTCTTTAAGACTCATTTCAAAACAAAATAAAATGTTAAAATAATTAAACCGCTGCAGTCTCCCCTTGAGGGGGAAGCATAATTCAAAGTAATGATGTTTTTTTTTATTTGCTATTGAGCCACATTTGCTCTACGGCAGTGTGTCCAGGAGGACCCCTCGTGCCACAGGAATATAAAAAACCTGGCAGAGGTGGGATGCTGAGACCACAGCACCGCAGAGTACGGGAGGGGCCTGTCGGGCTGGGTCACATCCTCTGCTTTGATGGCAGCTCCAGACGGAAACCCTCTGTCTGTCTGGTCGGTCATGCTGCTGTGTGATCCTGGCTTATGCTCCAGGTTGTGCCCTGCTCCCCTGGCCGGTTACGCTGCAGCTGGGACAGCCTCTCGCCGCTGAGTGTCTGTCCCTGAACGTGGCTGCTGGCAGGGTCAGACCCTGCTCGCGGAACACCCTCACCCCAGCAGGACTCTCAGGACTGGGATTAGCATCAGTGTCAGGCAGCCCGAGGTGGGTCAGTGGCTCTTGAGAGCACAGAGCCGGAGTCCTGCTGCCCCTGTTACCCCTGACGGAGCCTTGCTGAGTCGAGTTCGCTTCTGCCACCCAGGGACTCTCCACCAGCTCGCTCTTCTCCTTCTCTCTACTTGATTTCTCATCACCTCTTGGGTGGTCTGAACAGTGTCTGTCACACCACGGACCTTAAGGCAGCCAGGGTTGTGATCAGGGGTCTTCTCTGGCCCAAGCAGCAGTGATTCTCTCTCTTTTCTTCCCCATTCTTGTGCTCTCTCTGCCGAGGCTATCCTCGTGGGGATGCCTGGAGAAGCCACGGTCGGGTTTCATCAGCCCTGTATCCGACACCGCAGCCTGGCCGCTCTGCCCTCCGTTCCCATCAGCCCTTCACCAAATGCACTCGTGGAAAGGAAACGCTGTCCCGGGAAGGCAAAGTGGGAGCAGCGGGTGCCTTGACAGGAGTCCTGCTAGCTTTGAAGCCTGGGTGGTGGTTGGATCGACTATCTGGATGCCAGAGGCACAGCACAGGCTAGCAGAAATCGAGTGGGAGTGTGCACGCAAGTGTGCAAGTGGCCCATATGTGTGTCAATCCCACTGCCGCGGCCCCAGGCCTTCTTCCATCTCAGCTGGGAACGCTGTGCCTGGAGAGTCGCTGATGCAAGCTCTGGCCCTGTGCTCTTCTGAGCTTCAGCACGTCTCTAGCGTATAACAGAGGCAGTGTCCAAGTGTGGGGGCTGTGCTGCGGTTTGTGGATCGGCTCCTGCCTCCTCGGACCACCAACTGGCCTCCCTTCCTTGCTGGAGCCATTGACAGATCTCTTGTGCTTTATGCTGGGCTGAGCTTTGCTGGTGGAACTCCCGATGTCCACTTTCACCCCAGCAAAGTTCTGGGTAGCGCTGGGGGAAATTTGGGTGCCAGCAGTGTCACAGCCCACCATATGGACTTGGCAGTGGTTAATCATGGCTTCTCCCTGGAGTAAGGGTCTGGAGAAGGAATCCCAGGCCTCTGAGGCTTCCTTAACCCAGCGACAGCATGAGATGGACTGGACAGAAAGGATCATATTGACTTTCTGTGTTATTATCTTAGACTTGGAAATTCTCCCCTCTCCCTCTTTTCTCTTCTTCTCCTCCAAGATGGAGAATATCTCGTTCTGCTTGCAGTGGAGCATAAAGAAAATAAGACTGTGTTTTGGCAGAGCTGAACAGAAGCCCGTGGTTAAGCAAAGACACAAAAGCAGTTTCAAATCGGTGGCTTCTCAGAAGCAGGGTGAATGGTGATACGGGTGTGAGGAGGAGTGGCACTGAGTGCCCTAGAAACAAAGAGAGAGAGGACCTGGGATGAAGGGGAAATGCCAGATGAATGCTGTGTCTCGAACATGGCCAGGCTCTCAGGGAAGCTCCTGATTACAGCAGGGGCACTGGCCACAAAATGAAAGCTCTCCGGAGCAGCTGGGGAGGAAGTAGGAGGAGAGGAGAGATCAAACCCAGCTGACTCAGACCCTGCAGCTTACAGAGTGTTGGAGACTGTGGTGAGACACTGGAGTTGAACCCTCCCTGCTGCATGCAGAGATCTGAAGTCTGGGGCTTCTGCAGATGGATCCTGGCTTCCTGGATCAGCAGGAGGGATCGGGGCTGGAGGTCTTGCTATTCTGGGGGCTGTTTTAACCAAGTTGGTCTGCAGATCTAGTTAATGGAGGAGACTGGGCAGACTAGTCTGACCTTGGATCCTAAACAGGCACCTCCGTGCTTCACAGCCTGGTCCTTTACTGGCTGTCAGCTTGAGTGCCTGATCTCCAGCCACCAGCACTTGGCCCCTCTCCCTCATTTTTCTTAACCCCTCCAATTGCTGTGTCCCTTCTTTAGTGGTGAGTTAGACTGAGTAGCTCCTCTGTGGTGGGAGAGGAAGGCCCCTAGGGCTTGGCAGGCTCACCCCATCCTGACTCCGCAGGTAGGAGACCAGATCCTGGAGGTGAACGGCAGGAGTTTCCTCAGCATCCCCCACGATGAGGCGGTGAAGCTGCTCAAGTCTTCCCGCCACCTCATCATGACGGTGAAGGACATCGGGAGGCTGCCCCACGCCCGCACTACGGTGGACGAGACCAGGTGGATAGCAAGCTCCCAGATCGGAGAGACCCTCGTCAGCTCAGCAGGGTATGTGCTTGGTACACCCTGTGTGAGCTTGCTGCGTGGGTCTGGCCCCTCGGAGCTGCCGCAGCTGCACGAGGTCACCTGGGGTGGGTGTGGAGCCCCAGCACATGAAATGGTGGCATCCTGATTGCAGTGTCATGGGCAACCTGGCAATGGGAGCACCATCAGTTCTTGGACGTGTGGCTCCCATATCCAGTGCTCAGGAGACAACATCTCTGGCCTGTGAGGTGGACCAGGTGTGGACTACGTGCTGCTGCCGCTTCTCTCTTCTCTCAGGCCTGAAGCTCTTAGCTTACAGGCGCAGAGAGGAGAGCACGTAACAGATCTGGTGCGGGCCTCAGGTGGTGGGCACATGGTGCTCGGTGCTAACTGATCTTCTCCCTCCTTGCAGGGCAGTGGGCAACCATGCTGCAGAGGCGACAGCCAGGGTAAGAGATACCAGGCCTTCCTAATGCCTTGTGAAAAAAATCACCATTATTGCCTCTCATTTTCCATGGGAGGGAGGGCTTTGTGCTCCTGACTAGGAAAGGGCTGCTAGTTTTCTGAGAAGCACTGGGTTTGAACTGGTCCTAGCCTTTCTCCTCCCCACTTCATGTTGCCAGCTGTGTTTGTACAGTGACATAATGGGGACCCCCGCTCCTGTGCCACTGGTGGGTTGGTTCTGCAGCATACCTGGTGCCTCCTAGCCTGGGAATGATCACATTGATGGGTGAGGGGCAATGATCACACACGGAATGAGGACCATGGGGACCCCCTCCACCCTGTAGAGGAGACCATGATGCCGCTGTTTCTGGGTCCTGACAGCTCCCGGGATTTTTCCTACCCCGAAGCAGAGCAGAGCCCTCTCCAGCACACCAGCGGGTGGCAGGGACGTACCCAGTGCTGTGGCTGCAGCTCGGTGCCAGCGTGTCTTCTCCAAACACCTTTTTGCAAAGTTTTTTCATTTCTTTTAAATGGAAATGAAGCAGCAAGGTTTCACAGGTGACTCTCGCTGATAACGGCTTTGTGCTGTTTGCTGGCAAAACACGCTCCCCAGCCTCAGCTCCTCTCGGTGTCTCTGGGATAGTCAGGGTCCTGCCTGGCTCCGTATCCCTGTGCTGACTGTGCCAGCACTGCCTGGGAGGGAAACAGGAAGGACCTCCTCTTAGAAATCCCTCTCAAAGCAAAAAGCCTTTCGTCTGCAGCCAGACATGTCTCTCCCTGGGACTCCTTTGGTTGCCAGTGGCTCTTGCTTCACCAGGGTCGGCTTCGAGATTGCAGCAGGGGCAAATGTGCCTTTTACACAAGATAGGAAGCCTGCTTCTCTCTCGTGGCCCCAGTTCCCACGGCTCTGCTGGGAAGGAGTACAGCCTGCTGTTAAATCGGTAGCTGGTCAAGGGATAGCGTCCACGCTTGCCAAGCAGAGCTGGGAAACTGTTTTGTTTGTTCGGCTGGTGCTGCATAAACTCATGGCCCTGGAATGACCCAGACAAGTAGTGACACTAAGTGAGTGGCCCTGCTGGTGAGGGTACCTCCTTCCAGTCATTTTTGGCATCCCCCTTCCAGTCCCGCTTTCCACAGGTAGCTGGGTGAGAGCAGTGGTCTGAAAAGCAGGTGCCCGGAGCAAGGGGGCAGTTCTTGCTGCCCAGCTCTCTCAGCAAAGAGAGAGCTGTCCTCCTCACCAGCTGATTTCTTGATGTCCCAGGCCAAAGCCTGTCTCCTCTCTTCTGCAGCCTGTGTTTTACCGGGGCCTGGCCGGCTCCCAGGTGACGCTGAGCAGCATGGTGAACCAGACGCGCGTCATGCTGGAGGAACAGGCACGGCACCTGCTGAATGAGCAGGAGCGGGCGACCATGGGCTACTACCTTGATGAGTATAAGGAAGGCAACATCTCCGTGGATGCTCTGGTCATGGCACTCTTCGAGCTACTCAACACGCATGCGAAGGTGAGGCCCACACCAAGGTCAGGGACAGTTTCTGGTACCTGGTGGACTGAGCAGAGCCGTTGTCAGTGCCTCCAAGGTTATCTGCTCAGGGCCAAGAGTGAGGGTATGAAAGCAAAACCCAGATGTAGGACATTGTGGGGGATACAGGCTGGTGTTCAGTGGCAGAGGAGTTTCTGGTAAAGTTGAGGACCAAACCTCCTGGTGCGTTACCAGCTAGTAGGTCTCATTACCACTGTTGAACAGTGTGGGAGGATGGGTCTTCACCTCCCCAGGAACATGGCTGTGCTCCAACCTCTCTTTGGTTGTCTGTCTGCCTGGCCCAGTTCTCACTGCTTTCAGAGGTGCGGGGTGTGATCTCCCCGCAAGACCTCGACCGCTTCGACAACCTGGTGCTGAAGAGAGAGATCGAGTCCATGAAGGCTCGACAGCCCTCGGGGCCCAGCATCGGCACTGACTCCTACTCTATGATGTCCTACAGCGACACCGTCTCTTCCTCCAGCAGCCACTTCACTGCCACCACCGTCAGCTCAGCCCGGGTAAGCCCCTCCTGCCTGTTCCTTTTTCTTTCAACACCTACAACAAACTCACAGCCCTAGAGCGCTATAAAGGCATTTCACCCCACAGGAAACCCTGTGCAGTCTGCTTCCCTGATGGATTCTCCCAAAGCTTTTTTTTTTCCTTGTGGGCTGGGTGCAATAACGTGATTTGTAGGTGCAGTAAGGTGATGCTGTGACACGGGCTTGGTATCTCTGTGCCCTTGAGACTGAGATGCTACCGTCCTCTGCGTGGGGGCTGGGTCTGGTGCTAAGTGTCACTTTGTCCCCAGCGAGGGAGGGAGGAGGTCTGCCTTCCTTCCAGGACCTCTGCAGTGCAGTGTGAGCTGCTTTCCCAGAGAAATCGCAGCAACTAGACATCATGCCTGCCACTATTCACCAGCTCTGACCATTGCTTGTAAATCACCTCCTTAAAGAGCTGGCTGAGTGCGCCGTGTCCCCGCTGGGACCACAGCAGCCAGGCCAGCTGCATCCTGTCCCAGCCCCTGCCCGCTCTCCAGCCTTCAGTGGCAGCACTCCCGCGTCTCTGCCAGGCCCTCCTTGCACACACCATCTAATTAAGTTACCGTAATCACCTCAGAGCGTGCAGGCACACAGCCCCGAAATTAATTTCCTAGCCATAAAATGCCTTTCATCATAAACGCATTAGCAACCTTGGAAATTAAAACTTTCATGAAAAGAAGGGATGACAGCGGGCTTTCCGCTAGTTCGACAGCGTGCGAAGCAGCCCGTGGCCAGGGTGAGCGGGATCGTGCTGCCGAGGGCCCAGGCAACCTGGCCGGCAGCAAGGGGCTTTCCTGGGACTGTGTCTGCCTGCACAGTTTGGTTCCGCTTCCCGAGAGGCCTTGGAGAGTTTCAGAGCACCGGAGCGGCGGTTTTGTCCCATTGACTTAACAAATATCCGTAGGAAAGCCATCTGCTCTGTTTGGGATGGCTCACAGTGAGATCCTTTCTGGATCGGGATAAACAAAGTGAGTTTTGCGCTGCTCTCCGAAGGCCTGCTGGGAAAATCTTTCCAAGGTATCAGAGGGCTAACACAGCTCTGCCAGGACTCGCGCGCTCAGCGTGACACCCTGTTCTCAGGCTATCCCTGTGCCTGGGGCTGTACCACTGTGCTCTTCCCCCTGCTCTGCAACACCACGTGTGGCTGCTTGGCCTGGTGTGTGAGCGGTGGCCCAGCCCCACCTGGCACTCAGGTGGTCAGGGAGGGAGACCAGGGGGCTCTTCTGGCGTAGAGAAGAGAGTAGGCACCATCTGTTTTAAAAGCTTCAAGAACATGTGTCCCTCGGTCATGCTGCAAGTCCTCCTCGGCAGCGTGGCATCACTTTCGGTGGGTGTGAGAACCCACCTGGGGCTCTCCTGGGGCGTTGGAGACCCTAACGCTGGAGATGGAGAGGGAGCTGGAGATGGTTGCCACCACTGTGTGCTAAAGCAACTGCCAAGCAAAGAGCACTGGCTTGTGGTGGATGGGGGCTTATCTCTGCTAGCAGGAGAGAGAGAAGAGGGGCAGAGCTCCCAAGCTGTTTGCTCTGCCCTGAGCCCCTGCTGCGGTTGCCGTCCCCAGCAGCTCTGGCAGGAAGGGGCTCTCTCAGCCTTCACATTCAGCACTGGGTGCAGCTGGATGTGGATTCTGCAGGGTGGGCTTTGCGGGGAGGAGGGATGCGTTGTGCCGGGATTTGCTTGTCTCGCTCATTTGTTCTGCATCCTCCCTGATGTTGTTTTCGCTTTTGTGCTTGTTTTAATCTGCCGTTGCCCTCGCACGTCCCCAGGAGCGGCTCTTGTGGCTAATAGACCTGATGGAGGTAGGGGCTGGCAGTGCGACGCGGAGCTCAAGTGCTGCGGTTGCCATAGTAGAGGGGTTGAGAGCGTGTGCGAATGTGCGGCGGGTGGGAGGCGGCGTACAGGCTGTCCAGGGGCCAGCATGCGACTCAGCCGCGTGAACGGCCGCCTCGTTTCACCCAGCTCAGCCTTTTCTTCCTGCGGCTCTGCTGAGCCGTTCCGGGGTCCCTCTCCCCAGCTCAGCAGCGCGGCTGCAAGCCTTGGTGCCGCAGCGCAAACAAGACCCCCCTGAACCCAACCCGGCTGGTACCGCTGTCCTGCTTGCGCTGAGGCCCTGGGTGCCGCTGGCAGCTCAGGGCTGGGGTTTTAGAAGGACCAGCAGCCTGATAGACCTCAGACTGCCCTTCGTGCCTTGTTGCCTGCTCTACCTGCTGCTGTACGGTTTTCCTGTATGGGCACACTGGCTAAATACCAGTAGGCTGGTCACATCCCATCGTCCATCCTCAGGGATAGGGCAGAATTTTCCGTAGGGTCTTCAAAAATCTGTACTCCAGTGCAGGAGGGGTCAGCGTACTCATGTTGTGCGTGTTCAGCCTTGGAGGTATCCTCACACAGACTTGAGAGAGGGTAGACGTGGATGTGGGAGAGCCTCAGAAATCCCTGCAAATAGAAACTGGCTGCCTGGCTGAAAGATGCTCTCCAGCTCCATCGCTCCTGCCGTGGACTCCGGGCAGGATAGAAGGGACAAAAGTTTTCCAGCTGCACCTTGCAGAGGGGCTGGAAGGGCCTCACCTGGCCTCCAGTTTCTATAAGTAACTAGAAAATAGACAGGGTAAAGGAGCAGCAAGTCAGGAGGAGGGAGCTCCTCAATAAATACTAATTTTTCAGAGCAGTGGCACGTGGCTGTGATGGGTCTTTCAAGGGAAATCCAGGAAAGCATGGTCTTAAAATAGCCAATTCCTGAAAGCAAGTGTGCTCAGCTTAAAAGCCATTGCAGTTTATAGCCCAGAGCAATTTCCATTTAATTGCTTTTGCCCCCAAAGTGCTAAGCTTGGGGAAAGGCAAATCTCCTGCTTGCACGTTTCAGCAGAAAAAAGTGCCCTGAAGAAGATGAGCAGTGTGGTGTCCTTGGCTGCTCAGGGAGAGCGGAGCCTGGGCAGCGGGGTTAGGGCCACCTCGCTGGGCTGACAGCGGGGTGCAGCTGGCTGTGCCCACCCTCCGTTTGCCAGGATTCAAATTTCAGTGGGGATTGGCCCCAGCTCCGAGGCCAGGGCTGGGACACAGCTCGTGATGAGCTCTGGGGTGGCCTTGATGCCATGGGGATGGGCACAGAGTTCAGTGGCAGCACTGGGGAGGTGGCACTGGCAGATTTTAGAGGGGTGTCAGACAGACTTTTCTCTTTTTAGTAGCGACATAACTCTGACTATTTGACATCAGGCTGCTCCTGGTCTTCATTCATCTGCTAAGAGCTTAGTGAACTCTTGGAGGCAGGTTGGGGCTGGAGAGGGAAGAATTGGGGCCACAGCTGAGACTCAGAGGTGGCCAGTCTGGTGCTGAAATGCCACCATCTCCACCTTGGCTCCTTCCTCGTGCACACAGCCATTTGGCTGGATTAAAGGCTGCAGGCAGCATCTGGAGGTGGGCTGATGCAGGAGGAGGGGGATACTTGGGCAGCTTTCTGCTGGGCAGCTTTCTCCTTAGAGGAAATGTCAGCGAAAGGAGGGAGAGCTGCACTGGTGCAGTTTGGCGCAGTTTCCCCCGCACTGCGTTTTGTTGGGCTGAGTATCTCTGCTCCTTGGCATCATTCAGGGACACAATGTCTCTCAAGCTTTAAACTGATTGGCACTTTGATCAGAACTGAAGACCTATTGCTAATGAATGCACAGCCCAGAGATGTTCATGATCATTTTAATCCATATGAAGGCAGGCCACTTTTGAAATAGCCCT
The DNA here is from genome assembly GCA_009806455.1 of Tetrax tetrax. Classification (NCBI taxonomy): domain Eukaryota; kingdom Metazoa; phylum Chordata; class Aves; order Otidiformes; family Otididae; genus Tetrax; species Tetrax tetrax. The sequence goes on along the minus strand of WHYT01017085.1, from coordinate 14,726 downwards.
ACCTGCCCCTTCCTCCAGCCTCAGACCTGGTAGCACTCCGTCCTTCCGGGCAGGGCTTGGATTTGCACGGTCCTGGGGCGTGTCAGGTCTGGCTCAATCTTGTTCTCTGTTGCTGCTACCATGTGTTTCAGCCAAATCTGTCTTCTGCCCTGGCTTGCCACACCATCAGTAACCTAAGAAAGGGTAGGGGATGTTTCTCTTTCAAAAGCTTCCTGCCTTCATGTTGGGTTAACTGGTGATGAAATCAGCCTTCGTCAGAGGAAAGAGTGCTTTCCCAAGCTAATACTGTACCTGTCACGCTCTGAACAAGCCATTTCTTTTGGTTCTCATTCTCCAGGGTTCCTTCTGAAGCCACAGAGATAAAAGCGCTTTCTGTCAATGTTTTGCTGCTTCTCTAATGCTCTTAATTGTCTCCCGTGTCTATTTTGGGATGCTAGCATCTTACAGGCACAGCAGCAGCCTCCAGCAGATGGGGGAAATGCAGATACACCAGCGTTTCAACTAATCAGTTGTTTACCCTACAATAAATAACACGCAGTTAAACACAAACTGTACTCTGCTCATTCCAGCAGAAATGAACAAACATCCCTGGGAACGTGACCCAAACGAAGTACACCCTTGCTGAGCAGCAGCAGTGCCTCTCCAGAGCAGGAGTTACTGTGGGAGGGAGGTGCTGAGTCTGGGTTTGCTCTTGCAGGGGAACCAGGTGGAGCTGGGGATGGTTTGCCAGGGCAGAGCTCCACACCCAGCCTCCTCTGCAAACCCCAAATCTGCCATCCCTGCCATCCTTGCTGTTATTTAGCCAGGGTGCCTGTTTGCTCTGCTTCACTGTACCCAACGTCCTCTCCTTGGGTCTGTCCTGACTGACAGCTGCCCCTGTGCAGACAGACCGACAGATTCCCGCAGCCCTTCTTGATTTCTAGAGCTGTGATGTGTTCAGAGCTGTGCTGTGATGTTTTCTAATGATATTTTGGCTTCTATTTGCATCTGAGACCGACTGCTCTAGTTTGCAAGGGAGGGAAGGTTAAAACTTTTTCATTGCCCTTGTTCCTGGAAAGATCCAGGTATTGAACCTGCGACCCTCAGAGCTGGTTCCTCCGCTCCCTCCAAATTAAACCTGAGGAGCTGAGAGTTGAGTTAAGAGGAGCACACTCCTCCGCTACAGCCCTGGTAGGTCAGGTTCACGGCATGCTTTGGGTACACGTCGTGGCTTGGGAGGGTTGGTTTCCCAACCAAGTTGCTTTGCTCGTGTGTGTGAGTCTCTAGGAAACCTCCCAGGAAACCAAAAGCTTTGAGTGAAAGACTGGCCTTGTGTGGGGGTTTGGGCGATGCCCTGCATGTTTCCTATCGTGCTGGCACTGTGGTGGTTGCCCCTTGCTGCTGTGACCTGGTTTTCTCTTCCTTTTCTGCCCTATCAGAACACTGAGTCGGAATTGGAGGGAGGTGGAGATGGCCACCAAAGTAGCATCAACACCCTGCCAGACATTTCCCTGGTAAGACACTGAGCCGTGCCGCTGCGCCTCGCGTGGGAGCTGGAGGCAAATTGATGATGCCAAGTTTTGCCCCGGCTTCTGTAGCATTTTCTACATCATTTGCCCATGGATGTCTCTGCAGTAAATTAATCAGACCAGTTAGGAAGAAGGATTCTGGCTATCTGAGTAAGAGTAGCATCTGTGTGAACGACAGCAAAAGTTGGGTAGTTTGTCCTCTAATCATCCTCATTTGTGAGTCATATTCTTATTGCCAGTAAGGTCAGAAAGGCATTTCTCTGCAAATCAGCTTATTTTGCTATGGTCACTGTGAGAAGGCAGGTGCAGGTGACTGTGGGCCTGGGGAAGTTCTTGCAGCTAAGCATGGTGTCCTCAAGGCTTCTGTTCTTGGTCTGGCAGGATGACCTCTCCTCCTTCCCAGATGAACCACCCAACTTCAAGCCTCCGCCTCCTCCTTCAGCCCCTCAGATGCTGGACCCCTCTGCTGCCCAGAACAGGAACGCAGGGAAAGACAAGCGCCCTTCCTCTGAATCCTCTCAGTCAGGCCTCTTCTTCGTGGCCCCCCGAAACCCCACACCCCCTCCTAGCCACCCTGAGAAGGACACAGTCAGCATGAGCTCCACTGCTACCACATCCACCGAGGAGTCTGCCCCAAGCGCTATCTATGCCACCATTTCCCCGGCCCTGCACGGCTCCAGGCGGCAGATGGATGCCCAGCTCTCCTTGATCAGCCAGCGCCCCATCGGTCCCTTCCCCAGGGTCCAGTCCCCAACCAGGTTGAAGAGCCCAACCCCGGAGGGCCGCACAGCCGGTGGGCTTCAGAGTCCTCCTTCCCCATCCCCTCCTCCTCCTCCTGCCCACCCAGCACCCCCTCCACCGGAGAAGGGCAGCCCCCAGGCCATGGCCAACCAGCATTTCATCATGGTGGAGGTGCACCAGCCCAACAGCGAGCCCGACGTCAATGAAGTGAGGCCCTTGCCCCAGGCCAGAGGTGGGTGCAACGTTATCCTCCGTGGGGTGAAAAAACCCTCTCTGGGGTGTTCCTCAAGAGAGAAATGGGAGAAGAGATGGATGTCATGGGCAGGAACTGGGGGAGGGAGTTGGAAGAGTAAGGAGCTGCAGGTCCCTGCCGAAGCGCCAGGCTTGGGTGCAGGGCTTCCCTCTTCCCATGGGGATGTGGGCCGGCAGCACATGCCAGTGAGGAGTCACAGGGTGAAAACGTTGCTGTTTTGGTTCAAACTCGGGGTCGGTGGAGTGGGGTAAAAGCCCCAGAGCCCGGATTGGTGCAGCGATGTGCTGGTGTTCAGTAGCTGGGGGCTGGTTTGCTTTTCTTGTGGGTGAGTTTTCAGTTCAGAAAACATCTTGGTAGCGTTGTGGCAGAAAAAGGGAAAATCTAAGAAACACAGAAAGCCTTCCACAGTGTTACCAGCAGCGGTGGTGTTCATCTCTGAGACAAAGCCCTCAGCCTCCGGTTTTGGCAACGCTGGAAGACCTGTGAGGTCCAGGGCCGGGGCAGCCGGCTCGCCATCAGTATTCCGCACGCTCTTCGGAGCCTCCCCGGGTTCCCAGCAGCGATTCAGGCTGACCTTTACTGAACGACCCAGCTCTGTTAGGCAGTTGATTGCCAACTTCTCTCTTGTGTGGGCTTTGCTGCCTTAGTTCGTAAAATCTGCTTCCAGGAGAGTTTTAAAAGGAAAAAAAAAAAAAAAAAAAAAGAAGCAAGTCTGAGAATTTTCTCATTAACTCTGGATTTTGGGGAAAAAAAAGAAGTCTAATTGTGCCCACACTGAGCTTGGGAGTCAGATCTATCCTGAGCATATCCCAGAGAAAAAAAAAGCAGTGGAAGTTACGCAGGAGCCGTGCTGGGCTCCACAGGTCCCTCGGGAAATGGCTCCGGTCCAGCGGGAGTGGGAATGGTGGCCCCGGAGCCCTGAGGGTGCCCAGTAAGGGGGGGGCTCAGCTTTCGGCCGAGACCCGTGGGGGCTGGAGATGCCCCTCAGCATCCCCCCTCGAAATGCCCCGTTCGCATCCGGGCTCCGTGGGACCCGATGCGAGGGGCACTGTCGCCCTCCTGTGGCAGCGTCCTCCCTCTGCAATTAGTTAATTAATTAATCTCGGGGTGATGGATGAGGGGCTGGAGTGCCTCTCTGGCACTGAACAGAGGCCGGATCCCGCCCGAGGGGTGTCAGCAGCGTGACCCCAACTCCTCCAAACGCCAGAGCCGCTTTCCCCACCCCGCAGCCCTCTCTGCGGGTGCTGTCGTTCCTGGCGCTCGCTTTCCAGAGGCAGAGTCTGGATCTGCGCTCGGTCCGCAGCCTCGAGGGGAGAAAGCTCCTACCTGGCAGCTCCTCTTTGCCTGGATCTGTCCCCATCTCTTCCCAGACCCCGGTGTTGAGGATGGGCTGCCTCAAACTGGCCTCTAGCAGGATCCCTGAGCTCACCACCCTCTCCTTCCATCCCAGTTTGGGATCCGGGTTGGATCCTGGACCTGAGTTTGAGGCCGCTTGTTCCTGCAATGCGCCTCTGCTCTTCGGGAGGGATCCGCTTGGGAACCCCACTCTGAAGCATGGGTCTAAATCCCAGGGAACCTGCCCAGCCCTGGGAGCAGGTGAGGTGTCCTCCCGCTGGTCCGTGGCCTCGTGGGTGCTCGGCTGGTCGCAGAGCCGCGCTGCCCGACCTCTAACAGCCCTCGTCTCTCCCCAGCCTCCACGCTCTCCCAGCTGTCGGACAGCGGGCAGACCCTCAGCGAGGACAGCGGGGTGGACATCGGGGAGGTCGAGATGAGCGGCAAGGACAAGAGCCGGCAGCCGGTCCCTGGGAAAAGCCGAAGCCTCAAGGAGGCTGCGAGGAGCGAGGGGGCGGCAGAAGGGGCCTCCAAGCCGGTGAGGCTGGGTGCCCAGGGGCCTCGGGGTGCTGCCGTTCGTGGGAGGTGGGCACCCAGGGCTGGCAAGGGGCAGTGCTGCTCCCCGATGCCTCATCCTGCCACTGCCTGCGGGCAGCAACCCCTCTTTTGTGTTTCCGTGGGTTATTTACCCTCCTGTTTAACCAGCTGAGTCAGCTCGCCGGTGGGCTGAGCTGTGGGGAAGGGAGCCAGGAGCGGCAGAGAGGGGCCCTGTAGGGCTGATTTACTCCACCCTGGGTAAATCCAGTCCCTCCCAGCTCCAGCAAGCAGCTACTTGGGACATGGCAGAATTCCTGGCTCTGAGGGGACATCGGCAGGGCACAGCGTCCCGTGAGCGAAGTCACCTGGAAGGGAAGGTGACATCAGGTATCGGAAGTAAATTGGAGGTTTTGTGGTGTAGTGACAAGTTGAAGGGGGTAGGCAGACAGTTGGAGAGCTGCTCCGCTTCTCCGCAAACCCTTCCAGACTGGCGCACGGTTGGGATCGCAGCCATGCGTGTCGGAGTCAGAGCAGCTGCGGGGAGCGTGTCTGTCCCCCTCCCGTGGAAACCTGCCGTGGGTGAACCCCCTGCCACAGGGCCCCAGCCGAGAGAGCGCGGTGGGCAGACGGTGCCCAGCCTCCCTCGACAGCGCTGCCGTCTCTTCCCCGCAGCCGGGGCTCCTGGAGCCCACGTCGTGTCTGATCCGAGTGTCCAAGAGCGCTCCGACCTTGGGGATCGCCATCGAGGGTGGAGCAAACACACGGCAGCCGCTGCCCCGCATCGTCACCATCCAGGTAGGGCGGGCTGAGAGCGGGAGAAACTCGATGCGTATACCATCCCTCTCCTCTCTGGATGTCGGGAAAGCCCTTCAGCCCTTTTTCCGCTCAGATAGAGGATTGGGAAAGGGGAACAGCGGATGATAGCTGGGAAACTGAGCCCTTGGGAGCTGTTGTCCCCACACCGTTTCCCCTGCTGTTTATTTGGGGCAAAATTCAAATTATTTACAGCAAAAGAAAGGCAGAGCTGGCTGCGCCTCGGTTGGTTTTGGCCATCCCAGCTGGCGCTGCGCTCCAGGAGCAAACAGGAGGGAAACCAAATTCATCCCCTCTCTCGAAAAGGGCGAACGCCGGCTCAGGGTGAACACGATGGAAATGAAACATTTCACATTTTCCCAAAACCACCTGTATTTCAGCACTGGGTTGAACCAAATTTGTCTCTCCTGCAGCGCGGGGGCTCGGCACACAACTGCGGGAAGCTGAAGGTGGGCCACGTCATTTTGGAAGTGAACGGCACGGGGCTACGGGGCAAAGAGCATCGGGAAGCCGCCCGTATCATCGCTGAAGCCTTTAAGCTGAAGGAAAAGGACTACATCGATTTCTTGGTCACAGAATTCAACGTCGCCCTTTAAGAACCCGAATTGGGTTTTTGGGAGCGTGGCTTGGGACGGGGGAGCACCCGAACGGGGATGAAAGGCAGCGCCGAGGTGTGAAAGCAGCGTCCCACCACGCAGAGCCCTCGCCCACACGTACAGACACCCCCATCTCATCCCCAAATGTCCCCCCACCCACTGCAGGATCTCACTGCCTGGGTAGGGCAGGCTGAGAACGGGCAGAAATCAGTGCACATCCCTTCAAGTCTCCATCCCTGTCCTCTCCGGGGTGGGGGGAGCTGCTCTTCGGGGACACCCTTTCCCCCTCGGCCAGGTTGGGCGGAAATCTGGGTGTCCCCGCTGTCATTTGAGTGCCACACGCAGAGCAGGGCGGGCCCGTGGCTGGAGGGATTTGCGGGTGGCACGGGCCACGGATGGGGATGCGGAGAGAGAGCGACCGGAGGCCTTGTAAATTGCTGGCAACGTCGTCGTGTTTATATAGACAGAGCTTGTGCTTTTAATTTTTCAATAAATCGGTCAGGTTAGAAAAAGGCTGCGGTTGAGGGGGGGCGGTCCTTCGGGGCTGGGACGCGGAGGGGGGTGCAGGGAGGTGAGGGGCGGGGATGTCTGCGGGGCACCCCAGGCAGGTGGGGGTGCGGTGGCGAGGGGCGTCAGGGTGGGAAAAGCGGCCCCATCCCATC
>WHYT01017084.1:362649-398954 GCA_009806455.1 Tetrax tetrax | reverse complement strand
TCTTTCTTTCTTCAGCACCCTCTACGTTGATCATCACCAATATAACTGTTTTGAGAGTGCAATTGCGCACTTATCAATCATACACTGTCCTTATCAAATTTAAGAAGTATGACTCAAAGAAACAGTAAATCCAACTGTGTGTGAATGTGTGCATGTTTGTTTACATGTGAAGTGTCAGGCCTAATTTTATAGTGTAAAATAGCATTATAAGGAAATTGCTGTATTTTGTTCAGCTAGTGAATCTTCATTACTAGTTAATATTTAACACACTTTAAAAAATATTATTTGAATTAGTTTCAGATTCATTGAAAGCTTTATTATTGTAAAATCAGCCTTTTGTGGCAATGTGGGGTTTTTAAAATCATAAGCTTAAAAAAAGTTTTCTCAAACAAAGACCAAAAAAAATGTTCTGCTCCAGAAATACTGAAATGTATATTATCTTTACTGAAATGTTTCTAAACTACTGAAAATGAAGTAGTTTAGGTAGTTGAGTTAGTCCTTCTCTAAAGGACTTTTAACTGTTTAGGCAAATATAAAAAAAAAAAAAAAAGTAGAGTTAGGAATGGTGAATCAGGTTCAACCAATTTTCAGGGCTATTTTCCAGATGGTTATATAATACAGGTTCAACTCACTGTTGTCCTGTACTAAATCAGTTATTTGCAACACTGCAGAGAAAATGTAAAGTGGCTGTAAAAGGCTGACATTTTCATGTGATAGGCTTTTACATTCACTTTCCACTGTCTTCACAGAAATCTAAGACTCTCAGTGTTCCATCTTTATCCAGCTTTCTGCTTTCTGTTATTTATTACCCAGTTTTGTGCTTTTTAACCTAAACTGTCCTTCCAGAAAACATCATTTCCATTTCAAAGATTTTATGAGCACTTTTCAGGCAGCAGAGATATTTTGGTTCAATTTAAGGCAATTGATGCAAAGTTTTGAGATATAGGATATGGTAGAAGGGAAAATGATGTCATATTTAGAAAATTTTCTGTTGCTTTTATTTCAATGTATTTTCTGTAAAACAGGATGTCCAAGAAGCTTTAAATAAGAGTTGCCCATATTATCTTGAGTAGACTTAATTCAAAGAACTAGATATTAAATACTACGAGCTGTTCATTAACAAACTTGTAGTAGTGAGTTGCTCTGCAGGCATTCAGCTGATTTTTTAAAGACCTTTCAAAGACTCATTGTCTGAACAGTCATTATACAGGACTACTATGCTTTTCAGGCTATTAAGATGCATTTTAGATAATTATTTCAGATTAATTATGTGGGATAGGGTCACATATGCAGATATTCTTTGCCTGTTGGGCACCATCAAAAACCTTAAATCATCCAGGACTCCCTTTTTTTACAGTTTCATCAAGTCTCTTGTACTTGAAGGAGGGATCAGTCCTTTTCCTTGCACAAGACTAGCATCATGTCCATGCTTTTTGGATGTATGCTCAATCTACATAGCCTTTGAGTACACGCTATGCCTTAGTGCAGAACAAAGCTTATTATTCCTAGTAGTACAGATGGGACAATTGCCTACATTAAAAAACTTGTTTCCCTCTGGCAATGTCATATGATCAAAGTCAGGCAAACAAACTGGACACAAGATCATTCCTAGATCTCTGACCTCACATGGGCTGAGCAAGTACAAAGATCCTACAGCTTAAGTTGCTCAGGTGTTGAACAGGGTCTTACCACCATAAGCCATGAGTGACAGGCCAGAATGTGAACAAAGTGAGAAAGGGGCAAGAATTTTGTAATTTATATTAAGTTTACAGGAATATGTATTCTGGGAAAAGGTGTATTGCATACGTGCTTCTGAAATACTTAATCTAACTTTACCACTGTGCAAAAACAAAGTAGGTTAAAAGTAATTTGAAAAAAAAATCCTTCTTGGAGTCAAAACAGATCTTTTGTTTGTTTCCTTCTTTTTCATCAGTAGTTACTACAAAAGTTACCTAAAACCTTTTATGGAATAAAAATGACAGTAGCATCATTGAGGAGGAGAGAGAGAGAGAGAGTGTGTGTGGGCATGCACACAGGCACGCATATGAGTGAGATGCTTAAAATATCAACGTTTTGGGTTTGGAAAATTAATATGGAATAGCATTTTATGCTTACTGATTTTTTTGGGACGATTTTAAAAGATATATATATATATGTCTGTCACAAGTTTCTGATTTGTGTATTGTAGAATAATTTTGTAATCTTTGACATAATGGGCTGCCAAATTTAGATTCTAAGCCTAATAAACACTTCTGCCTTCCTCCTTCCAGATGCCATACTTTCTTTTTGACTTTATTTTCAGTTTGATGACTTGTAATGGTTGGTGGAATGCATCAGCAACTGGAAAATACAGTGGCATTGGAAGTGGATGTCTATACTTTTCATAATTTTCATCGATGACTCTCCAAATTAATAATGTAAAAATCCTAAAAATATGCAGTTTTGCTTCACATTTGCAAATTAATGTAAATACATTTTGTGATAATATTAATACCAGGGAAATAACAGACACCCGTATGCAAGTTTGTGTTCCAAATCACACTGAACTTGGTGGATTTTAACTGCTTAAATCAGTATGGTCCTTTTTTCCCCTTTGATTCTATATTTCGTGAACTTGCTCAGACAAGCAATATGCTTAATTTGGATTTTCAGAATTATCACACATTTTAAAAGTGGCACTACTCTGTCATAATTTATGTATTTTATAGGGAATCATTGAGAAAGTTATTTTATTAGTACACGGCTTTAAGTACTGGGAGAGTTAGTGAATGAAATCTGGGGATATACCACAGAGAATCTGAAGAATTCTGAAATTGTGACATACATTTGAGCCATGCCTCTTAGTTTGATCTTTGGATTACTCATTCAACTCCTGAACCTCTGTTCTCTTTTTTTTTTTTCCTAAAAGCTATAGAGTATGTGTTTAGTATCTTTACAAACTTATAGTAAGGAAGGTAGACATGTTTTAACAGTGCTTATGTTGCATGAAGAGAACAAACTAGCAGGGGAAGTCACAGCTTCTGCATTCTCTGATGTCTTTGAATGGAACCCTTTCTGAAAGCCAAACATAAGCTACTGGTTTCACTTGGAGCAAATAGATAATATTAATGGCCTTTTAATATGCAGGTGAATATAAAATGTGTAAACTGTGAACCCTAAGGGACAATGAATATATGTAAAGACTCCATGAAAAAAAAAATAACTAGAAGGAGAAGTTTATTACCCAGAGGCTTAATTTTATTATGCAAAAAATATCAAGAATCTGGAAACTGAAGCAGAAAGCTAAGGATACATTTTATATCATAACAGCCAATAAACTGTAGATGTAGTTATATATTGGAAGTGGAAGGGAAACTGTGCTCTAAAGTTCATTCAAACCAACAGAAAGAATAACACCAACTTTAATAGGCTTTACATTGGACACATGAGGTAGGTACAATGAGGACACAAAAAGATCTAAAAAGAGAACAATTTTATGTTTGCTTGTGACTAAAATTAACTTTTCCAGAGGAAGTGGCTGTGCCCCATGTAGTTTATAAAATACTTTTTCAGTTCCTTAACCTATTATTTCTTTGGTTAATTCTACTTTACTTAGGTTTGTTTTTTTTTTTCTTAATATATCCAAAACTGATCTGATGTGATTTGAAGTAATACTGTGGAAAGTGCTACTCTTGGACTTATTGCCAATATTTTCAATGCCTATAAAAACAGAATTCCTTGAAAGAGTTGTAAATTAAACAATTGCATAGATCATAAATTGTATCAGTGCCCAAGTTTGTAAGTAAATACTTTCTGGGTATTACAATCTATCACAATTTTAAAAGAATGAAATCCTTGAACCAGTTCACAGTGTGTCTGATACTATGACCTTCTCTAAATATACTTTGTAGACAATTCTTATATTCCTTTGCATCTATTTATCTGAGGAAAAAGAAGAGTTGGAAACTTGCTGCTTGAAAATGCTCGACTATATTTGATAACGAAAATAATAGCTATTGAACTGTAGTGAACTGGTAGCCAGAAAGGATGAAATTTAGGATAAATAAATGTCTGGACTTTTTGTCTTCTAAATGTCTCTAGGATATAGTTTCCAAAATGCTTTTGACTTAGGTAGTAAATATTTAAATTATTCCAGTATCCAAACTGAGAGGGACACATCCAGATCATCACTTGAGACTGAGATAGCTTTGCAGGGACCGATTGCCAGTTTTTCAAGACCTCCAAGGAAGTTAGAGGATTTGTATGAAGCACCTAAGAGCAGAGCTCTGCATATTTCAGTTGTCTTGTTACTGTGAAAGCTATAGGGCATTCTCTACCCTAAGGGGGAGATGTAGGAGCTCAGAATGTTTTGATCTTGGCACAAGTGATTCACTATTGGTATCCTTGATTCCCATATTCTTAATCAGCACTTCGCCCCCAGAAACCTATTACTGGATTTCACCAAGGGCTTAATTGTAAGTCTATATTTGCCCTCTTCTGTCTTCAAGCTCCTTTCTGTTTTCTTTCAGATTTAACGCACTTGTGCACATAAAAACACATAAATACACCTGCAGGTTAGTTTGTTCCTAACAACGGTGTGCTTATACTGGCCTACAGAGAAACTCAAATAAATAAGATGCCCCAGCAGGTATCTAAACGTGCAGTCTCTATTCATTATTTAAGCTATCAATAAACTAAAAAGGTATGTATTTTTTCCTTACTTAGCCTGAATGGAAAGCAGCCAGTTTGTTCTTTATTTTCAGACACTAACACCGCAAGCTATTAGAACAATACAATAAGTTACAGTTTTAGGCCTAATTTACTTAAACACCTGCCTAAGTTTAGATATATTTGTTTTCAATAATATTTAAGATTATATTTTGTTGACATTAGTTTTTATTAAAAAAGAAAAAATATTAGTAATAGTGCTTGGTGACAGAAAAGCATTAGAGCATGTTCTGGTCAGATCAAATTCTGCCTCCACTTTGACTCAAAGTATCAAATCTATTTGTAAGAGAGTAACCTTTTAAATATTTCATTGCAAATTGACTTTACTGTGATTGTGTCTGCTGAAGCTCCCCCTTCTGGAGTCAAGTGTGCATGCGGAAATCTCAGGTTCAGTCAAAAAGCACTCAGGTCCCCACGGGTGCAGAACACAGCCTGAGAACACGACCCAGGTTGACCCCATAGGCTCTAAAAGCAAGTAAGGAGAATGACCATTTGTTTTTAAGCATCTTAACTTAAAAGTCAGTTTCACTTGTTCTGTTACCTAACTGGGTCACAAGTTTCATATGCTTATTGGATTTGGCAATATCAAAATATGATTATTTGTAGCAGGAAGTATAAATTCAGGACTGTATACTGTCTGCAGTGCAGGGGCCACAACACCCACTGACGTCAGTAGAAAGCTGGCATAGAACTCCCAGGCAGGCTTTTATTTAGTTGTCCAAATGTTTTCTTGTCACATTTGTTCTCTCTGAAAAAATCTGCCCCTCTGCTGCCCATTTCTGTTTTTATTCTCTGTTTCTTTTTTTTTTTCTCTATCCTCTTCTTAAAATTTCCTCTGCTCTTTTCCACACTTTGAATCCTCAGCTTCCAAGCCAAAGTGGTTTAAATTCCATCTTTTGCCCTTATTCCATGAACAGTGACTAAATAGTAAATGTCAACAGCAACATGCCAACTGGGCTTCAAAGTTGATATTCCAATCAACTAAATAGAAACAAGGGAGTTTCTATTAATTCTTCTCTGATTAATTGTTTCAGGATGCATGCACACTAAAGCAAATATTACTGCATCCACTGCTATTTAAAAATGCTTTCCAAATGGATCCTCATATTCTTGAGAATTTGCTTATGCCATCCAGGCCACATCAAGTGTTATCTAGTCTGCGAAACACACATATTTAAGATCTTTCATTCTTTTTCACTTAATTAAATATTTTCAGCCTTGCCATGTGTAATTCACTGTTATTCCATTACTTTGAGTGATTCCTGTCCCCAGGCCCCTCCCATATCCTGGCAGTGGTCAAGACACAACTCTCAATAGGCTGAGGTCCTTAATGAGAAAAGGGCAACAATGAGTTGGCAGCTGGGACAACTAATTTGAGTAGCTGGGAGGTAAGATCACGTCCTAGGATACAGGAAGTGGAGATTAGAGACTGCTGAGAAAAGTGAGACATCTGCAAGCATGTGAGACCAATGGCACAGGGCACTAGAAGAAATTGAAGAACTGCCAGGAGTTCCTCCATAGCAAGAGAGAAACAAATAGACATTTTGATTTTTTTTTACTTTGCATGTTGTAGTCTCATTAGCAAACTAAGGGTGGGTGCATGCACTATATGGAATTAAATTATAAATTGTACCAAAATTTTGGGGTTGTGCTGCTCAAAGAGCAGTGATCAATTCACTTTGAAACAGAAGAATACATGGAGTGAGGTTCTCAGGTTTAGTCCTCAGTCTAATGCCAATCAACGGTTTCCTTAATATTTGGTTATATTTTCAGGTCACACAAATATGACAGTGCTTTGGAGGGTAAAATTAGAATTCAAAATGTTAATGATAAATAGAGGATAAAATAAGGAGTAATTAGTGAGGAACTGTATGGACAGTTGCAATAGACAGCAAATAGGGCAGTGGTAATCAGCTGCGTAAATACAGAATAAAACAAACTTGAGGAAATAATATTAGATAACAGTTAATTGGGAAAAAAAAAAAAAGAGAGGCTATAGGGGATCCTAACCTGAGCATGGGCCAAAAATATCAGTCTGTTGCAAAAAAATGCAGACATCATATGTGAATATGAGGAGGAAGTAAAAATACAAAACAGTCCTATTCGGAGTTGGCAAGACTCCAGCTGAAATACTGAGCAGAGTATTGGATGTTCATTTTAAGCAAAATATTGGCCAGAGGGGACAAAAAAAACCCAAAAATTAATCTGAAAATCACAACTACTTTGAAAGGAAATATTGCATGACCTGGCTTGCCTTATGTCAAGGGTAAGGCTTAGAAAGTGATGGAAGAAGGGAGGAGGGCAGCATATATGTCTATTTATATAGAGAGTAATATATATTTATGTATGAGCATACTTGTGTATGTGTGTGCAGACACAGGCTACTGCAAAGAGGAAGGAAAAAATAGTTTTCTACCTCCACAGTCAAAAGGACCAAAAGTCATGCAGCAGGAAAAAAATCAAGTGATACATTACTAAAAAAATTCTCATGTCATTAATAACAAAATTGACTGTCTGGTGATATTATTAAATCTTCATTACTGGACATCTTTTTTTTTTAAAAAAAAGAAGGACAAATATATGCCAGAATTGACATAGGCTTAATCATTTAAGTCTTGGGGAGAAAATGGAATAGAGTTTCTTCAGGCTCTCACTTCTGTTGAGCATAGAAACCTCCTTACCACTGGAGTTAGATGTGCTTTTTATTTTTCTATTGCTACCAGATGTATGGTTGTTTCTAGGGAACTTTTTTTTTCTGTAGCAATACTAATAATCATTTATTAAGATTAAATATTTTCAGGTGTGAAAAATGAATGGTTTGTTGTTTTCTGAGAAATAAGCAAACAAAACAAAGAAAATATATGTTGTTAGAGCATCCTGGATCTTTCCATTTAAAAAAAATTACAAAATTTACTTGGGATATAAAAATTAGTAAACTTCAGAAATAAAATAACATCTCTGTAAAAAAGAGAAGTAGATTTATAGAATCTAAAGCTAAGGTTTGACCCTTAAAATGTGCCTTGATACAAATTATAAAGATAAGTTAATGATTTATTACTAGACTATGTGCACTATAAAAGAGGAAGTGAAAACAAGGTACAAGGATATTACATTTCTACAAGTAAGATTATGTAGGTTTAAAGTTCAGATACTGAAAGTTGGAAAGTTGCAGTATCCTGGTTGTCATCTGTTACTCCAGTAGTCCCAATAAAATCAGACAAAGATTTTTCTTTTTCCTCAAAACCTGAATTCTTCCCCCTTTCACTGCATCCCCAACATAATTTTTCTCCTTTCTACTACTTACTTTTGGCTGTAAATTTAATGTTTCTGAGATCTTTAGTCCTCTGTCAAATTCAGTTGACATTCCAATTGGTATTAGAATAATCAACTGACAGTTAAACTTTTCAGTAAGAAGTTGCTGGAAAGGGATACACATGTGTACACAATGGAGCATATTCCTGAAGTGTCCTTCCATTAGAAAAGCCAGTTAAAAACGTAACTGGGCTCTCAAGTATTCAGTTTAAGAAATTCTTATGTCCCACCTACATTATTCTTGTGATATAAATAGTTAATAGCATGAAATTCAGACAGTCAGAAAATTAGGTTGCAATTACTTATGTTTATTTAAAGGATGAGTGTAGAATACATCAGCTTTTGTGTATATCAAGTTTAATGAACCTTTTCAGCAGAGGATATTTGTACATACCACATTGTTTTTCATGTAATTCTTTGCACTGATTAAGAAGATATTATTCTTCCCTCTGTAGTCTGGTGCCTCAGTCATACAATGAGGCTTAGCATGGGTTTGCATTTTTTTCATGAACCGATTCACATGAGTTAGTAGAGATTAGGCATTTTCTTTTATATTTCTTCTCCAGAAGGCGGCAAAGGAAAGGCTGTTGGGTGCATGCATCTAACTTTTGTTTCTCTAATTAGGGAACTTTACGTCACCTAAATTCTACATCTGTGACTCCTTTGAATTCCCAGTGGCTGTATAGATATTAAGGAGATGATCTCACCCCAGAAGCAAAACATTTTGCCATTTATTTGGGAGAAAGGTTCTTCTCACAAATACCACTACCAGATGATGTTGTAAAACTTTTAACATGCAAATCACAGTGGAAACATTTTCACAATTTTTTTTCACTATTATGAAATACTTTTCTTTAGTCATGGAAATATTGACAATGAAAGCTTCAAAAGTACAAAAATGGATAATGGAAACCAGAAGCTGGACTCCAGCCTTCACTGTTGTTCATCAAATACTCTTCTTCCCCGTTTCAAACCAAAACCCACAGTTGTCATCTCTCATTCATTAAAATAAAGAAAATAGTAATTGCAGAGGATACAATTTTACATACAATTTTGAAATACAATTCTAAAGTGAAAGTAAATAGAGAAGACAATTTTTCCTTTGGTGCTAGGAAGTAAAATTTTCATAGTCTCATAAGTTATGAGAATGAATCCACCCTCTACTTATTTTCTCTGTGATTAAAATCAGGAGATCTCAATGTGCCAGTATTACTTACCAGCCTTAGGGAACCAAAAAGAGGGTTAAAAAAAGTTAATTGTTCTGTGAAGTCACCTAAGAGGCCAAACTAGAATATTAAAGTTGGAAATTTAGTTGCAACTATATTAGTTAACAAAATGTCCAAGGTCCATTACCTGTCCCTAAGTGCGAGTAGCATGGAACAGAGCTCATCTTCCCAGCTAGACTGTCTTATCAGCTACTCCGTATGGCCTCTTGGGAAAGATCCATGGACCATGCTATTTCCCAGACAGTGCTCAAGCATTTGCAGTGCTTGTTGGCATGTAGCAGAAACTGAGTCAAGGAGCATGGCAGGCTTTTAAGCAGAACTGATGATCACAGAATACTGCTGAAGTGCCTGGATCTGTTACTTTATTGGTATAGTCATATCCCTTGTGTTCCAGTGCAAACTATTAGGTATTAGGTTATCTAACCTCAAAAGTAGTCCTATAAAGTGTTATAAATACCCAGTTCATAGATCAGAGTTCTGGTCTGTAACTAGACTGTGCAGGTATAGAAGTACTACCTGAATTTAGATGTTTCCCTAGCTTGACAAAGTTTCTCTTAACCTGGCTTTTATGCTAGTCATAATGTTTAGGTCATGGAGAGAAAGCTTTGTGTTAATCTATTACTCCTGGTAAAAGAAACTAACAAATAAAAACACAATGCAGTGCAGCTTTACGCCAGCTTTTGAACATGTAGTGAACCTGATGCACAATAATTACTATGAAGCTTGATTTTTATTTCAGTTTAGTTGTAGAAGTAATTACGAAAAAAATTCCGAAAGATCAGATCATGAAGCACATCTTCTAGCATCTTTTAAGACAACTTAACTCTTAAGTAAATTTCTCTTTGAAAGAAAAAATGTGCCACTTACTGAAAAGATTGACTGTTCTTCCTGACATTGCCCACTGATATTTACACTAAGTTGATCTTACTAGAGTGTTTCTTTGATGAGCAATACCCCTGTGATGATGGTCACAGAAGCAGTGACCTTCAAATTTGAGGTTGGTTGATGAACATGTGAAGCCAGCTTGATCTCCTCCACAGCATTTGTCCCATTAATCTTTTGTTTGTGATTCTTCTAACTTGGTGCGTGCTTTCGTTTTGTCTTTGTGTGACGTTGAGTTTGTATTTTATCTCAGAGTAATTTTATACATGACAGTTAGTTGGCAAGGAAAACAAGTCTTGAGAGATACAGAGGTCACATAAAGCATAGGGAGATGGAGGAACAGAGATGTTGCATCAGGTTGCTTGTTTGAGTTGAAACAACTATGTTATCAATCACAGCTTTCAGTGATACTGGTGCTCTAAATAAATACTTTCTATGACATTACTGAATTTGGTTCCACAAAAGCACAATTTGAACAACAAAACTGAAAAAAAAAAAAAGAGCCACAATGGACAATTAGAATTTTGCAGGGAGCAATAGGAAAGATCTACATGGGAGGTGATAGCCTGAACAAGAATTTTTTGACTGGGTGAACATAAAGCAAAGTATCAGAGTTAGAAATATTAACACAAAAATGCATGACAGTACTGAATTTGCTAGTAAACATGTAACACTAGAACTATTCTGACAAATTCTCCCAGCCAACAAACAGAACTTTTCTTCGAAAAAAAGTCATAGTCACTTCCAGAATAAAATGCATTACTCAGGCAAAACTATTTTTTGCTATTATATTTGCCTTGTTTAGTATAGTTTTGTGAGGTGTGCAATTTTTTCCACATTTTTTAATTAAGATAATTTAGCTTGCAAAACTTACTAGCAGGGATCATGGTTAAGAGAGAGATAGGAGACCAAACAGACCTTCTTTGTAGATACCAGCCACAGTGATAGTGTTGACGTCAGTAAGAACAGGAAACTGCTGAAGAAGAAGAATACAGATTTAGAAATTAAATCCATATGATTAAATCCATGCAGTCTTGAGCAACGGATGAGACACAAGAAGCCTAAAAAATGAACTGCAAATTTTTTCGGTGAAAATGGGAGGACTTTTCTTAATATTATCATTACCTGAGATTACCCTGCTCCCCACCCAAAATAAAAAAAAAAAGGAGATAAGGAAACCAGCTGGCAATGTGTAGGATGCTTGGAGAATGTAATGCATAGTGAAGAAAATAGTCCACAGAAACAAATAATAAATAAATAAATGTTTAGAGACAGTCAGCCAAAAAACAAATTAGTTAAAAATATCAAAAGAACATCGAGTTTAAGGAAAGACTGAGCAACAATGTTGAAAACCAGCAGGGAGAACAAGGAGAAAGGAGTATGGGTTGCAAGATGCTTTTAGAGGCATGTCAGACAGCAGCTTCAGTGCATGAAAATGACAGGAACTGGTTTGGAAGTAGTCCAGATCAGCCGGGCAAAAAGAAATTTGAGACAACAGCTGTAATCAGCATGTTAAGTGAGCTTAGAACTGAAAGGCAAGGCATTCTTAAGATGCATGGATAAACCTAAAAGGGGAAATCTTAGGGGAAAAATATTCAAATGTTAAAGGCCAAGAAACAGCAAGAAGGTCCAAACGAGCAGGAAGTACTGTAAGACTGAACTCTGCAAGAACAGAACCAAAAACTAAATATACCTTTCTGAACTGAAGATTATGAACTGACTTACATGAAATATTACTCTGTACGGTGAATGATTCATGAAGTAAAAAAGTGCTTTTTCAGCATACAGGGAGAAAAGAAGAGTTGGCATAATGAAGCAATGTGAGGGGCTGTTTTCAGGACAGAGTAGAAACTAAGACAGCTGTCGTGTGGCTGCAAGATGACCTCCTCTGAGACTGGACTAGCTGCTAATTAAAGCACTCGATAGGTGGTTGCTTATTCTTAAATATATGTAATTTTCTGTGAATCTAGGTAAAACTATTTTTTTTCTATTTGAATATCATATTTTTTTCCTAGAAAAAAAAATATGTTAAGTCTACTAATAAATATAGCATACTCCCTTTAAGGGAAAAAGAACCACTTTTACTGTAATTCACCTACATTTATTTGCATTTATGTACATTATTTCAATAGCTTTAATGGAATTAGTCAAAAGCTCTTTCTGCGGCATTGCTTGGAGGGAAATGTAGGAAAACAGAGGGAGGCACTGAGGTCCTGAGAACAGCAGGATTAGGAACAGAGCTTACATAGCAGGTTACAATGCCCCAGGAGTGCCTTCTCATGAATGCAGCATGGCTGGTATTAAGCAGGTTGAGAGGCTGTCAGCTTGAAGAAGGAGTGAGCCTAGGGACAGTCACTTAAGTGAAATGTCGGAGAAGCCATTAGCAGCAAAGCTCTTGAGTTTCTGCTGCCAAGAGTAAAGGAAGGATGGGA
Organism: Tetrax tetrax; assembly: GCA_009806455.1. Lineage (NCBI taxonomy): Eukaryota > Metazoa > Chordata > Aves > Otidiformes > Otididae > Tetrax > Tetrax tetrax. The sequence goes on along the minus strand of WHYT01017084.1, from coordinate 386,395 downwards.
ACTAATCCATACACAGATACCCTACAATCAGAACTTGATTTCCCATAGATCTTTTATACTTAGCAGGCACTGCTCCCTCAGCTTATCCATAAATATCCTCTCCCTCTTTATTTCCCTCTGATCACTTGTGTTCTTCTCTTGACCTTCACCCCATCACAGAATGTCTCTTTCAGAGACACACTGCCTGAGAATTATTTAGAGGAGAAAAAATGAATTTGTTGCAACAAGCTGTATTTCCCTCTAGAAAAATAAAATATATGTACCCCTTCGTGTTCTACAAATATCCTTGTGAACAGCACAAAAAGAATATCTAAAGGAAGAATGCGTTAACAGATACCTGGCTGAGATAATTATTCAGAAATATATTTTCTAATCAGTTAACCAGTGAAAAAAAAAAGATAAAACTGTTCATCTGGATGCACCATTACAGAAAAAAACCCCACAGAATCCTTTTACTGTACTACACAGTGTTATGGGTCAGCTTCCAACTTTAAACACACACCTCCAGATTTCTTGAAAATTTCCAACACAACCACAAAGCTGTATTTTAGAGGTTCACAGAAATACTCAGCTGGCATTAGAATGCAATCCTTAGTATCTCAAGTATGTCAAACAGACTATGTTCACGTGGCTAAATGCCATATGAAAATAAATCTGCATGGAGGTAAGACTATATGAGTAGAGTATTTCCATATATTGGCCTTTTACAAATCTCACACTGAGGGTATGCTTATAGCATAGGTTTACCCTATGTCCTTGTCTTCTGATTACAAAATAATGAGTTTTCACAAGCAATTCTATGGTGTTGCGGGAGTGAAAACTCAGTGATCGTTCATGCGAGTAATGGATCACTTGCATGAGGGTGAGGTTTACAAACTGGCTTCTCTTCTCTCTGTTAGTTTCTGATCTGTTAGCAAGAGCTATATGTGCAAAATGTCACCAGCTTAAAATACTTTTATCATCAGCTTAAATACATTTGCAGTAAGTAGTATTGCCTTCAACAAATAGTATGAAGGCTGCATTGCATTCTAGGTATGTGCAACATGTAATATTCTTAGGAGAAAATAAATAGGAATGCAATAATTGCTAAGCTTGTCAGATTAAAAGGGTATATAACTCAAAAAGCTGTCTCAGGTAATGTCCAGTAATCGGTGTTCTGGGAAAGAGTATGAGAATTAGCCAGCCTGAGAGTGGCCATTTCCTGGTATAACATTTTAGCTTCCATCTAGACACAATTATAGTCTCTTTTGTTTGTTCAATTACAGAATGAGAAGTCTTAATTAGAAACAATAAGAAGAAAATATTTCCCCCTTTTTTTTTTTTTTAATGGCGCATGTTTTCAGAACATAGAATTAGCTAATTAAAGTACTTTTACATTTGTTCTCCCTGAGTAAAGGTGGAAATTTTCATCTTTTGGAATTCTGTTTCATATTCAAATCGTTCTGACATAAACAGACATATTGACAATGAAATGGAAGAGCATTATTCATTGTACTCCACTTCCTGTCATTCAACTGGGAAAATGTATGCAGCCCAGCTAGGGCCTTCAACTTGGAGAAAATCTCGAATTGGGATAGAGTAGCATCTTGGTTTTGCCTGGAATAGAGTTAATTCTCCTCTCAGCAGCCTATGTATTTTGGATTTCATATATAAAGAATGCTGATAAACACACTGATGTTATGAGTTGTTGCTAAAGAGACTGAGGATGTTGTCTAGTTTTCCAGGTCTCGCTAATGTGCAGGTATAGGAAGCTGGGATGGATATAGCCAGAGCAGTTGACCCAAACTGGCCGAAGAGAGTATTCCATGCCATAAACATCACACTCAGTACTTAAGTGTGAGGTAAGCTGGCTCTGTTTTTTCTCTCACTGTTCGGAATCGTTCCAGGATCATTCACAGGTTTTTTTTTTTAGTTCTGGGATTGCTGCTCAGGATGGGCTATATCAGTCATCGAGTGGTGAGAAATTATGCATAATTTGTGGTTTGTTTTGGTTTTTTTGTTTGGTGTTTTTAAAATATTATTATTACTACTATTGTTTTTTCTATTATTATTATTATTATTTATGTATATATGTATAAAATTATATTCTCCTTTGCTATCCTAGTAAACTGTCTTTATCTCAACCCACGAGTTTTCTTTTCTTCCTGATTTTCTCCCTTATCCCCCGGGGAGGGGGAGGGTAATTGAGCAGCCATGTGGTGCTCAATTGCTGACTGTAGCTAAACCACAACAAGTAGGGAAATAGGGAGATGTGATATTTCTAACATAAATATAAAGTCTTACCAAGCAGATGAAAACATGAGAAGATTGCCAATAATTTTTATTTTGTTTCTTTTAAATTAAATATTTTAACTACTGTAAATTTGGCAGTGGAAAAAAAAAAAAAGAGCATATATATTAAATGTTCCAATTCTTTTTCCAACATATTATACAAAAGATGTCAATCACTTCCATAAAAACAAATATTGTTCCAAAAGGTCTGGTCTTGTCAAATATGCTCTGATACGACATCCTCACCACTCTTTTTAGTTTCTGGTCCCAGTGAGACATAGGTAATGATATGTACACATCTACAGGAATAAAGTGTCCAATCTGTTAAAAAAAAAAAAAAGAAAAAGAAAAAAACAGATGTCACAGAAATTTCAGATCAAATGAGGAGGCATCATGAGTTTAGGCAGTTAACTGAATGGGTTAGAAAATAATTCCTTGGCACAGGAAAGGAGATGACCTCCAAGAACCTCCAGATGTCCTCTCCAGCCTCAATCATTCTGTGCTTCTAAGTAAGGGACTGTGGGTAACAATTATGAGGTTTTTTAAAAGTTTAAGTTGTTTTTGTTGTTTTCAATATGTCAAATAACTCATAGGGTCAAATTCTATTTCAGACATCTGGCAACATATTATTTTGTTTTCCTAGCTCAGGAATCTTTTCTATGTTATGCCACACTCTTGAATATGCTATGATGTTACAATAAGAGAAATAGACCCAACAACCAATACAGAAGTTCTAAAGATGAATGTGAAAGCACCAGAGTCTTTAGATAATTACAGTGTCAAATCAGAAGACAAGAAAAGATATGCTGGATCAGAAAAAAAAAAAGTCATACAGTCCAGCAACAAAAAGCCTATGCTTAACCACCCTTCTGCTGGATTTAACTTGCCATATTCCCACCTACTACACTGCAAGGTATACTAACTGATTTTCACAAGTAAAAAACAAACTCCAGTGGGTAAGCTTTACTGAAAGACAATTGCAATGCTCAGAAACTGTTCTTAAATGTAGCAAGTGCTCTTAGCAGTCTTATACAGATTTCATAATTTTCAGATGTGAGGGAAAGAATTGTCAAGTTTAAATGTAAAGCTATATCAATATTTTCAGTATTGACCAACTGACCTTTATTCAATTATAGTTCATCTTTTAGTGAAGGCACTACATTTCTACTTAATTATTTCATGTTCTGGCAGACTTACAAGCAGAGGGTACTTGTTCCAAGAAAACTGTACCAGCTCTTTCAACAGTCAATATTTTCAGAGGGCTTAAGTTTTGCACAATTTTTCAGTCAACTGTTAATTATCAAACTATAGTAAAAGACAACAAGTACTACTTAAATTTAATTATTTTTCATTTTAAAGGGGTCATCCAAAGAAAACATAATCCTGATTTCATACAATGTAGACTTCACCTTTGTATCCCATTACATTAAAGACTGAAGAATGAATGAGCAGAAAATACGTAGTTTCAATAAAAGGCTAATTTGTTAAAAGCAAAAAGACACGATATTCACACTGTCATTAATGCAGAAATAAAATTCACAATGAATATTGATAACATATTTTGTTTAAGAAACAGTTAAATACTGAGTACAGAGAATTACCTTTTATGTAACTTCAGACTGACATTTTAGAAGTGGATACAAAATTCCTAATTAAATAACAGGATATATTTGGAAAGCGAGAGCTATAATTTGCAAAGTAAAGCCATAAGCATATAAACAGGATAGTATGGAGAAATCCCAGCTAACTTAAAGAAACAGTTCCAGCTACATAATGAAGACTACTTAGCTGAGGTAAATCTGCCTTAAACCAAGAAACTTTACTTCATTTCTAGTCCAAGTCAATTTAATCCTGAGGCAAAGTAATCTCTTCCCAGGACGGTCCTTCATTTGCACTCTGTTGCCTTGAGAGGCATTTATGTCCAGACTTTTTTCTCGAGATTCCATATTTTGGGTTCCTTCACTGGTGTATTCCTATCCTAAGTCTCAATTTGCAGAAATAACAATATAAGAAATATTACTTAAAGTAAGAGACTTGGTAGCAGTTGACAGAGTGTAAGATTGGATGCCAACAAGCTGTGAAGTGTAGTCTCAGTAATTCACAGATTTGATATTATGTAAATCTTAGAAGTCCAGTACCTCAAATTTCCCTTTTTTACATGGAGCTAATGCCTCAGATTATTTCATGAAGAACAGCTGGAGTATTTGGTAGCAACTGACTATCAGACATCCAATTTCCTTACTTTATTGCCCTGAATTTTAGTTAAACATTACAGTTCAAATCATTCCAAAGGTTTACAGGAGAGGATAGAAAACTTGCCAAGCTCCTCATGACTTTTCCTTTTGAAGTAGCTTTTTTTTTTTTCTTGCAGTGTACCAAATAGCTAGAGAACTGAGTGAGCCCCAGCTTTATACTGCTGTACACACAGCTGAAAGCCACTTTTTAATTGTGAGATGGAGTGATGAAGGAAAATTAAATAATTATGATTTTTGTGATACCCCATTGATCACCTCACAACATGACAGTTGGCTGTAGAAATGGACATTATGCTTTCTGTCATGACAAAAACATATTGGTTTCAGTATGCTAGCTTTCTGTGAGGATAGTATTTTTCAGTGACAGTGAATGATGTGCAAATGTCTAAAATTATAAAGCAATTTTAATATTTTCAGTTACATACAGAATTTGACAATTAACATTTTGTTAATCATCAAGTTCCCAGTTTGATTTGGCTTCTAAAGCAAATAGGTTAGCCATTACATAAGTAAAATGATTTATCAGCTGAATCTTTAGTCATTCTCCAATTTTTATATTTGGCTTAATAGTGTGGACTCCTGGCAGTTAATTCACTCGCCTCATCCAAATTAAGTTACTTTTTCCTACATTGCTTGGCTTATATGCAGATAAGGCCCCCAAGTGGTTCTGATTTCAAATATCCTTCTAATATATTCCATTTTTTGGTGGTATTTTTTTTCTTTTTTTTTTTCTTTCCCATCTCAGAATTCATCTTACTTTATTTGGGCAGTTGCATTGACTCTTTACTCTTTGAATTACTTTTTTCCACTGTTACCTGTCCATGTCCATTAGAAAGTATTGTATCCCAATGTATCAGAGCACTGAAAATCACAAGTTGAGTCAGTTCCTGAAATAGTACATATCAGAAGCAGAATTTTAGAAACAAACTCCCATATCTTATTTGACATTCACAGATCTTGGCAGAATGCTTATGCCTGTCAAGACAGATGTAGGCATCGTTTTTCCCAGCCATGTGGTCCACTGTGATATGAAATCTACAGTCTCTGTTCCCTACCCAATGTCTTTTGCCTCTGGAAAATCCTAGGGATTACATTAACACTAGCACAATCAGAAGCCCTCAGTGTTGGTAATACCCCAAAAAGCACCTTCTCAACTGTCTCAATCTTCCAGCACACCAGACCATCTCACTCTGCTGTTCTTTAGACTTATCAGCATTATCCATTCACCTCCTCAACAGCTATATACTGAGCCCCTACCTCTAGAATAGGATAAATATACACATAGATAGGGAAACTGGCGACTCTCACCTGTGAAAATGAGTCATCATTCATCTGGGCTAGTTTTGTAGCCCAGATCTCATGGTTTTGTATTACAACCAGAAGATTAATCTGCCAATTTTCACCTTCACAAAAATGTTTATGCATTTCATAGCAGCCTATGTGACAGATGCTGTGATTTCCCTGACTCCATCTGTTTCTGCTGCCGAGTTAGACGCCCACTAGTGATAAGAGGTGTCAGGTTTCTCATCAGAGAAGTTGTCCTTACCACAGTAGTATGCACAAGTAAAATGGGATGAAATAATCTGAAAACTTTTTTACTTTGATGCACAGAGCAATTGTTCCAGACATGTAGCCACCTTTCCTGAAGGCAAACTTCAAAATTAATTCCTTTCCTGCAGAACGGGCAGATAGGTAGTTATGCATTTTTTTCTGGTTTTAGCCTTACTATAGCAACTGCATCTAATACTCTGTCATGTCAAGGTAATTGAGTTATTCATTGCAGATCAGATTATCTCACGAATTTCATAAATATTTTTTTTCAAAATAAATTATTCAAGGATGCTTTAGATTACCAGATTTAATTTCAGGTACAAGTGTTCTATAAATTTTATTATTTTCCCACTTTTAAGAAGCTCACAGTCTAATGACTCCATACTTGAAAGATAAAAAACCTTAAACATCACAATTTAAAGTACACAGTGATATACCCAACCGAGGGAAAGGACTCCTATAAAAAAAAAAAAAAAAAAAGCTGTAGATAAAACATTTAAACCTGTCTAAGTCTTTCACTGCTTAAGTGTTCTGTAGGCTTTCTGTGTGCAAGACATTATATTATTTTATTAATCATTAGCATTAATATGGGATTAGATCTAGAAAAGGACTGAGGGACCAATTGTTGCCTCATCACCCCCTCTTCTTCAGATGAAATAAATTGAGTTCAAATAGGCAAGGTGCTACAACTAGTCGTGACCAGGAGAAAGATCATAATTCAGCCTAATCATTGTAAAGAGTTAAACATACAGAAAGAAATGAATGGAAGTTTTTTCTGAAGGAGGTAGAAGTACGAAGAAAGGATACTGTGTGTGGAGACAGAAATTATTTTCATTCTCAAATAACAGCCCATGCTAAGAGTATGCTTGCAGTTTGTTCCAGGAGGTATAAGAACAGCAGTCTGTAAGCAACCTAATAAGGAATTTATTGCCATATTCCTTCTAAGAATCAAAGCCTTTTGTTCATGAAACACATTTTTAAAGAGAAAAAGGTGAAAATCTAGATTTTAATGAGAAGAGGGACAACTTAAGTGTTGCATGCTGGGGAACAGGTAATAAAAGAAACGTAAAAAGAACCTCTGGATTGTTTTCAATTTACAAGGGGTATAACTCAATAAGATGATCTTGGGCTAAAATTTCAGTTACGTTATTTTTTTCTCTTATGTTAGGAACATCTTACGAATACAAAAACTTAAAATCCTTGTTTCAGATTGATTCAAATCGGATATTCTTTGGCATTAAAAATGCATAAACTGAATACTGTTTTTTTTTATTCTACTACCTCCATAGAAAAGCAACATCACAAACATTTCAGTAATAAAAAATAAAGTAAGTAATATACTTTAAAATTTATAAATTCTGAAGACCATTAATTCATTAAAAACAAGTTTCAATATTTATGTGATTTTGAATCAGTTAAAAAAACACCATACAATTTAAGTTTTATACTTTTTAAATTTTGCTTCATTTTTAAAGGAAGAAAGAGAATGTAAATAGAAATGAACATTTGTATATGCCTACTTTTTACTTCCAGCTAAAAAGTAGGTCTTTCTTCTCATTGGACTTTTTTCTTGAACACTGTTTAAGAAGAAGAAGATACAAACTTTATTATCAAGGGGAAAGTAATGCACATTTCAAGAATTTTTAAGGCTTAATATCTTATTTGACAATAAGATAAAGGCTATTTCATCATGTACAAAACAATACCCTTCTTTATTATACTTTAAATTTGAGTTATTATAAAGTTTTCATACTCACAAATCAAAGGAATATTAAAGTATAAATTTGCTAGCCAGTTAAAACTGTATTAAATATTGGGCTCCCAATGACTTTAGATGGAAATACTGGACTAAAATATCACATAATACTTTTCAATTTACTTTGTGGTATTGGATTTCTGACAGGTGTTTTATTACAAAGTCATGAAGTTCTGTCAGTCTTCTGTTCTTGGTTGTTCTCCTGCAATGTCCTGGAAGCTAGAGATTTTGTGTTTCCTCCCAACAAGTTCTTTTTAGGGAGCAAAATATAGACTTAAATATCCAGTGAAAGGACTTAAACATCTAGGGGAAAGTCAAAGTGCACAAAATGAAGTACAGGAAATTCTACTTAAAAGAAATCAAACAAAAAAAATACTCTGAGTGTGGTCAAAGACTGGAACAGGCTGCCCACAGACAAGGTTGGGGAGTTTCCATCCTTGGAGATATATAAACTAAGTTCCCATTGTTGTTGTTCAAATAAATTCTTCACCTTTTAATCCCTGTGGACGCAGAGAACAGGCTATTTCCCTAAGCAATTTTGTTACATATTTGTTCGTTATCATTCCTCTCTTATGTCAATTCTTAATGATTCACTGCTTTCAGATTTTTTTCCCATACCTTGTCTTTTCTAAATTTCTGATCATTCTCACAATCCTCAGATTGTACCTAATTAAGACCATTTGTGGATAGTGACAGGATTACTTCATTTCTTACATATAACTCTCCTATTTATGTATCACAGAAAAATGTTGGGTTTTGCAGCTGTGTGACATTGTTGACTGGGGATCCATTTAAGAATTAACTTATCTCACAGATTACATTCTGCAGAACTATCTACACAATGATTCTACATCTTGCAAGTGCAGATTATTCCTACTAAATGTAGTACCTTACCCTGTTTCTTACTATTTTTTCTTATTTTTCAAGCATTTATGCAGTTTATCATGATCGTTTTTAATTATACTCCTGCCCTCCAAAGTACTTGTAACTTTTCCAGCTTGTTATCATTATGTACATATACTCCCAATTATTGTTAAAAAAATAAATGTTATCGGATATCTGTACAACTCAGCTTCATAAAGTCTTTCATAGAGAATAGCACACTACTATACTTTCCTTTCTGGTGCTCTGTGCACTTATTGTACAATAGTTTCATCTATACCATATTTAACTTACTTTGATTATAATGTCAGCTAAAACTATATTAGGAATCTTAGAGCAACCAAGAAAAACTACGTATTTCACTTTTCTGTCTTCCACAAGGAATAGTTGGAAATTCTATTGATATAACATGATTGTTCTTAACAAATCTATGTTGACTGTTACTTACTGCTTTATTATCTTCTAAATGCCTACAAACAAATTCTTTGATTTTTATTTCAAAGTCTGAAATTCAGTATATACATTTCATCTTACTAGCTAAGGTTAGGCACCATATCTTTTTCCAGTTCTCTGATGTTTCAGTTGTCCTTCTTCATTTCCTGAATATGACTACTAACTAATCTGAAATTATTTCAGCCAGTTCCCTAAAGGTAAAGTCAACTTAAACTGTAGTTTATCTAAGAAGACTTTAACATACACTTTTTCCTATTATAACTTGAATTTTTACCTTTATATGATTACTGCCAATTGTTAGTTATATACCACAGTTAAACTTTGTAAGAGAGAAAAAAATACAAAAGACAATGGGACTTCTGGTTGGTGACAGCCAACATGGCTTCACCAAGGGCAGATCGTGCCTGACCAATTTGGTGGCCTTCTATGACGGGGTGACAGCATCGGTGGACAAGGGACGGGCAACGGATATCATCTACCTGGATTTGTGTAAAGCTTTTGACACTGTCTCATGCGACATCCTTCTCTCTAAACTAGAGAGGAACGGGTTCGATGGATGGACCACTCGGTGGATAAGGAGTTGGCTGGATGGCCGCACTCAGAGAGTGATGGTCAACGGCTCAATGTCCAAATGGAGACCGGTCACCAGTGGTGTCCCTCAGGGGTCCGTGTTGGGCCCAGCCCTGTTCAACATCTTTGTCGGCAACATGGACAGTGGGATAGAGTGCACCCTCAGCAAGTTCGCCGATGACACCAAGCTGTGTGGTGCCATCGACACGCTGGAAGGGAGGGACACCATCCAGAGGGACCTGGACAGGCTGGAGAGGTGGGCCCGTGCCAACCTCATGAAGTTCAACCAGACCAAGTGCAAGGTCCTGCGTCTGGGTCGTGGCAATCCCAGGCACAACTACAGGCTGGGCGGAGAATGGATTGAGAGCAGCCCTGAGGAGAAGGACTTGGGAGTGATGGTGGACGAGAAGCTCAACATGACTGGGCAATGCGCCCTTGCAGCCCAGAAGGCCAACCGCATCCTGGGCTGCATCAAGGGGAGTGTGGCCAACAGGTCGAGGGAGGTGATTCTGCCCCTCTACTCTGCCTTGGTGAGACCCCACCTGGAGTATTGTGTCCGGTTCTGGAGTCCCCAACATAAGAAGGACATGGACCAGTTGGAGAAGGTCCAGAGGAGGGCCACAAAAATGATCAGAGGGCTGGAGCATCTCTCCTGTGAGGTCAGGCTGAGAGAGTTGGGGCTGTTCAGCCTGGAGAAGAGGAGGCTCTGGGGAGACCTGATAGCAGTCTTCCAGTACCTCAAGGGGGCCTACAAGAAAGATGGGGAGAGGCTGTTCAGTAGGGCCTGTTGTGATAGGACGAGGGGTAATGGGTTTAAATTAGAGGGAGGTAGATTTAGACTGGATATTAGTAAAAATTTTTTACAATGAGAGTTGTGGAGCACTGGAACAGGTTGCCCAGAGAGGTGGTGGATGCCCCATCCCTGGAAACATTCAAGGCCAAGTTGGATGGGGCTCTGAGCAACCTGATCTAGTCGGGGATGTCCCTGCTCCTTGCAGGGGGGTTGTACTAGATGACCTTTGAAGGTCCCTTCCAACTCTAGCCATTCTATGATTCTGGTGTTTGTTTAGTGTTTTTTCTTATTAGCTTTCCAGTCTGCCAACTGCTCTTTCCAATCTGATCAATTGCTCTTACTGCTGATGTACTGACTCAAAGTATTTTTATCTTCCTTTAAAACTCTGGTAAGCTGTAACTTGTAAATTCTAAGTACATTTCCATTTTTTTTTTGTATTTAAGCTTTTCCTCCTCCTGGATACAAACTTTGGATTCCACAGTTCTGTGTTTCTCCATTAAAATCAATGAAAGGATGCAGATTTTGTCCATAACATCATATTCATCTCACCTAAGATTAGTTATTGAGAAAGTCAGGCTGCTTTAGGATAGTTCCATATGTTCTTCCTACAATAAATGATGAGAAGTAGATTGAGATGAGGAGATAATCTTATGACACATCCTGTCCTAAATTTGGTCTCCAAGATAGGGAGGATAAATTATCTTTTGGAAATGCTCATAGCTGTTGCTAGTCACAAACTGTGCTCATCACGCCCACGACATGGTTCTGAACTTCAGCAAATGTGTGGGATCCAGATCCAGTGTTTTATTTCTGCACTAGCTGTGTAACTCTCATGAAATTATCTTAAAGAGCCTTACAAATATTAGTTAATTTAGGTCACAATACCTCTGTGAAAGAAGGAAATAAAGACTGAAAAACCCATCTGTTCTCCATCATAAAACAATGCTACTCAGCACTTTAGGTTTTGCATCTAATTCAATATGTAAATAGAAAACAGAATTAGGAGACATGGTTAGAAATTGTCTAGAAATAAAATGGGAAAGGTCCAAAACAAAATGTAATTATTATTTAAGCCTTAACTACTCTATTCTGAAGAATGTAATCTGTGATTTTGAATGAAAAACTAGTTTTGAGATTTTGTTTTTCTGCTGCTTCTTCAGCTAAACAGTTCTAGCAGAGTACAAGCCCTTGGTATAATTTTTCAAAATAATTTTCTTTTGAATCTCTGTATTTTTGTAGTTACTCATTCTGTGTCACTAACAAAGTAGTGAGAAATTAACTGCTTTGGTGAACCTATCTTCTTGGTTCATGCAGATATGGGAAGATGTGCACACTATGCCATCAGTATAAGTTTTTTGCCATGCCTGGATAACCTTTACAAAACCATCATGCTTCAAACATCACATTTTGCTTTTCGGAAACAAAGAAACAGAAAAACAAAAGATTATATGTCTGTTCCCATCATTTCTGAATGTTCACTAGTAAAGATACATGACACAAAATTTCCTAAACACATGCATTATGAAGTGTGGCAGATACAAAATTAATGGTTCCCAAGTCTAGGACAATGTATTTGCTGCTGAGCGTTAGGAGCAAACTCCTGATATAAGGACCTAGCTGTTGCTGTTGTCTTATCTAAGCTATGGCTTTATTAAAATATGCTCCTTTTTTTTTCTGTTCTGCTGATTAATGACGCTTTTGAAGGGTTCACACTTAGGAACTGGATATTTACAACAGAAAGACATGTACAGGAACTGGATATTTACAACAGAAAGACATGTACATATATATTCTATAATCTATACAAGAGCATATTTAAAATATGCTCTCTGGCTATGTACTTGAGACACCTTCAGATCCCTTCTTCTCCTCCAGCTACCTGAGTCCAAGGACAGCTGATGACAAGGTAGGGTAAGCAACTGACATTGTTGAGAGCACAACTCTGGCTGTTGGGTGTCTTAGAAAAAGACAGACTTGAGCTGTTATGAATGGTGACTCAGATCAATTCAAATTCAGATCAAATCAACTGAAATTTATATTTTCTTCAGGAAGGTGGTGAGATTAAGGAAGAGGAAAATGGTCTTAATATAATCTCCTAGACTACATCCTCAGTTAGGAAAAAGAGAGAGAATTCTTCATATTGTCAACTTGGGGCACAATCTAGTGGGATGAGTATCTTCCATGGTGTACAGAACAGTCCTAGTCTTTTAATTATCCATACAAGGGGACCAACAGGAGCTTACTCTATCTTCCCCTGCTCCTGTCTTGCCCACATACCATGGTTTTCTTTGCTGCAATTTCACACAGGCACCAGGCAGAAGCAGACACATCCAGTGGCCACTGGCATTCACTATGTGTATTAACTTGTGTGTTAGCACGAATCACTGGTGAGTATCCTGAACTGCTACAGCTAGCACTAGAACTAATGAACCAAAACTTTCCATTTCAGCCTCTGTAAAATGAGATGATAAAACTTCTAAGTTAATAATATGTTCTACAAGGCTCAATTGGTATTTGCAAAGTGCTTTGAGATACTATGGTTTAAATAAAGATTCATATGCATTTCACTATTTGTTAGCATCTTAGTGAATTTTCTTAAATTTTATGTATGGAAATATTTTCTTACAGTCCTGGCACAAAATATATGCAAAAATCCAGATCAAATATAACAAACTTTGTAAAATATAAACCATACTGGGTGTTCAGAACATCAAATGATGGCAGAATTTAGACTCTTCAGCTTGAAGCTGATAAACATATGTACAGATTTTTAGAAGGAGGCTTCATGTTTCAGAAAAAAATGCTTAGATATCAAACCCAAACAAACAGAAAACACAGTTAACTGATCCACATGCTGCAATGGTGGATCTGAAATGTTACGTATCTGTCCACCCACTGTTGTACAGGCATTCAAGATACTAGTCATGAAACTATTTTTACCATCATGAGCTTGATCTTTTAACCACCCACATTTGTGTTTTAGGTTGTCACCTGTCAACGATGTAATTCACACCTTCACTTATAGCCCTGACCTAAAGCCAAGAATAATATGAAAGTAACAACATTTTTAAAAATTCATTATTTCTCCTTAGGATTTATTTGCCTCTGAATTTTTTCTAGAATGTTTATGTGAAATTACTCCTGCAATAGTATTCTTAAGAAAATTGGGATTTCTGAGAAAAATAAAAAGTAATTTTGTTTAAAATATTATATTAAAATATAAATTAAACTGAGTAAACTTTATTTTAAATTGCAGATTGAAAGAAAGCAGATAATTTTTATTCCTGTTTACAGCATGGTTCCTACTTTGCACTGATTCTATATGGGGAGTCTTCAAGAATGAAAGTAGATGCTTCACCCTAAAGAGTGTCCATCTACTTTTCTACTTTTCTTTATGGTAACTATCAGGATCCTTTGTTCACTTGTCCAAATTAATTTGCTTTCCAACTGATCCATTTTCCAAGTCTCTAGAGAACCTTTTATATTCTTTACGTTCAGACATTCTTTTCATAGATGTTCATCTGTCTTTCAAGGGGATCGAATCCATTATGTCAGGGGTAGGAAATTTTCTTAACATTTACACAAGGGGATCAATAATTATGAGAGAGTTTTCTTACAAAGAAGGCTACTTGACAACTGCCCCCTAATTATGCTCTTGAACTTTATCCTAGCTTTTCTGTCCTCGACACAGATATTCACAGATTATGATATCATAAAGAACCATTGAGATTATCCAGATTGGTATTAAGGTAGGAGTCTTACATAAATTAATTTTTGAACTAGGACAGAGGGTAGTAACTATAGGCTGAAAAGTGCTAATGATCAACAAGGCTAAATCAGGCCATTTAAAGATGATTCTGAGACCGTAGATAGTATTTGCAGAAAAATAAATTTATATATAGTAACATACTGCAGTAGACAAGAAACCTATCATTTGGCTATAAAAGCTCAGTAACTTCTGAACCACAGTTTAAAAAAAAAAAAGCCTTGCTTTGAAAATTCAGTCATGCAGCATCTACATAAAACTGAAGAAAGTTAGTGCACTAGTCAGTTACTCCATTGATTATTCTGCTGATGTCACTATTAAAAACCTTTGTCTTGTTTCTCGTGTAAATGCACTTAGTTTAAATCGCCAACTGTAGGCAAAAAGCCCTAGTGATTTCTAAATACGTTAAATGTAGCAATCAGATATGGCATGTTCTTTATATGTCAAAGGAGTTAATTCAGGTGTTCCAATGGAGTATGTACTATCTTCATTTCTGCTGAGTACATGGGTAGCTTGTGTAGAACTCTTACATTTATCTCATTAATTTATCTTACTGTAAAATATTTTTAAGAAGCTCCAGATTCCTTCCACCTACCATGAAGATACAGAATTGTAACTGCTACAAACTGCTTCAGAAAAGCATATTACAGAAGAAATTGCTGTCTGGATTAGTAGTGTGCATTGTGGGTTCACAGCCTTCACAGTAGGCTGGAGGCTCAATTGCTCAGTTAAATACATGTATGGCAAGCATTGCGTATCTTTGCCCTCCTATCCAATATGTGTGAGGTTTAAGGTGAATCCAAGCCATTATGACCACTTTCCGCATCACACAAGATGTCCTGTTACCACTCCTAACCTCAGCTTGAGTGACATCTGTAAGAAAAAAACTCTTAAGTTTATTACTTAGGGAGGAAATAACTTGGTTGCAATCCTGCAATTGCCAGGTACTTCATAGCTTTGAGAGTGGACAGCAATATGTCATAATATTAATGTATTTCTAATAATACTTGTGCAGCCACTGAGGAGCTACATTTACTAATAGCAGCACAAGTACTTTGTCAATTACTGCACACAGAGTCATCCACAAACCTTGATGGTTCCATGTCAACAACACTCCTTCAGCAAGGACATGTAAAGATTTGCTGTCACCGTAAAAACACTTTTGCATGAATTACAAGCTATATGCTTACTTACCAGTCATTCACTGTTGTCTGGTGATTTGAGAAGTCTGTCCTTTAAGTCTGATGTGTGAAATATAAGTACAGAAGGGAATAGCCCTAGAGAGAGTATACAAACAACGTGAATCTCACATGCTGTGAGTCCTCTACGTGAGGGTTTGTGGTGTGGATCCATGCATGCTTATGTCAGAGATAACGCAGTGCAGGTGAAATGCAATGTGTCTGATTTAGTGCCTCAGTAATCTGATATTTGGGGCTATTAAAAGTAAGAAGTTCAATATCCTATTGGAAAAATGAATATTTCCACCTTTTACAACCACACAACAATCCACTTGTAATACTGTAAAATGACCAGACACTTAAATCACATGTTACATTTTACTTTTTCAAAGCCATACTTCACCTAACACATAATCTTACTCATGTCTATCAGTTAAAAAAAAAGGACATGGACTGTTTTATGTCCTGAGCCCAACAGGTATGGAAGAGTTCAGAGTCCTCTGTTCAATTACACACAACCTCTTGCCTGACAAAACAGGGGGCTGTACCCAAACTGCTACTGGAATGGTTCCTGGTGTAGGCTGTCCCCCAGCACCGCCTCAATGTTGTCTGGTAAACCAATAGTTGGCCTGAGAAAAAACTGTGCCAGAATCTGTGCTTAAAACTGGATGCTATGGCTGATTGCATGCCAGCGCAAAGGCCCACATCCTGCTCCTTTGTGGCTTACCAGTATAGATGTAACCTAAGTACAGGTAAGGATCTAACTTCTACACAGCTTAAAATGAACCAAATGAATATACATTTTGATGCTGAATATATTATATTTTAAAAGAGTGAATTATGGTAATGGTAGCAATTTGTTTGGCACGTAAGAAAAAGAATTATTGAAACCTCACTAACCAATTCATTCACTGTGCTAAAGACATCACTTACAGAGTATTTAGCCAAAAGCTACATATCTGAGGACTGTCTACACCAAGACAGCCTCTGCCACTGTAGCCATGAGGTTACCAAGGCTGGCACCGTAATCATGCCAGATAAAGATTGGCACTGGTGCTGCAGTAACTCTTTATTGTAGACCTGGCTTTACTAACAGGCAAGCACTAAAAATAAAGTTCTATATCCCGCACAAAATTAAGACAGTTCTTCTTATAGATGATTAAGCAGAAGTACGTTGTTTGAATCTGCATAGGAATTCTTACTTGGAAAATAAAAGTAAATTCTAAGATAGATTTGCACGTGAAGGGCAGTTGAGACATCAAAGTTTATTTACATATTGTAATAAAATAAATTATTTTATTATATGATTTTATTTCTTCTCATACACACCTGCTGTTGAATCTTTTCTTCTTTTCCTCGACACAGCTATAGATCCTTTTTCTGAATAACTATTATGAAAATTATATTGTCTGATTAACAGCTGTGTAGCTTCCCAATAACCTAAGAGCTCATTCTGTAATCACAGAAATAGTCTTTCTGAGTGCAATGGGGCTATTTGCATGAATAAAGACTTGCAGCCTCAGTCTCTAAATTTGTATTTATAGTATCTTCAAGTATAATAAAATTAAATTACAAATGAGTCACTGATTAAGTGTCCTTTCAAGTGCTATAAAATCTTGCATTGAGCTAGATCTCCCTACTGTTTCTGTGATAAATAAGTGTTCAGAAAGATAACACTGGAGGGTTTGGTAGGCATGCAGATCGTGGGATCTGCTTTATCCCAATTTTTGATAGAAAATGGCTTTTCAGGTTTACATATCATCTGAAAATATATCCAGGGGCACCAAACCTCATTCTAGTTCCTCTTCAGACACTGCAGCTGGAGCTTTGGAAATGAGGTCTGGAAGGATTTGAAGAGATTAGTTCTCCTCTGGCACAAAGTAGGGGACAGCTGGCCAAGCCACAAGACCCAGAGAAACAACAAGCTTTTGTCAGGACACCTTAGTTACAATTAGTTACAAAGAAAACTCCAAGGAGATTTGGACACTGTTGTGAAAACATCCCAACAGAAAAATGAGGTAAGCAGTGAAGACCATGATGCTATGCTGGAAGGGCTGCTGTAAGTGGTGGACTTGGTTAAAGCACAGGTGCTCCTTAGTTTCTTCTTTCTCTCCTATCAGCTTTTTCCCTTCAAATGTCTGTATTTCATGCTCTAGAAATAGTTGCCTATCCATTCCAGGTCTGAACCTCTGTGTGTCTCTCATTTCTTTTGTCCCACTCCAAAACATCTTTCTTTTCCTTCTCACCTACTGCAAGGTATGGAGAAATTGTTTTCCCAGCTACACTCCCCGTTACCACCCAGCTTTTTTTCCCTGGCCCCCAGCCAAAGCAGGCTTTGTGGAGGAAGTATGCTTGAAGAGAAGAAGGAATGAAGTGTGTTTCATTCTTCTTACCCCCTGCCTTCTCCTGCTGGATGAATGTCTGTCCCACACCACCTAGACAGTTCCCAGCTGAGAAAATATTAGTCAGTTGTTTAAATGGTGGGGGTTTTTTTCTGTATTTAACCAAAACCTGTAGAGTTTCAATTTTTGTTATCTTAAACTGCAGATCTAATTGGATCTTGTGTTCAAAATTTATCATGTTCTAGGTAATCAAATGAAAAAAAGATCCCAGTTGCTTAGGGTGTCACTATGTCCATAATAAGATTCCAAAAAATTACTTTTTTTTCAGTGAATTATGAAAAAAAAACCCAACCAGAAATGTGGTCCTATACTAACATTTATTGTATTAATTGAAAGCAAACAAAAAATAATCTAAACAAACAACCTATTTCAACAACTGAATGTTGAGAAAAATACCTATAAAATATAGAAAGTATGCACAGTACATGCATAGGAAACATGCATAAATCGAGCTAGAATCTTCTTCCGGTTCTGTTTGGAATCTTATATCTTTAAAAAGGTAATACTAGCTTGAAATCTATAACTGGGATTTCTGGTTGGAGTGAGAGGCACTAGGTACACAAAAACTTATGAAGCTCTTCAGTAAGAAACTGATTCAAGGCTTATCAATGTCATTTCAGGGCCTGTCAGTGATTTTAGCAGTATTTAGATCATGCTACAAGAGCAGAAATACTCTATTTAGTTAATTCACTTCAAGACGTTGTAGAAGATACCTCCTTGGATTGTACTAATGCTGCCAGACAAATATGTGTATACATATATATATATACAAATATAAATAAATCTTATCTCAGAAAGGATTGTGCAAACGAATAGTCATTACTTGCTGAAGAAGTCTCACTGCCTCAAAAATTACTCCTGTAATAGCAGAGCCCTGAGATGTGAAGGAGCTACTGCCTAAGGTTAGCAGGACTTATCACTTTGCCATTTTTTAACTGGAAAACGTTAGAAGGGAAGATTAAAAAACTTATTTTCCTGTAACTGATAAGTGCTTTGCATTCGCAAAATTCAAGCAAGGTTAAAAGCTCAAGTGAAGGTTGCTCAACATCTCACCTTAAATTTTACCTTGAAGCTCTCCTCACTCCGTCCTGTGGCTGACATATGAGCCCAAATAGGTTAAACTTGCCGAGCTGAAGTAGCTATTTCCTGCTGTTATTCACCTTGCATCTTGCAGAGGTGGGCACTTGGAACTGGGAAGGCTGGTCCAACTCAAATGCTATTTCTTGAACAGCTTACCACTGGCATAGGTTTCCACTTTCAGGCTTAGCAGAGACCACAAAATTTAGCACCTCAAGCTAGACAGCAACTTGGCTGTAGAAAGGAACAGTCAGTGTTTTATTCACCATTAAACACAGACACCTCTTAAACTGTTCACAGTGCACTTTTATTAAACAAAAGGCATGTTATTGGCTTAGAGCCAATTCACATAAATATTTCTTTGTCAAGGTCTAATAATGTAAAACATCCTGGAAAACATTTAAATAACCTTATAACAAGATTTGTGTGTCAGATCACATAAAACTGAGAAATTTAAGGTCGATTAGTTGGAAATTATTGTACTATATGAACTGAATGTTGCTGAAATCTATAAAAAATATAACATGAATATATAAGCAGCAATTCTGATATATATTCCAGATGTATCATTTTAGTCTGGTTCCTTGGTGTAGTAAGATTTAAACTGCCGTTATGTGTGTCCTACAAATAACTTTTGAAGTCACTCATCAATTTCAACCAATTTAATAAAGAATTTAACTTTTCAAATTTCATATGATAGTTGGAATCTGGCTAGAGGAAAAAGCCCCAAATTATTGGCTTCCCTGGGGGAAAAGCAAATACACCTTATCCCTTTACCTCCTTTGAGAGGAATCAGACATCTGGCCATTCAGCATCTGTATATTGGCAAGCAATCATCACAAACATGACATCAAACCATTTATAGGAAGTAACAAAAAACTGCATAAATGAAGTTGAGGAGGAGGGAAATACTGTCTGTGGCAAGAAGAAAGGATAAAATTCACAGGAAAGAAGGCTTTGCTACTTCCACTATCTATTGAATAACCTTTTCCTTCAAAACTCTTTTTTCTTTTTTTTTTTCTTTTGTTAAACCTCATTAGCACCTCTCACATTTTTTGTAAGAAGTAGTTTGCATTTACAAGCCAGTAAACAGCAACCATCAAATAAGATTTACAAGATTAGGGCCCTTTTTGTGTGTGTATGTTTGTATATGTCTTGCTATGAGTTATGGGAAGACCTTAATACATGAAATTACACAGTATTAGGGATGTAAACTAGAATAAGGTTCAGGATGTCATTCAGGGATATACTGAAACAGGACTTTAACTTGGTTGATTCTATCATGGTCTATTGGATCAAAATGTCAGGATGACCAAGCTAAAATATGTAATATTTTTATCATGAAGGTTAAGAATGGACCAGTCTTTTTACTGTTTCAATGACAAACACTGAAGGTGTTTGTTCCAGGTTTGGGATACTTCCATGAATCACTCTTCAAAGTTATGACAGCAATCCCCAGCTCTTCGGTGGCATAGATTCACCATTGCTTTCTCGATTTACTAGAAAATATTGGGTACTTAGTGGGTTTCATAAGTTTCTAGCAATAGCTGATCTCCTGCATCTCCAGTCTTAGTAAAAGGCCTCAACAGAAAAGGCAGGGAAATGGGCTGAAAAGCGGGAAGTGAGCGATGGGCCACCAAACTATTTGATTTTCCTCAAGGACTACACTCCAAGGTAAAACTAGCGCTGGAAGCTGTGCTGAAAAACAGAATGAAGTTGGTGCTATGTGTACCTACACGTAGACAGTTAGGGAAGTTAAGAGAAATAATTAACAGCATAGTTGGATGTGAATTTAAAACACATCAGCATGCCACACAAGTACTCAGTGTAGACCTTTAAACTACATCTATAGAATTAAATTCAGCCATGCCTGGGAATGTTTCCAGATGCTGGAACACAATTGTCTGTATGAGTAAAAGCTTAAATGTTCCTTGGCACTAATTTGGCCCATGCCAACTAGCACAGTCCAGACCACGCCCAAAGACAATTCATGAGCTTGTACAGGCGAGCTCATCTCCTGTAAACAGATTGCATGCAACACCCTGTTCTGGAGCTAAGAGAGTTTGCTACCAGAGGTGTAGGCAGCATCATGCCAGTTGGCTTCAGCATGCAAAAGTGTTCTCATACATATATAATTCACTAGTACAGACACGGCATTACTGAGAACTACAAATAATGTTGTGTGTAGTAACTACACCATCTTGAATAGAGAGTAGTTGATGCCAGACGGAGAAACCATTGTGTACATCCACGGTAGGAATTCATGAAGAGCAGATATTATTCCCATGCTTGATTCTTGCTCCGTGACTCTTCTGTGTATACAGGACCTAAACAGTGACATCAGTGTACGCAATTTAAAGCATACATTGTCATGCGATTTCTTATATTTCAAGAGATAAATAGTAATCAAGGATTTCTACAGTATTTTTTAATGAAAACTGGAATATTCATTTAAAATTATCTTTTCACTAGCAATCAATAAATATGTAAAAATAAGGCTCCTCTAGTAACTTAGTCAGTACAAATTATTCTTCTACTCTAATATTAGTGACTCAACATCAGCTTGGCAGAAGATATTAAGTTGGGTCTCTCAGGGATCTATTCTGGTTTCAGTATCGTTCAATATTTTCATTAATGACTTGGAGGCTAAAGTTGGGAATATGTTAATTGCATTTGTAGATAAATACAGTGCTGAAAGTAATCAAAACATTGTAGTGGTACAAGACAGATATAAATAGTAGAGCCTATGTCTACCTCATCAATACAGAGTATGGCAGAAGCCTGAAAACCATGACCAGGGATTCTGGGTTTGACTGTTCTACCGATAATAAAAAATAACTGTAATGATGATAAATGGGTTATAATTCCTGAAAAAGAAAAGAGAAACCAATTAGATTACATGAGGTATTCCTCATAAGAAGAGAAAAGATGCACACAAATAAAATATAAGAATCAGTAACTTTTCAGTTTGAGAGAAGGATCTAGACACTTTAGCAGATGATGAATTAAATGAGTCAACAACATGACATATTTCAAATACCGTAAATGCTATCTGGGTTGTATTATTAGGAGTGTCATGTTAAACAAGCTAGGCAATTATGCTGCATTGCTTAGCAGTACATCAGTGCACTTTAGAGTACTATTTTCAGTTCCAGTTACTCCTCAAAAAAGTGCAGATAAAAAAGGAGAAAAATTGGACCAGTTTTCTAAGCAACAATTTAATAAAATTTGGAAGAAGGTCTCAAGTGGAGGAGTTTGAAAAACAGTAAAATATGCAGATTTAGTAAGTGTTAAGTTAAATTGATTCTGCAAATACTACATGGTTCAACTATCTTTGCATATTAACCAGAACTAAACATAATGTTAGATTTAAGGATTAAGATAGAAACCTCAGCATAAATATTTTGTAAAGCTTTGACTTCACGTTGGCAATGAAAACAACTGCCAGTTGAGTCAATGAAAACACCAATCAGTGTGAGAAAATGGGCACATTACGTGGGGTTTATGGGAAAATCATTCATTTGCTACAGTTTGGGAATCCTGGCACTGTAAGCCAAATATGTGCCTTTTGTGAAGAAGTCACAGCTGAGCAGAAGGGCTAGAAACAGTATTACTCATGAATGTCATTGCTACTCCAAGTGTCCCTGGAGGAAATGAATTAACTGGTATAGTGAAAGAGATTTCTGGCCAAAATGCGTAGAGAAAACATCATCAGCGAAGAAGGTGGAACAGAGGCAGAGCAATCCAGAGGCTTGCAAATCTAAAAAAAAAACCAAAAAACAAAAAAACCCTACAGTTTATGGAAATTTAATCCACAGTGTAGAAGTAGATTAGTGCTTCATGTAGGATCAGAAGAAAGGGTGGATGATAAACAGGGATAAGAGGCAGTTTGAGAGAGGTAGTTGAGTATGCTAAACCTTATAAGAAGTCCCACAGAGGTGAGTTTTGGGAGCAGGGGCTATCGGGAAGGAAGGAAGCAGTGCCACAATGCAGGAGTGGCATAAGGAAGCTGAGTGTAACATTGTCATCTGACAAAGATTCTTCAAGTCAGGATTCAAACAGTGTGCCTGTGTATTATTTTTTCTACAGGGTTATGTGGCCTATTGCAACTACAAATCTTTTTACCTTGCTGTATAGAATAACAAGCTCCAGAACAAATGATTATGTGGTCTATTGCAATGCAAAATAATGGGTGTAAGCTCACTTCTTTTATCTCACATCTATTTTGAACACTATTCCACTAATAATTAAATTTATTTCATATTTTTTAGCTGTCTACCTATTAGTTATCTGTTGTTAGTCAATTGTTTGTATCCCTCTGTAGTCAGTAAAGGAAAATATACTCTCAGAGGACCTTCCCTTTCTCATCCTCATTTTCTCTTTCTCTTTCCCTCCCTTCTTTACTGATTTTCTCTCTTTCTTTTCTTTCTTCCTTTCTACCTTTCTGTCTTTCTTATTTGAGATTCTTTTCTACAAACTTTGTGTATTAAACTGGCTCCAGAGGGATCTGATGAGCACCATACCTAGGTGCAGTTGCTGAGTGAGAAGTGTAGAAAAATGGACATGTATCTGTCAGTGGTGCGTAGCTCTGAAGAGTCCACTGATAGCTACCCAATAAAAACTAATGACACCGCTGTCTAAGTAAAAGCTATTATTTTTTTTTTAATGTTTACTGAATACTTACCAAAAACACAACATACCCCACCATGCTCTCTCCTCATTAACCAGAAAAGGCCATTTACTGTTTTTTCTAATAGCTTCATTATGTTTTCTTTTTTTTTTTTTTTTTTTC